>BQKN01065843.1:563280-608951 GCA_022839385.1 Asparagus kiusianus | reverse complement strand
TATCGAAGTGAGAATTGGAAACGATATCTTATCGAAGTAAGACAGTCATTCTTCTTGAACTCAAGTCGAGGCTCGAATGTCAAGGAATCACACAAAGCTCTGAAATCTCTACTCTCTCTGCTCTGGAATGCTCTAAAAATGCTCGATCCTCGTCAGAAGTGACCCTAGGGGTGTATTTATAGCCTCAGGGGTCTGTAACTGCAAAAAACACAACTCAGCAAGAAATTAGTACGGCGCGACAGTCTTTTACTGTCTCGCCCAGTGAGACAGTAAAATGCTGTCGTGCAAAACGAATATTCTGGGTAGTTTTCGCTGTAACTGCCTCCCCACGTTTCAAACTCCGTTATTTTGGCAGTTATTCACGTGATTTTCGCTCACGTTGTTTCCCACGTCCCTTGGCAGTTAATGGACACGTGTAGGGCAGTTATTGAGGTGTTTATTGGACCATTTCAATGTTGTAATCAGCAAATTTACCGTCTCGCTGGCGAGACAGCAAATACTGTCTCGCTGGCGAGACAGCAAATACTGTCTCGACGGGCGAGACAACAAAAGACTGTCTCGACCGGCGAGACAGCAAAAGACTGTCTCGCTGGCGAGATAGCAAAGACTGAGTTTTGGGTGATTTTCCCAGTTTTGAGTGATTTTCTGTGTTTGGATATCTATTAGCATTTTTTGACGCCTACAGCATACTTGCCAAATTCTAAGAGGCGCTGGAGACTGAGAGGGTGGCTCGGGAGGAGGTCAAAAAGAAGGCAGCGATAATGGAGGTTGAGCTAGTCACTTGAAAGTGAAGTGCTAGTAAATGGTGCCAGGAGCTAGAGACTCAGGATAAAATGATTAAGGGACTCAAAGCGCACTCCACTAAAATATCGGCCACCATCGAGAAGCCAAACAAGATGTCAGCCATCTTCAGCATGAGATCCTCGAGCAGGATGGCCGGATGAAATATCTAGAGGATTAGCTCGAGAGGTAGGAGAGTGCAATCACCTTTCAGCATGCCCAGCTGGCGCGTCGAAACATCGGCCGCCTCAAGGCGTAGTTGAAGGAGGAAATGGCCGCCCATGAGGAACCAAAGAATAAGGTGACCCGAGCAGCATTGGAGGCCGAGAAGCAACGAGTCGCTTCTTGCTGAAGTGCAAGCATTACAGGGTTGTCTCAGCTATCTTAAATTTGAGGCCTATAGGGTGGAAGCCATGGATAAATACCGTGACAACCCTCTAGAAAAGGTAGAGGTGGCTCTGGCTTGTAAAGTTAGCTTTGACATCCTCGTGGGGTATATCCCTCATGAGTCCTGAGCTGGTCCGAACTGCCTCTATTACCCCTCCCGAGTCACCAATTGCCTCTATATTTTTGAAGGAGATAAAGATGAAGGGAGGAGGGCTTGTGCTGGATGTAAACGACGAAGATGAAGGCAGCAAAGGGTTGGAAGAAGGCTCCACTCAATATATCTAGGTCAGCCAGCCTGGGGGTGACCAAGAGGGCAACCAAGGTGAAAATGTTTCCATCGCTTCTCATTGACCGACTCCAGCTCCTGAGTCGGGTGACACATTTCCTAGCCCTACTCCTGATCCGAGTCAGGCTCATTGAGAACCGTATGTATCATTTTTTTGTGTAAAAGATATGGGTGTATCTCCTCTATGCTTCGGGAGCTTAGGGATTCTCATGGGAGCTTAAGGATAGATGATTCTCATGGTAACTTAAGAATATAGGCGTGGATGGAGCCGTTGGTGACAGCGAAAGAGGTCAAAGTCAGGAAAACAGGATGCAGGCAAGCACTCTGGCCGATCGACCAGGCTTCCAACATCGATCGACCGCAAATGTCAGACCGGTAGACCTCATCATCGGTCGACCGAAAATGGATACGCCTATAGGGTTAAAAACCCTCTCTGGCTGGTCGATCGAACCAAGCAGGCTGGTCAACCGAATCGCATTTCTTGGGTGAATCTGGATTCTTTTTTATGTGTATTCCAAGTTTCATTGGGTTTGGTTAATTATAATTTTGCCATCCACATTGTTAGATATATAAATAGGGATTGTTTAGGGATTCTAAACATCAGATTATATTTTAGAGAGAATAGGGAGATTGTTCCTAATTCTAGAGAGATTATGAGGAGAGATTTTGTAATCTTTTATTCTTCATAATCTAAAGAAGGTATTTTCCTTCGCCAATTGAATTATCTCGTATGTTCTTGTTATTTTTTTCTTAACCCCACCTTTGATAATTCCACGGTCAAAGGTGCTCGCATGGTAACTCATATCAAGTTGGTATCAGAGCCTTCTGATCCTGTGAAGGGGGTGTCCTGTACATGGTCCTTGCTCGATCATAATACAGGAAGCTAGGAGAGGTTCTTATTTCTTTGGAAGAGGTCTAGAAATCAAGGAAGAAGAAGATGACGGATAACAACAATTCAGCGAGGCTTGATGCATTAGAGAAATAGATTGAAATAATCGGGTAGCTGTTACACAACTTGTCGATCTCATCCATGGAGGAAACAAAAGGGGAAATCTTCTTTGAAGTCAAAAAAGAAACCTGTAGAGTCCGGTGGGGAGAGTGAAAATTTAGATTCTGATGAGGAGGTCGAGACTGTCAGGGCTATACCACATCAAGAGGGTAAGGGTCCTTACCAAAATTTGAAGATTGATTCCAGAGTAGAGATTCATGTTTATGATGAGAGTGTTAACGTTGAAAGGCTTGATGATTGGATCGAGTGTATGAAGGCTTATTTTACTCTTCACGGCTATTAATCAAAAGAGAAGATTTTTTTTGCTACATTGAAACTTTTAGGGCACACGATGACGTGATGGAAATCACATTGCAAGCATGAGAAGAAAGCGGTGTCATGGAATAAGTTCAAGGAGTTGCTAAAAATAGTTTAACCCGGTGGGATTCCTTGAAGAGCGTTGGTACAAGTGGTATGACTTGTGTCAAAGATTCAATCAAACCGTTCAAGAATATATGACTGAGTTTCAACAACAAGCGATGGTCCTCAATATTTCAACGGAGGAGTACTCAGTCTTTATGAAGTATATGGTAGGTTTGAAAAATACATTCGGAAGGAGATAAAGCTATTCACGATTGAGTTGATTACAGAGGTGAGTGTGATGGCTATTGTCATTGAGGCAAGCAGAAGAAAGGCAACAAGAAAAATAGGGATGTCAAACAAGCGGAGGGAAAGTCTAGTGGCTCTTAACCTAAGAAAGAGAAGAAGAAGGGCAACCCAGGGAAGACATGATTGACTTGTAATCACTGTAAGCAGACATGGCACGTAGCTGATCGAGGCTGGGAGAAGTATCATTATCTAAAGCCGAAATGGTTGAAGAAGAAGGTGGAGAAAAAGGCATATGTGGTGGCATAAGGTCTGAAGGAAGTCCCTGAGATGACAGAGCCCAAAAGCAATCTTAACCTCATTGTAGGGAAGTAGACTACGAAGGAAGACGAAGACCCCAGGGAGCAGCTCTTTGTTCTTAAGTTGCAGGTGATGACCAGTTTAGTTGATACCATAGTTGATTTAGGGAGTCAGAAAATTTTGATATCCGAGACCCTAGTTTAGAAGGTGGGTCTTAAGATGGTCAAGCATCCAAAACCCTATCCTTTAGGGTGGATTCAGAAGGAGGCGGGGTTGAATGTGATCAATCAATGCACTTTTAGATTTGCACTTCACGAGTCGTATATTGACGAGGTCACATGCGACGTTGTTCCATTAGATGTTTGCGAAGTTATATTGGGCAATTCTTATTTGTGGGATAGGTATACGGTCTATGACAGGTGAGTCTAGAAGTATACGTTCACCAAGGATAGCGAGCAGTTCATAATTCGTTTGGCATCTCTCCCGTAGGAGACGAGTTTGGTGATTGTGACTCAGGCTAAGAGGCTAGTGAATGCAAGTAAGAAGTTTGTTTTATTGTTTATTAGACCTTATGAGTTGCAGTTGAGTAGGGTGTGCTTGACTACCTTGAGCAAGCTTCAGGAGGGAGATCTTGACATGTTGAAGGCCAAGTATACATACTTGTTTTCAAAGATCACGGGACTACCACCGAGGCAGAGTGTGGAGCATGAGATTATGTTGATGGGAGAGAGTTCATTGCCGAATATAGGTCTCTACCGCACATCCGTACAAGAATCCAAGGAGATCAAGAAACAAGTTTAGGAGTTTCTGGATACGGGAGTGATAGTGCCGAGTTGTTCGCCTTGCGGGTCACCAGTTTTGTTAGTGCCCAAGAAGGATGAAGGTTGGCGCATGTGTGTGGATTACCGGATTCTCAACAAGATAACGATAAAAAATCATTACCCACTATCATGGATAGGTGATCTTATGGACTAATTAGAGGGGACGAGGTTTTTCACGAAGCTAGATCTTAAGTATGGCTACCACCAGATGAGGATTAGAGAGGATGACACTTGGAAGACTGCATTCAAGACCAAGCAACGATTGTTCAAGTAGTTGGTGATGTCTTCGGGTTATGCAACACTCCAGCGAACTTTATGAGGCTCATGAATGATTTGTTATAACCTTTTATAGAGGATTTTGTGATAGTTTATCTCGATGATATATTGGTATACAGCAGGAGCTAGGAGGAGCATCTTGTTCATATAGAGAATGTTTTTGAAGTGCTCCAGAACGTACAGCTGAAGCTCAATGGAAAGAAGTACGAATTTGGGAAGGAAGAGCTAGTGTATCTCGACTTCATCGTGGGGAAGGGCCAGTGGAGGATAGATCCAAGCAAGGTGAAGGTGATCACGAAGTGGTCGACGCCTAGGACAGTAATAGAGGTGAGAAGCTTCAAGGGGGCTTGCTAATATTTGTGCAAGTTCATTCGACATTTTTCTACTTATGCGGCACCTTTATATGGCTTTACAAAGACGAAGGTTCAATTTGAATGGGGGCGGACGCATGAGGAGGCTTTTCAGTTATTGAAGAGGAAGATCTCAGAGGCACCAGTGTTAGCGTTGCCTAATTTATAGAGGACCTTCGAGGTAGAGACCGATGCTCCTAGTTATTCTATGGGCGCTGTGTTGACACAGGATGGGAAGCCGGTGGAATACTATTCTGAGATATTTACGGGTGCTATTCTAAACTATCATATCTACGATAAGGAGTTTTATGCACTCTATCAGGCGATCAAGCATTGGAGGGTGTATTTGTTGGGTAAGAAGGTGGTTGTACATTCAGATCATAAGCCATTGGAGTTTCTACATACCCAAATGAAGCTACAGTAGTTACAACACATGAAGTGGATGTCCTATTTGATGGACTTCAACATCATCATTAGGTACAAGAAACGTGTGACACCTCTGGGTTCACACAAGGCTGCAGTCCAAAGTGAAACCAGAGATGTCAAACCTACCATGCACCCACACTGCATAAACACATTTCACCAATCACAGCAATATCCTCTAGTGGAATTAAATAGAAGTGCAGGTATAAAACAAGCAAAATAAAAGGAATAAATGTAATAAACATGATATAGACGAGATATCTCATAAATAAAAAGAATCATGTCTCAACTATAATACATCTGATATCTGAATAATAAAAATGTCTCAACATGAATCAACTAAAAATCGTACTAAGGAACACGGTCTTTATAATATAAAAATAAAACTCTAATATATGGATAAAACTCAAAACTACAGTAGAGTCTGTACAAGTAAAAATACGCGACGACAACTATACCAGAACCCCATCACCCTGCGGCTCTCCGAAACTCCGAACTACCTGAAAAGTAATTTAAAAGAAAAAAACAACAACAAGAGCGTTAGAGTGTTACAGCAAGATTACCTTCATCCTCCCCCAGGGGAAGGGCTACTAGGTGGAGTGAAGGCTCTATCTATTAAACATAGTCTACCTAGATTATTTTCCCTGTATCAAAGTGAAATTAACATTTAGAAACCTACAACACGAGACGTAGTACGTCAAGCGAAATAATCCAAATAAGAAAATCTTATATATATACCGTATGTCTCAAATTGTAGATGCCTAAATATTAATACCGAACTAGAGACAAACAATCTAAATGAGATCAATAATTAGAAATCCACAAGACGACACTAGTACGTCTAGAGAATTAATCCAAACAAGAAAACCCTCATGTATATATCATATGTCTTAAATTGTGAATCGCTAATCATTGATCCTAACCTAAGAATGAAATAAACAAATACATGAAGTAAACACTTTCCTAATATCGTATTTATATTATCTTCCACTATCACTTGGAGGGTATGATAAATATCAGCATATAGTCATGCGTATTTTCAAGGGTAAAGTACCTCGGTCATATATCTCAGTAATGAGTCATATACATATCTAGAATCCGCCAAAGACTCACGCTATTAATCAATAATCTTAAAGCAACGGACTTTCCTATAAGTATCCTAAATAGTGTACATGGCTCATTAGTCTCATCGCGATCTCAGCATGTAGCCTGAGTGCGGGACAGCTTACCATATAGGTATCCAAATAGATGGCCTCACAAGCCTCATAACTATACAGCTCATAAGCCTCATCGCACACTCGTGTGGACGGACTGCTATACAAACCATCCAAATCCGACTCAATAGCCTATACATATAGAATATCGACGTACTACCTCATATTGCACTGAACTGGGCTCATCAACGATATCCATCTTATGCATAAACTGTGTATATCTGGTATATCGACGTACTATCCCATATAGTACTAAGCTGTGCTCATTAGTGATATCCAACGAGTGTATGAATAATATCCAATTCAAATATGATCAAATCAAAACTCATCATAATCCCCTTGGGATTCTCAAATACGTAACACAACATATTTATGACTATATGTGTAACATCAAGCTACTCAAAACTCCACGAACGCATCTCACAACGACGCAACACAGCTCCACAAAACGAGCAGGAATATAAACGGGAGTTTTATTAGTAAAACAAGCATATCTTTCTCTAGAAAAACTATTTTTAGAAATGGTTTTATGTTTTGAAAACTAGATTCATACATCTTTCAATTGGCATAAGTTTGGTTTAGTTTGGAGTTGATTTGTTATCCTAAATCTCCAATTAAATATTATACATATGCAGCATTTTTTCTGAAGGATAAGTTGTTAGTAAAAAGAACATATTTCCATACAAACTCTTTTTAAGAATGATTTTCTATTTTATAAAATAGATACATATAACTTTCATTTGGAACTAGTTTGGTTAAATTTGGAGTTTATTTGCTATCTCAAAATCTTAGTTAAAGATTATACAAGTAATGTAGTTTTCTGCAGAAAATATATATTTAGTACATCTCTTAAATTTCTCATATATAAATGAAATTATGAATAATACTAATGATCATTATCATGATACTATCATAAACAATAAGAAAAGATTACTAATCTTACAATGGTTTAAGTTTTAACATAAAAAAGAAATCTGATTTTTAACATCACAAGTTAAGATTTAAACATGAAATTACATATTAAACATCTAAACTAGTTATTTAACTATGGGAATGAGTTTGGATAAAGATAATCTTTCCTTAAATATCATTCTAATCCTCTAAAATAAACAGCAAGCAATCCACAAGCACAAACAACCCGTTCTCCCTTGTCACACATCAAAGATCTCGCCCTCGTGTCAGTATTATTCTTCACAAAGCTCTCAAAATTCATAAGAAAGAGATCTAGAGTTTTTGAGAGGAGAGAGTGGCTTCTAGGGTTCATATATATGATAAAAGAGGGAATTTGCATAAAATACATAGATATTTATAGAGGAAAACCTAAAACAAACCTGTTTGACCCGAACTAGGAAACCTAGTCTGACTAGGAAAACAACCTTCGATATTTTGACTATGACTTTCATGTCTGACCTCGGAATGAGGTAATGTAAGATTTGTTGAAAATTTCTTGAAGTTACTTACAACTTTTATCTTTTATGTTTTCCCAGATTCCAAATGTTTTAGTGTGTAAATATATATACTTTTAACTGGTCGTTTTTCCTAGATTTAGGCCCGTGCACGTGTACATGATATCACTTCTATATTCACATATATACATTAAATTAATCTTAAATCAATTCCTAGTATACTAAAACATTAATAAATATCATTTTTTCATAATGTAATATATTTATTATTATTTATTATAAAATATTCAAATTTTTAGGATTTTACAAAGGGGTGACGAACAAGTTGGCCGATATGTTATCTCGACCGACAGTTAGAGCTTTATTGGTAGCGATGCATATTCATCAATTGGTTCCTTTACAGTATGTACAGATGTACACATCCAACAGAGACTTCGGTAGTGTGTTCGAGTAGGTGAAGGCTGGTCGAAGGGGGGAGTATGAGCTCGGAGCTGATGTTTTGTTATATCGTGGGACATCGCTTTGCATTTCGGAGGATGAGAATAGGTTGCAGTGGATTAGAGAAGCACATACATCATGTGTGCAATGTTATTTTGGGATTCAGAAGAAGCTTCTCAATCTACGACGCTTCTCAATTATCAATGCCATGTCTTTTGGCCGAATATGTTAGATGATGTTACCAAGTATATTGGAGGGTGTAAGCTATGTTGCATATCAAAGCCTTCTAACAGGAAGCATGGATTGTATCTATCATTGTCGGTATCTTCGAGACCGTGGGAGAGTATTTCCATAGATTTCTTAGGAGGTTTGCTGACGACCAAGCACTGGCATGATTACTTGTTCGTTGTGGTGAACCAGTTCAGCAAGATGATGATCTTAATTCCTTGTAAGAAGACTGTGACGGGCGCGATTGCAGCGTAATTGTTCTTTGAACATACGTGGAAGCACTTTGGTTTGCTGAGTGCAATTATTTAGGATTGGGATAGCCGGTTTCTCGGGTACTTTTGAAATTCTTTATGGAATTTGATGGACACTAAATTGAAGAAGAGCATGACCTTTCATCCACAAACAGACAGGCAAATAGAAGTAGTCAACCAGACTATGGTTCACATGTTGCCGGGGTATAATTCCAAGCATCTCAAGAGTTAGGATGAGATCTTACCATACCTTCAGTTTGCTTTTAATAGGGTTATTCATGGATCTTCGGGAAAGTCACTGTTTGAGACGTGTTATGGTTTTTACCTCCAAGTCCATTCGACTTCGTATTCTCTAGTGAAACTACGACCGACGGTAAAGAAGGGAGCGAAAGACAACGGGCTCAACAATTTCTAGAGAAGATTGCATAAATTCGCGCTACAAGTGAAGCCCAGTTGAAGAAGTCACAAGCAAAGTACAAGGCAAAACATGATCATCATCGAGTTCCTTGTAATTTTAGCAAAGATGACATGGTGTGGCTGAAGTTAAGTAATGAACGACTAAAAGGAGAAGGGAAGAAGTTGAAGCCTATATGATATGGTCCGTTTCGGATTCATGATCAGATTGGTGATAATGCTCTCAAGCTAGATTTGCTATCTTTCTTAGGCATGTATTCGGTGATTAATACTGAGTACTTGAAGTTATTTTAGCCTCCATTGTTAGACAATGAGGGTGATGACAAAGTGATCTTACTGCACGTTGAAGATTTGTGATTTGATAGAGAAGAGCCGCTGAAAGGTGATTGTATTTTAGAGCAGAAGATGACTACGATGAGACGTAGGACGAAGGAGTTGTTTCTGATCGGACGTCAAGGTCAGGTTCCTAGCAAGGCCAGGTGGTTCAATAGGGAAGGAGAGGCTCGCGAGTTCCCTTAGCTAAAGTTCTAACTTAAATGAGACTTCAAGTTCCTAAAGGGGGGAGTCATGATACGGGTGTATCTTCTCTCTACTTCGGGAGTTTAGCGATCCTCATGGGAGCTATGATACGAGTGTATCTTCTCTCTGCTTCGGGAGCTTAACGACACTCATGGGAGCTTAAGGATAGATGATTCTCATGGTAACTTGAGAATAGAGGTGCGGGTGGAGCCATTGGTGGTGGCGAAAGAGGTCAGAGTCAGGAAAATAGGAAGTATGCAAGCACTTTGGCCGGTCGATTAGGCTTCCAACATTGGTCGACTGTGAATGCCAGACTGGTTAACTGATCGCTCATCATCGGTCGACTGAAAACGGATATGCCTACATGGTTAAAAATCCTCTCTCTAGTCGGTCGATTGAACCAAGTAGGCTAATAAATCGGATCGCGATTCCTGGGTGAATCTGGATTCTTTTTTACGTGTATTCCAAGTTCCATTGGGCTTGGTTAATTATGATTTTGCCATCCACGTTGTTAGACATATAAATAAGGATTGTTTAGGGTTTCTAAACATCGTATTGGATTTTAAAGAGAATAGAGAGATTGTTCCTGAATCTAGAGAAAGTATTTTCATTTGCCAATTAAATTATCTTATGTGTTCCTGCTGTTTTCTTCTCAACCCCACATTTGATAATTCCGTGATCAAAGGTTCTCGCACGACAACTCGTATCAGTAAATATTGATGTACCTATTGATGTAATATTTTTGATAAATGAATACAATATCATATTTTTGCCTTCTCGATCGATATATCTTTCTTGCTTGTATTTGTGTTTATATGCAATTTACCTCGTAATGAGGTCACGTTTCGATAATCCATATTTGATAGAGTCGAGGTGGCCTAGCAGAATATAGTGGATGGACGATTTGATTTCATACCTTGTTTATTGAATATGAACATGATTTTAAAATGTGTGCATTGGGCTTATGAACATGCTAAAGTCTTGTTTTAAACATTTTAGACACTTATCTTTGTTAATTTAAACCACAAACCTTTGAGTATCCATCAGTTTTTTGGGTTAGGACGACTCAGATACGTGCCTTGGATTTACTTGCAATGACATTAAGGTCTTAGGGTACGTGCCTTAGGCTTAAGAAGATGTTAATGTCTTTTGGCTAATGTAGGTTGAGTCGATATGCCTAGGTCTTACCTTGAGTAGACACTAAGATCTTTTGTCGATGATGTACCTTGGGTTTACTCATGAAAATTGTAGGCATAAAAATTTGCCTATAAAACCTAAGACTTAACTCAAGATAAAGAGAAAGTGATGAACGTCATCATCCGAGTCAGAGAGAATCATTCAAATATGAAGCGACAAAGTGACGAAGCAACAACGAGATTTAGAATACATGGTTCGAGAAGAATTGAAATTTTGACCATGATTCTCTTAGAATTCGAAAAATATCAAAAGATAAAAGTTGTAGGTCTCTCTGTCAGGTACCTCATTCCAAGGTCGGACAAGAGAATTAAAGCCAAAATACCAAAGATAGTATAAACTATCTCGAAAAATCTGAGTCACCTCAAAGCAACTAGGAAATTCCGAGTCACTTCAAAGTGACTCACACCCAAGTAGCTCCCGACATGTTTTTTGATAAGATTGGCTTCTAGAACTCTTTGGGGTCATCCATAAACATGTGGGACTATCCTTAAACATGTGGAAGCTGTTACACAATCGAAAATCCACATAAACAGATAATAATAGTTTTTCTATCCACAAACACGACATTTAAAATCTATAAGAAAGCACCCTCATAAAGGTAGATCAAAAGGGAGAAATGAATTTTAAAGGATCTAGGGTGAGGTTCTGACGAATTTGAGAGAGGCTAGTGAGATCTTAGCCAATTCCTGTGCATAAAGAGTGGAGTTCGAGAGATCTAATGTATGTTCCACCATTCCTTGAGATCAGACTTTGTTTTGATCTCGAGAAGAGTAGTACTTTTACTTTGTTGAGATTATTTACTTCTGCAATTGTTTCTTTTGTAAAGCAACAATATTGATCTTTTATTCCAATCAACCAGATCTAATCTACGGTGGTCCACGGATAAACCCGTCACAAGCAAAGATCTCACACAAGTAGCGGGTGATAAACGCTCTTTGCGTGTGTTTCTAGAAGATTTTTTTGATAATTTATTTGTAAAATAAAATTTTTATAAAAAGGCTAAAACTCATTTGAATCTTTGTAAATGATAAACATTGTATTGGATTTAGCAAATAAATCAATTTCCGATGTAAACACGTTGGCGACCACAGTGGGAGCTAACAGTCTTGCTGCCGAGACTGTCGTGTCACAACTGAAGATCAAGATCCCGGTTGATTCAGTGGTCGAGTACGAGTTTGACGAAGCCAAGTTCGAGGAATATTTCTCCTCGTCTTCATAAAAATCCTCCTCTCCCTGCAAATACGGAAAGATATTGTCTTTAAAGGAGGTGTATTCACTGATGAAGGCTACAAGTGACTCCTCTCCAATCAAGGAGTTATCCAATCAAAGTACGCCAACTCTGACGAAGAGGGCTCATCAGAGGTGACGCTAACGCCAAGCTCATCAAATCGCTAAGGCCTTAGAACAAGTCGACGGGGTCCGATATTACGCAAACTTGAAGCCCAAGAGGCGTCAAGCAACCGAATCACTTCAACAGCATGTTGCTAAAAAATCCTCCAAGCCATCGACGGAAGAATGTATCCTTGTCAAAAGGAATCGTTCAATCCGGAAGGAGCATATCCAAATGCGCCGTGCTCATGCCGCACATGCTCGCACCCTTTTGTAAAAGGCACAGGGCATGAAGAAAGAAGAGGTGGCTAAAAAACCACTAAAACCACGCCAAGCCTGGAGGCCAAACTCCAAAACAACATAAAAACAACTCCGACAGCGGTCGAAAAGATCAGAAATCCCAAGTCACTCCAGGGTGACTAGGCCAAGCGCGGGTCACTCTAGGTTGACTCGGCCAAGTGCGGGCCACTCTAGGGTGACTTGTGCTAAGACCGAATCACTTCAAGGTGTCCTGAACCCAATTTGCCTCCCGTAGCCATTTCTCCGCTTCCGTCAAGCCTCGTTCATGTTCCAGTTGATCCCGTACCTCCAGAGAAGTCTCACGGTATCATTTACCTGTCAAAATTCAAGGTTACGATCACAAACCATCTTGGTCCTTTGCACGAAGATCAAGGCAAATCTCTGATGAACAAGACCCAAGTAGTTCCTCATGTTGGGGGTCGTACAAACACTCCTGTGAAGCTAAAGGCCGCTCAAATATGTCCTGCTGCCTCTAAGCAAACCGGGGCTCCTCATTGTACATGTTCATGTACCGTGCACAAGAGGACTCCTGGCATCGATCCCCTGGGGATTCATATTGAAACCTAGGATTCCGTTATGGTTCCACGCTCGCAAGGGGGTGGTCCTAAACGTGCGACTCCTGATACGACCTTGGATCATTCAAAAGCGACAACAAATCATCCTTGAAAGTACCCTAGAGGGGGGGGGGGTGAATAGGGTTATTGCTAATCTTATTAGATATTAATGCCAATTAAAACTTATTAACAAATATATCCTAACAATGATAATATTCAATAAGCTATATGCAAGGATATATATGCAAGGGGAAAAATAAACAAAAAACAATATAAACAAATAGTGGACACGATGAGCAATCCAAACACAATGATATGATCACGGAGTTCGGACCTTCCATCCTATATCTCCGTTCCCCACTCTCGGGGAGAACTCCACTATCGACACACCCGGTTTGGAAGCCGTAACTTTTCTACACACTCGGTTTTCTAGCTCACCGAAAACTCTACAATCTCTCACTCTTGCAATCACACTTTACACCCTCTAAGTGTTAGACTCTAGCCCGTGTCTCCCTCAAGTGTTAGGAATTACAACCTACCTCTAGGCATTACCACCTACCCCACTCCTCTTGGGACGACCCCGTCTCTCACCACACACTTCTCTCGGTGTACAAGTGTATTACAAAGTGTATCTCACAATTAGGCTCAACAATATAAAATGTTCTGTACAATAGGTAAGAACTCAATGTAAGCTCAATCTTACAAATCACAATCCCACAACCCAATATATGATGTATGAAATCCTACAAGATCAAATAGGGTGTGTGATAATATGAGTTTAAACAAATTCTAACTTAATTAACAAACTAGCAATAAATGATAATATGAAAATAAAAAACAAATTACTAGAGAAAAGAGTTAGGAAAACTTCTCTATGAACACAGTAGAGGATAAAGAAGATTGAGGATGAATTCCTCAATTGAAAATGCAAGCTTCCTCTTTTGTAAACAAAACACCAAACTCAAACTTAAGAAGAAACAAACTTTTAAACATTTAAAACTCTTATTGAAAAACCCTATTGGATAAAAATTCTGATGAGAACAATAGGGGTTTATATAGAATGAAAAAACAAGGTACAAAATCCAAGCAAAAGCAGCAAAAACGATAAAATAACAAAGGCTAGAAATATAGCCGTTGGAGCTGGTTAGTCGACTGATGGGATGTATTAGTCGACTGATAAGCTGACAGTTGTATTCATTTTCCAGCTCATCAGTTGACTGGCGATCTTTATCAGTCGACTGATGGATCATCAGTCGACTGGTCAGTCAACTGAAACAAAACATAAACTATTTGATGATTGTAGGTACTTTCGTCAGTCAACTGATCAGTCGACTGATGTCATCAGTTGACTGACCAGTCTAGTGATAATAGAATATCAGCCTGAATTAATTTTTGAAATGAGTTTCAAGGCTCTATAAAAAATAGCAAATAAATTCCAAAAAATGTAAAACTTTGGGAAAAGTTTATAATCATGAATATGAACACGTTTTAATGCTATTATTTAGTAGTTATCGATGTAATTTCCACTCGTAATGTCTTCCCCACATTCACCTATGGTTTATGATAGTTATGAAGCCACGTAGCATGCACAAATCTCGAGAAAACCAACATCTACAACACCTTAGTTTCCAAGACACTTGTAACTGTCTTAGAAATTGTGAGTTCCTTTTATACTTCTGAGACATGTTTTGCACCCTGAAACTTGTGTGATGTGCTTCTTGTGCATTCTTTAGTTGATCTTTAGCTTTGGATGATCCTCTGCAACTTAGATGATGATGTTTATTGCCTTCACTCTATCTTGAGCTACGTATAATAATCTATAGGTAATTTTTGACGCCTATAATCACGAGGTGACCCAGTCGATAGTGGGTCACCACAAGGTGACCCGGCGACTAGTGGGTCACCCCAAGGTGATCCACGCTAGGGCCAAGACAGGAGGTATTCCGCATCCATTTTTTAATATTTGTCAAGTTTCATCTCCGCTTCAATCAATCCTGCACCTCTGGTCAAGCCCCATGACAGTGTGGACTTATCCAGAAGTAAGAAAGCAATAGCAAATCACCCTTGTCCTTTACACGAGGATCGAGGCAAAGCTCCCATTAAAGAACGCTTGGGCCTAGTGAATGAACCTTGAGCAAATCATCGAGCTGGGGGTTGCACACACCCTCACAATAATTTGAAGCCTTCCTATAATGGAAAAGCATCTATAACTGACCACTTTGAACTGCGAGTCATTTTCCAAGAGCCCATTGATATCCCGCTTTCACGAAAGCCTAGTTCTAAATGTGTGACTCTTGAGAACGCCAACAATGCATTGCATCCAAAGAGGGAAAAGTGTTCGTCTGACGATGATAACATTATACCTGGGAAGTTGTGCCAGCACATGATAGGTTGCTTTAGCAATTATGCTGATGAGTTGTACTATCAGGCTGGGGGTACGAATAAATCTCGAAAGTGAAGTACCGGGAAGTGGACTCTCACTGTCTGTGTACCAAACTTATTAGGGTAGTATTATCAACATGTAGCTACCCTAAGGCTGCTCTAAAGAGGGTCTCGGTATTCCATAGTCTTTCTTCTGAAGCGTTAAAAACCAAGCTAAGATGTTTTTGCAAGAAACGATCAGCCGTTCAAGATGACGAATTTCCAGAAGTAACAATTAACATGGCTGATAAGGGAAAGTCGACTCGACCTTCTAGTTCTGACCCCCTCATATCGCATCATCTAACTCGGCTACACACAGGGACTACTAGACGTAGGGACTGTCTGAGGATGAATAGAAGATTATCCTCAGATGATGAAGCATTAGATGCCAACTTTGTAGTCGCTACTGACAATACAGTATCTAGCCCAGGATAATCATGCGAGGTATTTATGATCAACACCGAACAAATGGTCAAAATTCTCGAGGATGCTCTAGCCAAGAAGAAAGAAGCATTCAAAATTAAAATAGAAATGGCTATGTAGCAGATGAGAGAAATGCATGACCAACAGATTCAGGCTTTGTCTAATTAGATTGTCAAATCTAGTCATCACAACAATGCCTATCGAGTAGGTGGCGATTCAGACATGGACGAACACCTCGACGCAGATAACTCTCCCATTGACCAAAACGCTGAGGGTGACCCCACTAAATATAACGACGCTGAGGGTGGTCCCACTGATAATGACAATGTCAGGGGTGGCCATGATGTTCCTCCTTGAAATTGACCAAGGAAGGATTCGAGTGAGGATGAGAAGATGAAGGACCTCGAGGGTAAAATCAATGCCTTGATGTCCATTCAGAAGGTGAAGAAGACCGATATTCCATGTCCCTTTCCAAGAGAGTGGGAGTCGATCCCATATCCGACGAAGTTTAACCTAATCAACTTCATGTCATTCGACGGGAAGAGTTTCCCTACTCAACACTTAATTTATTTCAAGTCCTACTTGGGAGTGATCTCTGGCAACGAGTCTTTAATGGTCCGGTTATTCGTTGGCACCCTTCACGGGTCTACCTTTGATTGGTACCACCGTCTCAAACCTGGAAGGATCAACAGCTGGGATGATATGGAAAGCTCATTCCTCGTCAATTTCTTTGATGATGACACCAAGGTATCAATTATGACACTTATAGAGGAGAAACAAGAATATGAAGAGACGGTTGTGTTAGACCCTAGAGGGGGGTGATTAGGGTCTTATGCTAATCTAATCCGATTAAATACCAATTAAAATTACTTAATAAATATATTCTTGCAAGATAGATATATGAGAGATATAAGCAAGAATAAGCAATATAAATAATGAGATATATCCTATATGATGAAATATATATGTAAGGATATATAAACTAATACAAGATGATATATCCTACCAAAGAGATATACAATATGATATATGTAAGGATATGTCAACTAACACAAGGGTAAACAATCTAAACAAGATAGTGGATGATATAGAAATGAGCAATGCACAATGGCGATATAAGATATGAACATAAATATGAAAGAACACCAAAGCAGACTCAAACAAGCAATATGATCACGGAGTTCGGACCTTTCGTCCTACGTCTCCGCTCCCCACTCCCGGGGAGAAATCCACTATCACAACCGGGTTTTCTACGTTCACCCGAATAACATTTACACCTCACACTTGGTTTTCTAGCTAACCGAAAACTTTACAATCGACACTCTTGCAATCACACTCTACACCCACACAAGTATTGGACCTAGCCGTGTCTCCCTCAAGTGCTCGGTTACAACCTCTCCCTAGGCTCGTCAACCAACGCCACTCCTCTTGGAACGATCCCCGACTCTCACCACACACTCCTCACTCGGTGTACAAGTGTATTACAAAGTGATCTCACAATTAGGTACAATATAACAAATGATTGTTCTCTCTAACAAGGTGAGAACTCAATTAAGTACAACTCAAAGTTACAAACTCTTACTACCCAACTATACTATGTATGTAAATACTAAAAGCTCAATGTGGGTGTGTGTAACAATGAGTAAATAAAATCAATTCAACTAAACTCAAATATAAAATCTAGCTTAAGAGCAATGATGATCAAACAAGTATATAAATGTAAAGCTAGAGTTTGAGTTTAGAAAACTTCTCAATTGATAACAAGATGGAGAGATGGAGATTGAAGCCCAAACAAGAAGATAATCTCCTCCACTTGTGAAAACTTCTTTACAAACAAAACAAACCCTTAAACACACTTAAACCCTTGTTTAAAAACTCTTTAAAACATTTCTTGCTTAACCCTTAAAAGAGATCAGCAATGGGGTATTTATACCCACTCAAGATCTCAACAAAAACCCCAAAACAAATGACAAAACAGCCCCAGAGAATTCAGCTCAGAAATAGACGTTAGGAGCCAACGGCTCTTTTGTCGGTCGACCGGAAATTTTGGCGGACGACCGATGGAGCTTTCGGTCGACCGGACCGGTCGACCGACCAACTCTCTGCTGCATTCTTTCGAAAGATCAGATGAAAGGTCGACCGGTACGGTCGACTGAAGACTGACACAGCAGAAAACAACTATTAAAACAGATTTTTGAGACTTTTGAAAATATGTTAAAAATAACAAATGAAGTCCAAAAATAATGAAACTTTAGGAAATGTATATAAACATGAAAACGAACATGTTACAAAAAGAATTTTCCAAATTGCATTTCCGATTTGTGAAAAATCATCATTTTGCAAAATAGTCCAAAACACGAAAATGTAAACATATGAATTTTGACATATAGGCTAAACCATGTTTTGAAACTTTGCACAATGATTATATAGACTTAATAAAGTATGTATATGATTATTGTTAAGTCCAAAAACTAAGAATATATTATTTTCACGAAATTGCATATTCTATGCAATATATACGAAAACACAATAGTAAATATGAAACATGTGATTTCATATTTATAAACATGAAAACCAAAACTTGTATGTATATATATAACTATATATATGCATAGAAACCAAAACTTATGTATATATATATATAACTATATATATATACAAAACCAAAACGTGTATGTGTGTATATGATTGAGCTTAAAGTACTAACACACATAATATAAACTCCTAAACTAAATTACCCAAACTTTGATCTTGATCTTCAATTAAGCTTGACTTGGTACACATTGCGGAAGAAGCTTGAACTTGGATCTTCAACTTGAATTTGTATAGCTTCACTCTACTATTCCGCCAACCTCCATTGGATATCATAGTTGTAGCGCAATCCATCCAACCTCCAACAACGTTGTTTGTCTATAATAAATAAGAAAACACAAATACTAGACAAACAACATTAGTGGTAAATTATTTGTTAAACATCATCAAAACAAGAAGGCCAACAGGTTGAAGACTTCGTCAAGTGCTTCTGAAATAAGGCGATGAATTGCAGAGATCCGATCACAAAGGACTTCATCCTCCAAACCTTTCATAACAACCTGTTCATTAATATCTTGAAAGTTATGGGAGTAGCATCATCTAAGACTTAGAAAGAGTTAAAGGTACACGGAGAGCAGGCAATGAAGAAAGTCGAGAGAAGCCAACCGACGGTTAACCCTACGAACTCGAACTTCACTTCCTGTGGTAAGGGGAAGGCATCTGTAGTAGTTGTTGATGTTAATCAGATATCACAACAGCAACCCTGGAGACAGCAAAAGACTTCAGACTCAATACTCCAAAAAGAATACTCCTTCAATGACGAAGACATTCCGGTCATCTTCAAGTCTTTTCTTGAAAACAACAAGTTCAAGCTGCCACCTATCACAAATCAGGAGGAAGCTAACAATACTTCAGATCAAAAATATTATGCCTACTACAGAAGGTTCCTTCATCTTACCAAAGCTTGCTTCACTCTCAAGAATTACATCCAAGCCTTGGTTAAAGCTGGTGTCATAACGCTGGAATAAGCCAAATAAGAACGGCATCCTCTAATGAGTATAAGAGGTTAAACTGCTTCTCTGCATCCTCCAACAGGTGCATAAGGTTAAACTGCACCCTACATACTCCAACAGGTATACGAGTATAAACTGTTTCCTATCTTTGACGGGAAGTTCCTGGAAGAATATCACATGTGATATTCTTAAGGATATCCGACATCAATAAGAGAGTCGAAAATAAAATGTACTCATCATTAAATCCAGTTTTGCCAAAAGATGGAGGTCGATATGTGAAAACGAAAAGTTCCTGGAAGAATATTGCATATAATATTTTTAAGGATAATCCGGTCATTATAAAAAAGTGATGAACACTAAATTCCCACTCCCACTGTTTATTTGGCGAAACCTTTCTATAGTTAGGGCCACAACCAAAATCTCCTCTCGATTCTTTTCATGAACGAGAGACCCCCTTTCAAATCGAGTGATCAAGCATTCCTACAGTTAGGGTCAAAATTGGGGTTCCCTCCTAATAAACGAGAAATCCAAATTCATGTTGGGTGATCAAACCTTCCGACCGTTAGGGTTATTCGAATCTTTTTTGATTTTTGAAGTGGAGATCCCACTTTGAGTTTTTTTGCGACTAGATATAGAATATAAAATTCTTCCTTTCCAATATTACGTTCGTCTTTGCCCCAAGAGAAGGCACTACTTTTTTTTAACTCCTAAAATCCGTGCTTCACATGCACGGAGAATTTATCACAAAGCCTAAGTATGGATAAGTCAACGCCTAACACGCGTTGCCGATTTAGTAATTCGCCAAGTGAAAAAAACACTAGAATCTAAGTTTGGGGAGTTTTATCCTGAAGCCTAAGTATGGTTAAGTCAGCGCTTAACACGCGTTGCCAGTTAGTTCTTGACCGCAAAAAAAAAAAAACAAAAGCCCACATATTCGATATTGTGGTAGGTTACTATTCATAACACAAAACTTGGATGATAGTGAAAGAGAGCAGGAATGGGGTATTTATACCCTCTCAAATATCAGCCAAAAACCAACTTGAAAAGACCAAAAAGCCCCTCGAGAACCGTTGTGAAAATAGCCGTTAAAAACCAATGATTAATACGACGGTCGACCGTAGAAATCTCGCGGTCGACCGTGAGGCACAAAAATCTTAAGAATAGGGTTTTAAGGCTGGTGGTCGACCGTGGCGGTCGACCGTGAAACTCTCTGGATGGTTCACGATCGACCGTCACGATCGACCGCGGGCATAAAAAGGCTAAAAGCTGAAAGATAACTTCTGGCGGTCGACCGTGGCGGTCGACCACAAACTGATATTAGGCATTGACAGGTTTTTGGGCCAAATTTGAAAAAGCATTAAAAATATTAAATCAATTCCAAAAATAATAAAACTTTGGGGAAAGTTTCTAAATGATAAAATGAACATGTTAAAGAAGGAATTTTGGAAAAATAATTTTTGTTTGTAAAAACACACTATTTTTGAAAAGTGTTCGTAAAACCTGTATTTTAAGAACATGAAAATTTTGATATGACTTATAAGCATGTAAATCTATCTCATGCAAATATTATGTGTATATAATAAAGTATGAATTAGCTGTAAACATGAGATAAAGGATATTGTAAAGACGTTTGATGAAAAATCAAAAATCGTGTCAAGTGTACATATATTGAGCTTAAATTTAAACATACAATATATGTAGGTAAACTAAACTTATACTAGGTAAAACCACACATATGAACTTGAATCTTTGACGCTTGATTGTTGTGTGTTGAAATACCTGTAGAGAGAAACATAAACACAAAACTAGAGAATATATTAGCGATAAATTGTTTGACAAATCATCATCAAAACTATAGGGTCAACAATCTCCCCCTTTTGATGATGGCAAACAATTTATACATAAATATATACTGATAAGCCACATATAAACCCAACATGAATAAACCATACATAAATACACCAATAAACCATATGTGGATTTTCTCCCCCTTTGACAACATCAAAAAGGGAAGAAAAAATAAATAGGAGCAACGCTCCCCCTGCATATAAGCACAGGTAAAAATCAAGTATATGGCCAAAAGCTCCCCATGTCAAATGGCATAAATGACATCTAAAGAGCATATATAGGACCTAAATAAATCATTCATACACAGCCATAACCATTTAGAATCCAAGGAACGCATCATTAGCAACAAATTTTCACAAAGCAAATATTGTTTTCACCATACATAGTTCATATAAAAGATAAACTAACACAATAGATCACAAATCATCACTTAAACTACATATTTTTCCACAAACATAGTTTGTTCCACAATACTACAAACCATACACAAAAGTTTCACAATGACACATAGTTTTCCACACAAACATAGAGTTATTACAACTCAAAACAAAATAAAAGCATAAGTGTCAAATATTGTTTCACCAAGACATAAACATGAAATCCCATAAAATCCAAGAAGTAGCAAAGTCAATCATCACCACCATCACCATCACCATCACCATCAGAAGCAGGGCCAGAACTAGATGCAGATCCATCATCAGAGCCATCAGCAGAGACCTCCTCAGAACCTGACTCAGAACTAGAAGAGGGATCCGGAATCCCGAGAGACTGATGCTGTTAGGATAGAATAGTCCTGACATCCCTCTGGATAGTTGAGACCTGAGTTTTAAGGCGATCCAAACGGGCACAGATATCAGAAGTGGAAGAGGAAGCTCTAGATTGAGAACAGGACGATGATGGAACAGTAGGATCAGATAAAGAGTCTGATAGTTGCATACGAGAGAGAGAGACTCTATCAAAAAAGTCCTTCTTGGGTTCAACTTTGGGTTCATGTGTGAGATCAACACCGAAGTGTTGAAGGATAAGGGTGATGAAGGAGCCAAAGGGTAGAAATTTGAAATGCTTAGATGCCATGTTTTTGAGAAAAAACGTTTGCCCACTCTACTTTTATTTTGGCAAAAATAGCATATACAACATTGATCTTGTCAGGTGCAAAATGGTTAAAACTACCAGTTTTGGGAATCAGATTTTGAGCAATAATTCTAGCAATAAGTTTGGCAGTGGGATTAAGAGAATTATTGTTCATCGGATAAGTGCAACCGGGTTTAAACAAGAGGTTGTTCACAGCTAGATCATCATGTTCAATAGACATAAGCTCAACGTCACCTGTCGGGATTTTAAGAATCCCCACAAGTTCGTTGGCAGAAAAAGAAATAACAACATTTTTAATAGATGTAGTAATGGTCTGAAGACCATCAGCAGAGGATGACACAGATAAGTTGACATAAAACAGATAAACCAGAAAAGGATAATAAGGAACTTTACGTTCCACATCTAACAGTCTAGCCAATCCAACATTATGAAGAATTGTTTGAGTGTCATACATGGCTAATTGATCAAATTTGATATATCTAGTAGGTAGGATTTTTAACTTACAAAGCTCCCTACATTTCTTAACTAGGGGTTTGAAAAGTAAAAAATCCTCATAATGGGAGGCAGCAGAAGATGATGAGTGGCCAATGTCAGGTCTAGATCTCTTCTTAGGGGGCATGATGACAGAATAATCAACTAGGGTTTGAATAGAAATGAATTTTAACAGAAATTAAAACCCTAGAATAGACAGCAAAGCCCTAAGATAGAGTGGAAACGAAATAGACAGATGAGAGAGAGATTACCCAGCAAATCCTAACTGGAATTGACGGAGAGAGATGATCGCGGTCGATCGACGTCAAATGGCAGGCGACCGAGAAGAGAGATCGACAGTTATGGGGAAAATCTGGAAATGGGGGAAATGTGAAAGGGTCATATCTTAGAGGAGATGAAGGAGAGGCTAGGATTAGCTCAGAGAGGAGATCAATGGTGGAGAAGAAATCGGGTCTAAAACGATTTGAGAATAAAAACCAAAACCTGATAAGAAATAAAACCGAATCTGAATAAATTCTTTAGTGGTCGACCGTGACAATGTCTAGAAACATCGACGGTCAACCGTGGCGGTCGACCGTGAGAAAGAAAAATGCATAGTCAGTTTTTAAAAACTGGATTTTGAGAGAAATGTAATAAAACTGTTTTATAAAGCATATAAAATCTTTTAGCTATTAAAAACATGAAAAATATTTTATTTTAACTTAAAAAAAACTAAAATTCATCATTTGAACTCAAAACCAAATTATTCAAAAAAATGAACAAAACAAACAAAAATGAAAAATAATATAAAAATTATTTTGGTACCCAAATCATTTTGGTACCACTAAAATTTGGGACATGACCCTTATCATTTAAATCCAAGGTCCTAGGGTTATGAACCCGCATGGGCGTATTTTGTGCACTGATACGATCAAAGAAAAAATTATAAACAGGACCCGTATGATTGCAATTTGTGCAATATAGAGGTTTTAATGGTTTACGTTGATCGAAATGAAATGCACGTGGTTCATTTGTAAAAATAGATTTTTCTTTTTAATTATTTTGCAAACGAGAATTTCTTTTCAAATCGAAACAAAACATGACTAAATGACCAAAATGACCACAATAATCACATTTGTACACATGAGCATGTTTATGATTTGCACTATGTGTGTGTACATATGTATGAGATGAAGAAGCTTGATGGGATGCACAATCATTAATAGGCTTGTCAATTTTTGGTGCATTATGACAAAATTGAGCTAAATGGCCTTTAAGACCGCAAATAGAACATTTGTGAATTTTGTCATACATATGTGCATAGTGAATAGGTTTCTTAGAAGAATTAACATTGAACTTTGCACATAAGTCTATAAGCTTTTTTATTATTAGCAATACAAGTGTTTAGTGTTGAATCTAAGGTAGATATTTGTTTTCTCATTTGATTCAACTCATCATTGTGCATACAAGCATTGCTACTAGAAGTAGGATAAACAAGATTATTCATCATAGATTTTAACTTATCTACTTCTAACATAGCATCATGTTTTTCATGAAGCAAACTAGCATTTTCAATTTTTAAATTTTCATTGCATTCTTTGAGAATTATATTTTCATTTGTAATAAAATTAAACTTAGTGGCTAGTGTTTCATGAGTGGATTTCATATTAACATACTTACTCTTTACATCAATATAGCAATTGTGTAACTTTTCAAACTCCAGAGCAAGTTCATCAAAAGTAATAATATCATCGTTATCGCATACCTCCATAGGGTTATCACCTAGTGGTATTGTACATAGAGATGAGGATTCTTTAGAACTCAAAGTAGGATTTTCCAACGCTTGTTGAATAGCCTCCAATTCCCCTTCATGTGCTTCAATAAATTTTCATAAGGCGTAAGCACTATTAAAATTAACAAATTTGTTAGAAAATGAAGAGTGAAAAACATTAATCAAATATTCTAACAAAAGCTTGTTCATATTAAACAATGTTTTATCATTTTCACACAATTTGGATTTTTCCAAAATGGGAACAACATAGCCATCCTCAATAATTTCCCACAAATCGAACTGTTTAGATTGAACAAATAGTTTGAATCTAACATGCTATTGAGCATAGGGAAAAATATCCAAACGAGGAGCAATATTAATAGCATATCCTAAACTAGATGACTCATAATTATACATAAAGATAATATGCAAGAAGCAAAACGCAATCAAAATTAGATTAGCACAAATACGATAACTTGAATCTTTAACTCAAGGCGATTAGTCCTGAAATAAAAGAGCACCAAACTCTGATACCAATTGTTAGACCCTAGAGAGGGGGGGATGATTAGGGTCTTATGCTAATCTAATCCCGATTAATTACCAATAAAAATTATGTTGATCAATATGTTCTTGCAAGAGATAGATATGAATAAGAACAATAAGAATATGCCCAAATAAAATATAAGCCAAGCAAAACACAAACACACGATATGTTTACGAGGTTCGGTCACCACGACCTACATCCCCGCTCCTCACCTCGAGGAGATATCCACTATCACAATCCGGTTTGGTCCTATTGGATTCAACCCCGTCTCTCACCTCACGCTTCTCTTGATGTACAAGTGTATTACAAGTGATACTCACAATAAAAGATAAATACAATGATTTGTTCTCAAATAACAAGTGAGAACACAATGAAGCTCACAATCACTAAATCACACACCAATACCCACAATATATAGTATGAAGATGTTAAGCTCAAAAATGTGTGTGTGATAACAGTGAATGAAAAATAATATAACTCAGTAAATATAGCTAATGAAATTGAAAGTGAAATAGTAAGCTATATAAGAGTTTAGAAAACTTCTCAAACAAGAAGAACAGTGAATGATGATCCCAATAGGATTTGAAAGCCACTTCTTGTTGTAGGAAAACTTCTTTTGAAATCAGACTGATGAAATCAGCTTAGCTCTTTTAAACACACTTAAGATTTTGTTAAAACACAAAACTTGGATGATAGTGAAAGAGAGCAGCAATGATGTATTTATACCCTCTCAAATATCAACCAAAAACCAACTTGAAAAGACCAAAAAGTCCCCAGAGAACCATTGTGAAAATAGCCATTAAAAACTAATGATTAATACGACGGTCGACCGTAGAAATCTCACGGTCGACCGCGAGGCATAAAAATCCTGAGAATAGGGTTTTATGGCTAGCGGTCGACTGCGAAACCCTGGATGGTTCACGGTCGATCGTCATGGTCAACCGCTTGCATAAAAAGGCTAAAAGCTGAAAGATAACTTCTGGCGGTCGACCGCCGCAAACTGATATTAGGCATTGACAGGTTTTTGGGCCAAATTTGAAAAAGCATTAAAAATATTAAATCAATTCCAAAAATAATAAAACTTTGGGAAAGTTTCTAAATGATAAAATGAACATGTTAGAGAAGGAATTTTTGGAAAAATAATTTTTATTTGCAAAAACATATTGTTTTTGAAAAGTGTTCGTATAACCTGTATTTTAAGAACATGAAAATTTTGATATGACTTATAAACATGTAAATCTATCTCATGTAAATATTATGTGTATATAATAAAGTATGAATCAGCTGTAAACTTGAGATAAAGGATATTGTAACCACTTTTGATGAAAAATCATTTATTTGGTAAAAAACGTCAAAAATCGTGTTAAGTGTACATATATTGAGTTTAAATATAAACATACAATATATATAGGTAAACTAAACTTATACCTAGGTAAAACCACACATATGAACTTGAATCTTTGACGCTTGATTGTTGTGTGTTGAAATACCTGTAGAGAGAAACATAAACACAATACTAGAGAATATATTAGCGATAAATTGTTTGACAAATCATCATCAAAACTATAGGGTCAACAGTTATATGTATCATGATGATATAAATAAGTGTTTAAATATAGTTACAAATTATGCAAACCCGAAAACCTAATAACCAAATATTGCTCGGGCCGATTGACCGGCGCCTTAGGGGTGGTCGACCGGTAAAGTCATGTGTGTGCACGTTGTGCACAATGCTCTATTCGGTCGACCGATGACCTTGGGACGATCGACCGATCTGGGATATTTTTGACATGTAGTTTTTTTTTCTTACGTTTTTTAATGCGATCGCCGGGATCGAGCCGCACGATGATATATGTACAGTCATGGGTACACCTGAATAGTGTCATAGCATACTACAAGTATCTCGAAAGGGGATTATGGCAAATTTTGTTTTGATTACACTTGAGATAAAGGTTAACTACACATTTATATACATGTTGGATATTGTTAATGAGCATCGCTCAGTATTACGTGGAGTAGTACATCGATATAGCATTAGTACAGGCCATTGAGTTAGGTTTAGGATGCTTTATCTATCAATCTGTCCCATACTAGGGTGCGATGAGGCTTGTGAGCCGTATTTCTAGGATGCCTACTTGGTAGTCCGTTCCTCACTTGTGTTATGTACAAAGATGTGATGAGACTAATGAGCCGTGTATATTGTTAGGATACTGACCGGGTAGTCTGTCCCGTATTATGATGCGATGAATCAGAATCTTACAAGGATTTTGTATTGAGATGATTGTTAATAGCCTAAGTCTTTGGCGGATGCCAGTTATGTATATGACTCATTACTGAGATATATGACCGGGGTACTTTGCCCTTGAAAGTACGCGTGGTTATATGCTGATATTTATCTTATCTTCCCAGTGATAGTAGAAGATATTATAAATATGATATTATGAATGTCTTTACTTTCTGTATTGCTTTATTTTATTCTTAGGTTGGGATCAATGATCAGCGATTCACAATTTGAGACATATGGTATATACATGAGGGTTTCCTTATTTGGATTATTTTGCTTGACGTACCAATCTCGTCTTGTGGGTTTCTAATTATTGATTTCATTTAGATTGTTTATCTATAGTTCAGTGTTAATGTTTAGACGTCTACAATTTAAGACATATGGTATATATATGAGGGTTTCCTTGTTTGGATTATTTCGCTCGACGTACTACGTCTCGTCTTGTAGGTGTCTAAATAATAACTCTATTAGATACGGGGAAAATGATCTAGGTAGACTATGCTTAATAGATAGAGCATCCACTTCATCTAGCGGCCCTTTCGCTTGCGGCGGATGGAGGTGATCTTGCTGTAGCGCTCTAATGCTCTTGTTGTTGTTCTTTTATTTTAAAATTTCTTTTTTAGGAAGCTCAAAGTTTTGGAGAGCCGTATGATGACGAAGTTCTTACATAGTCACTGTTGCATGAGTTATCAGTAGAGGCTCCATAGTAGATTTATGTTGCATTCAGTTATTTGAGTTGTATTTCATTTTGTAAAGGCTATGAACCTTAGTTATATTTCCAGTTGATTCATGTCGAGATATTTTACATTATTTTAGAGATCAGGTGTTTACAGTTTTATTCATTTGAGACATGGTTTCATTTATAAGATTTATCCTTCTATACCATGTTTATTGTATTTATTTACCTTATTTTTCTTGTTTTGTACCTACACTTCTTTTTTATTCTACTAGAGGATATTACTGTGATATGTGAAATGTGTTATTACACAATGTGGGTGTATGAAAGGTTTGACATCTCTTGATTCACCTTAGACTGTAGCCATGTGTGAAATAGGAGCGTCACATATTTTGGCCACCTTATCCTTCTTTATGCCTTGTGCATTTTGCAAAGGGCGCGATCATGTGCGACATGTGCACGACGCCTTTGGACACGCTCCTTCTGGGTTGAACTATTCCTTTTGACAAGGATCCATTCTTCCGTCGATGGCTTGGAGGATTTGTCAGCAACACCCTATTGAAGTGATTCGGTTGCTTGACGCCTCCTTGACTCCAAGTTTGTGTAATAGCGAACCCCATCGACTTGTTCCAATATCTTAACGATTTGTCGAGCTTCGCGTTGGCGTTGCCTCTGATGAGCCCTCTTCATTAGAGTTGGCGTACTTTGATTGGATAACTCTTTGATTGGAGATGAGTCACTTGTAGCTTTCATCAGTGAATACACCTCCTTCAAAGATAATATCTTTCCGCATTTGCAGGGAGAGGAGGATTTTGATGAAGACGAGGAGAAATATTCCTCGAACTTGGCTTCGTTGAACTCGTTCTTGAGCGCTGAATCAACCGGGATCTTGATCTTCGGTTATGATACGATAGTCTCAACAGCAAGACTGTTGGCTTCCACTGTAGTCTTGTTTGTGGAAAATTTTGAAGTAAAAAAGACAATGAAATGAAAATTGATTTGTATTCCTTTGATCTCAATTACAATTTGGATTCCGATTACAAAAGAGAGGAGAATGAATTTGATTCTCCTCTTTGTTTAATTCTGGGTTCTTCACGGTGGTGATGGAGTGCCTCCCTCGAATGCTCGCATCAAGTTTGCTCTCCGTTGACGATCCAAATGTCTTGATTCATTGGAACGATATCTTCTCCTCACGATTTGACGTTGTGGAGAACTTGCGTGGAAAGTTTGAAAATAACTCTTAACGAGTTAATAACTTAGAGCGAGTTTTAGAAGAACTTGCAGAGCAAGTTGGAAACTCTGGACGAGTTAATAACTCAGAGCGAGTTTAACTCTGAACGAGTTTGAACTCTTGAAAAAGAGCTGATTTAACCGAAATCGGTTTAAATCCAACGATGAAGAAGCTCCTGTTGCCGATCTCCAAAATCCCAGCCGAAGGATGAAGGATCTTCTTTGCTGCCAAGCTTCAGATCCAAAAAGTCAGCCTCCCCGATCAACCCAGCCAGCCCTTGATCGAATCTCCCTCCGTTGATGAGACCAAAATCCGATCCTTTAACTCAATTGAGTTTCTCGTATTTATAAGGGATTAAGGGTGGTAACTGCCCCCTTAATCCGTACCTAAGTGGGGCGGAAATCCCTCAAATCATGGGGGAAAACGGTTCCTGGAATTGTTCATTTCGTGCTTTGAACGAGTCAAACGCTGAAAATAGCGTTCAGGGCCCGAACTCTGCGTTTTTAGACTAAAAATGCAGAGTTGGGCCTATTTTGGTGGCTAAACGCACAGGCCGCGATACATTGTAAATCTAAAACGCAAAGTTAGGACGCATAGATGAACTCTGTGTTTTGGACCTGAGACGTAGAGTTGGAACGCAGAGATGAATTCTGCGTTTTGGACCTGAGACGCAGAGTTGGAACACAGAGATGAACTCTGCATTTTGACTCCGGAATATAGCCACGACCTCTGCGTTTCGAGTTTGGAACGCTGCCACGACCTCTGCGTTTTGAGTTTGAAATGCAGCCACGACCTCTGCATTTCGAGTTTGGAACGCAGCCACGACCTCTGCGTTTTGAGTTTTGGATGCAGAGGTGAGCCTTAGGTGGGCTCGGCGAGCTTTAGGCTAAGTCCGATGTTCTGACGAAGTCCAGTCTTGCAGACGGACTTTAGAACATAGCTTGCTGCGAAGAACAGGTCATAACTTTCAAACCGTAAGTCAGAATTAGACGAATTATATATGAAAATAGGCTATCTCGACGAGACGAAGCCGACCAAACTGATCCATACGGTTCAGTTTGCTCTGTCAATTTTGCCAAATTCCTTACGGTTTGAGAGATATCTGCATTTTAATATGAAGACACCGTTAATTTGTAGTCTCTTTTGCTAGAGCGTTGCAAAGATCGTAACCTTGTAACGTTCGTCTTGGCTCCTTGAAAATATGAGAGTCGTCAGATTGTAACTCCCGATGTTGATTGTGAAGGCTGTTGATTAGAGCTTTCATCAGTTGTTGCGAAGGTCGCCAGATTGTAACCTTCTGGAAGTCGTCAGATTGTAACTCCCATCATCGGTGTTTGATAGGAGATCAACTATCTATTATGATTTTTAGACAGCCTACAGAAACCCCTCCAAAGTTTTTGAAAGTTCGCGATTGACTGGGACGAATTTTCGGAATACTTTGGATCTCAACTCTGATCTCGGAGATGTTGATCCTTTGTCGTAAAGGAGTCGTTCTCTGCACTCACTTCGAATGCATCTTGGTTGACGAGATTTGCCATGCAGGACCTGTGTGAAGGTATGCGCCATAATCCCACTTCTGGAATGTGAGGGTGGACTCTACATTTTGAACTTGAGACACGGGTCTCACCCTTGCATATTGAATTTGGAACACGGGAGTGACCTCGGCGTTTGGTTATTGCATCGCGGGTCTGACCTCAGCATTTTGACTTAAGACATGGAAGTGGCTTCCGTGCATCATTAACCAAGTCTTTGAAACTTGCCTTTAGCTTATCTGTTTCAAGTCTCGGCTCACATCCATTAAGCTAATAGACCTACGAACATGCATAGGATTTTTGGTAAACCCTCAGCCATCAACGGATTTGATAGGCCTTTATCGACTACCGTTTGAGTCGGGCTAGCATGTGAATTATTTGAACCCGTTTCACATGTAACGTTGTGCTAAGAGAATGAACCCTCTTAGACTTGATGCTATGATTTTGAATACATAGACTTTGTCATTTTCACGGACAAAGACTAACCGGCAACGCGTGTTAGGCGTAGGCTTATCTCTAATTAGGGATCGAGATAAAGTCCTCCATGCGTGTGAGACATGGATTTTGGCATTATTAATAACAACCTGCCACGATGTTGAATACGTGGGCTTTGCCATTATTGCGGGAATAGTCTACCCAGCAGCATGTGTTAGATGCAGACTTATCTCTAATTAAGGATCGAGATAAAGTCTCCCATGTGTGTGAGGCATGGATTTCGGTGTTATTAATAACAACCTACCACGATGTTGAATACGTGGGTTTTTGTCCTTTTTATGGTCAAAGACTAACCGGCAACGCGTATTAGGCGTTAACTTATCCCTTCTTAGGATTCGGGATAAAATTCCCCATACATGCAAGGTATGGATTCAGAGATTATTAATTTAATGATAATCACTGGCTACGATATTGAATATGTAGACTTTATCACTGTTTCTTCCGGTGTTATTCGAAACACTGAAAGAAAATTGAAAGCGCCAGAGGTGTAATGTTAACTTGGCATGAATTTTCACTTAGAGTGAAATTCAGAAATTTTCTTCACTATCACTAGGATAATTCCAGAAAATAATTCACTGGGGGTTTTATAATGAAAACTTGCTATTCTTGTTGAAAAAGGATTAACATGTTCGTTGGGGGTTTTGACTGTTAGAGATGTGATGTTAACCTAACAGTATTTTATGGACCTATCGCTCTATTGAAGAGAGTCGATAAGTTGATTTGGTCGTCAGAGGTGTGATGTTAACTTGACTGGTTCGTGGACCTATCGCTCTATTGAAGAGAGTCGATAAGTTGATTGTTGCGATCAGGGCAACTTTGAGGACCTATCGCTCTATTGAAGAGAGTCGATAAGTGGATTGTCAGAGGTGTATTGTTAACATGACGGGAGAGTGTTGCGATCGGAGCAACTTTGTGGACTTATCATCCTATTGACGAGGATTGATAAGTGGATTGTTAGAGGTGTAATGTTAACGTGACAGGAGGATGTTGCGATCGGAGCAACTTTGTGGACTTATCATCCTATTGACGAGGATTGATAAGTGGATTGTCAGAGGTGTAATGTTAACGTGACAGGAGGATGTTGCGATCGGAGCAACTTTGTGGACTTATCATCCTATTGACGAGGATTGATAAGTGGATTGTCAGAGGTATAATGTTAACGTGACAGGATGATGTGTACTTGTGACTTGCATAAGGTCTTGGGAATTAGCGTCTCGCTGGGGATACTTGCTAGGTAAGTTTATCATCAGAAGCGATGAGTTCTGATACTTTTGATTTGAATAAGATTTTGAAGACTTAGTGTCTTGCTGGGGAAGATTGCGATTTGAGCAATTTTGAGGTCCTATCATCCTATTGATAATGATTGATAAGTTGATTTCAGAGGTGTATTGTTAACGTGACAAATTGGGAGTGATGCAAGCTGCATTCATACTCTGTAGGGGTGATGATCGTCAGAAGTGTAATGTTAACTCGACGATGTAAAAGATTCGTTACTCTTAATCCAGCGGATTCCAAGTAACCAACCCCAGTCTTGATTAAGACTTAGCAGGGGAAAGAAAAAAAAAGGTAGACAAGACACATCGCCTAGTGGGGCACTATTCATGAAGTCGGAATAGAGGCACCTCACCAGGTAGGCCATTATCTGAAGAGTTTGGCTATCAGAGGTAATTGTTAACGTGATAGCTTTGTGGACCTGCCATCCTATTGAAGAGGATTGGCGGCTTAATGGACTATCAAAGGTGTTTTGTTAACTTGATAGTTTTGGTGAATTTCGTGGTTGACATGGGTATTTTATTGATCGTGACAACTCAGAAAATTTATTATTCATAATCCCATGAACTACAAATAAACCAACCCCCAGTCTTGAATAAGTACGGGGGGAAAAGGAGAAGACATGACACATTGCCTAGTGAGCCACTTTCTAACGAGTTTGACTATCAGAGGTAACTGTTAACGTGACAGTTGTTGGACCCGCCATCCTACTGAAGAGGATTGGCTTCAGCGACTGTAGTATCTTTCCCTTCTGACTAGGAAGAGTGAGCTTGATCTGATCGCTCAGGAGAAGATTGGGCTTGGTCTGATTGCTCAGGTTGATCATGCCTACTTTGTTCTTCAGCTTTGATCCTGGCAATAATCTTTTGAATCTATTCACCCTTAGAAATTAGTTGTCTCCAGGAACGGCATTCTACAACCCTCATTTGTGCTAGAAGGTCGGTCTGCAAGTTGTGGCGATAGGTCTCCACTAGGGTAGACTGTGTCATACTTGTCGGACATCGCAGAGCTATGTTTCGAAACCTTTTGACGAAGGCTTTGACGGACTCCCTCTTCTTCTGCTTAGTGGCGAGAAGGGTATGGATGGAGACTACTGTATCCTCTTCAAAGAATCTTGACAGGAACAGTCTCTCTAGGTCTGCCCATTTTTGGATATATCCGGCAGGCAGTTTCCTGAACCATTCAAAGGCAACTCCCTTGAGGGTGCCAATGAACAATCGAACCAGTATGGCATCGTTTGATATCACATTTCCAGCCTATGACTTGAAATGATAGATATGTTGGTTCAGTGATCCCGTGCCGTCAAAAGTCTGTAGCGTCGGGACTTCGAACTTTGGAGGATAAGGGGCTGCATCCCATTCGGCAGGATAGGGCCTGGTAACTCCCTCATCTTGGAGCTCGCTTCTGTTAGTAATAACATTTAGGTGGGCTTCCAATTCCTCAATTTTAGCCGACTGAGGATTTTGCTCATTCTCAGCTTTTCTTCCTTTATTAGAGGAAGATTCTAGGTTGTGGGCTTCTTGGTCAGAAGCTGTGTCATCAACCATTTTTCCCTTCCCTTTGCTTGTGTGAGGTCGGGACGAAGATGTTCTTTCCATTCGGGAAGATTCTTGCCTGAGTGGCGAATCTGTCTTCTGAAATTTGGCATTGTCTGCGACGAGTTGAGTCAATAGGGCCAGGAGTTCATTGATGGCCTCCTGCTGAGATTTGAGCATGACCTCTTGCTCATCAACTCTCTTCACGAGATCTTCATGGTTTCCCGTCATATAAGCGGAGCTCTCATGTTCAACAAAAGAGCTTGATGATTGGGACTCTGTAATGGCTGAGTGTTCATTATCGGAATTGGTTCCTCTGGCTAACCTCCGATAGTTGACAGGGGGAATGGCTCCTATTCGCGTCCGAGTGCGTTGGTAGACTCCTTCAAACTCGTTAGCGATTTCTCTGACAGTCGGTGAACGACTTGTCTCAGAATCATCAGAACTAGGACCTGAGGCTTTCCCTCTACCGATCACATTGATAGTGACCCCGGGATATTCGGTCTCTGGAGACTTCTTTTTTGTGAGAACGTCATCGTTGGTCGAGCAAAGCAACGTTCATAAATTGGTCGAACACAAATGGTTTGGCCACATATGAGCAGCATTGGCATCCCGAGAGGACCGTAGGAATCAGTCGTTCACATTAGAATGAACGAATGACTTGTTGCATCGGTCTTTCTCTTGAAAGTGACTCCCTTAAGTCAGGTACCTGGGGAGATTTTCTCACAGAATGTGAGGTTAGAGATGGAACCCTCTGCCTCTTAGTAGGCGGGACTGGTTCTCGTTTAACATGGATCTTGAATCCACGTTGATCTTTTTGAACACGACGAATCGCATCGTGTTTTGAAGAAGGAACACGAGGGTCGTGTTCTGTTTTACAAACGCTAGACCGAAGTCTGCGTTTTGTTGATGAAACGCACCTTTGCCGGTTGCGTTTTTACCGGTTGCGTTTTTATCGGTTAACGCAGTTCGTGGGTCTGTGTTTTGGATCTTGAATGCACTCCTGAGAGTTACGTTTTGGTTCTGAAACGCACTCCTGAGAGTTGCGTTTTGGTTCTAAAACACACTCCTGAGAGTTGCATTCAGTTTGTGGAACGCGGCCTTGAAGGCTGCGTTTTGATTATGGGACGCACTCCTGAGAGTTGCGTTCTGCCAGATCAACGCAGTTTTGAGGTCTGCGTTTTGATGTTGAAACGCGCCTCTGAAGGCTGCATTTTGATTGCACAACGCGCCACTGAGGGGTGCGTTTGGCATAAACTGAGCCCACTCATTCGGAGGAGGGGCTGCTCGAGCAATCTCGGCTAAAGGAGGGGGCTTCCTTCGGCATAGGAGCAACAATTGGAGCTTTAGTCTCCTTAGAGACTTTGTGGATCTTGCGCATAGCCTTGGGGCTAAGGGATCCGGAGGAGATGGACTCCTCAAACTTGGCTTGATCAAACTCTACCAAGAGAGTTTCGACGGTTGTTCCAGTAAGGTGAACATCGGATTGTGCCACCACTTCTTCGTCAGAGAAGCTCGTCCCCAGCAGAGTCACCATATTTTGTTTGTGGAAAATTTATGTCAAAAGTTATTTTCATTGCTGAATCCATTACATATTTATCAATTATAGATTCAAAGTAAAATTAGTCTTTTTATAAGACTTTCTTACTCAATGAAAATAAAAAAATACGACTCTCTAAAAACACACGCAGAGGACGTTTATCACCCGCTGCGTGCATGGGATCTTTGTTTGTGCCATGGTTTACCACAGATCAGATCCGGTTGATCAGAATAAAAGATCAATGATCTTGCTTCACAAAGGAAACAATCATAAAAATAAATAATCTCAACAAAGTTAGATTACTACTCTTCTCAAGATCCAAAAAATGTCTGATCTCAAGGAATGGTGGAACGGGCTTCAGATCTCTCGAAATCTTCCTCTTTATGCTGAAGAACTCGCTAAGAACTTGCTAGCCTCTCTGAAATTCATGGGTTAACTCTCTAATCTGACAATACCTCACCCTCTTGCTCAGAATTTTAGATCCCTCGTGTATTAGGGCCATAGGATTGTTTTTATAAGCTTTGGATGCAGCGTTTTAATATAGAAACAAGTGATTTTACCTTATCTTCAGTTGTAGGCTGTCTAAAAATCACAACAGATAGCCAATCCCCATCAAACACCGATGATGGAAGTTACAATCTGACAACTTTCACAACAACTGATAAAAGCTCTAATCAACAGCCTTCACAATCAATATCGGGAGTTACATATTTTTAAGGAGCTAAGACGAAGATTACAAGATGACGGTCTTTACAATGCTCTAGCAAAAGAGACTACAAATTGACGGTCTCTTCAAATCCAGACGCACAGCTCACCTGCGCGTCCCAGATTCAAAATGCATAGCTGTCGCTGTGTCCTAGAACAAAACGCATAGGTCCTCCCTACGTTGCCACACTAAAACACGGAGGTCCTCCCCGTGTGTCAGCAACATAATGCAGAAGTACTCCCTGCGTTGCTATATCAAAACGTCGGAGTCGAACCTGCGTTGCAACATCAAAACGCAGGGGTCAGACCCGCGTTGTTTTGCATTTGACTGGTTCAAACAGAACCTGAATGGTCTTTTTAAACCGTATCTCCACTTAATAGGGTCGGTTAGACCCCATTATGGAGAGATTTTAGGGGGGATTACACCCTTTAAACCCTTGAACAGTTTCAAAACTATTTCCCATGATTTGAGGGCGGTTACACCCCACTTAGGAGTGATTTAAGGGGCAGTTATACCCCCTTAATCCTCTATAAATAAGAAGAAACTCAACCGAGTTAAGGGCTGGAACTTCTTGGCTTGGATTGACCCTGGAGCTTGGCAGCAAGGAGGAGATCTTTGGCTGACTTTTTGGGGGATCTTCGATCTGGCATCTTGGAGCCTCTTGCTGCAACAAAGTTCTTGGAGCATTTCCTTGGCTTATTAACCGAACTTTTGGTTCAAATCAACTCTTTTTTAAGAGTTTAAACTCACTCTGAGTTATTAACTCTTTCAGAGTTTCAAACTTACCACGCAAGTTCTCTATAGCATCAAATCGTGAGGAGGAGATACTGTTCCAGTGAATCAAGACGTGCGGATCGTCAACGGAGAGCAAACTCGACGCGAGCATTCGAGGGAGGCACTCCATCGCCACCGTGAAGAACCCAGAATTAAACAAATGTGAGAATTCAGATCAATTCTCCTCTCTTTTGTAATCAGGAAATCCAATTGTAATTGAGATTAAGAGGGTTATAATCATTCTTTTTTTAAGTAGTTAGAGAGAATAAATTAAATACGATTCTTTCATAATTTTTCTTATTACAAATTTTTCACCAAACAAAAGATGGCGACTCCGCTGGGGACAAGCTTCTCTGACGAGGAAGTGGTGGCGTAATTCGATGTTCATCTTACTGGAACAACCGTCCAAACTCTCGTGGTAGAGTTTGATCAAGCCAAGTTTGAGGAGGCCATCTCCTCCGGATCCCTTAGTCCCAAGGCTATGCGCAAGATCCACAAAGTCTCCAAGGAGACTAGAGCTCCAATTGTTGCTCCTACGCAGAAGGAAGCCCTCTCCTTTAGCCAAAATTGCTCGAACATCCCCTCCTCTGAAGAAGTGGGCTCATCTTATGCCAAATGGAGCCCTTAGTGGCGCATTGTGCAATCAAAATGCAGCCTTTAGAGGCGCGTTCCAACATCAAAATGCAGAGCTCAAAACTGTGTTGATCTGGCTGAACGCAACTCTCAAGAGTGCGTTCCAGAACCAAAACACAACTCTCAGGAGTGCGTTTCACAAACTGAACGCAACTCTCGGGTATGCATTTCAGAACCAAAACGCAGACTTCAACATTGTGTTTCATCAGCAAAATGCAGATCTCAGGACTGTGTTTCACCAACAAAACCTAGAGCTTAGGCATGCGTTCAGGTGACGAAATCCAATACAGAACTTGGTGTATACCGTAGAGCTTCGGGGTGCTACCCCAAACTCCGCCGGGGGGTAGTCCACCCCGCCAGACCCTCCGGCCAGGGGCGCGCCACCCACTGGACCCCCGGCTCGCTGACCGATCAGCGAGACCCCCGAATACTCTGCATAGTGTGATTAGATTAAGGGGCTGTTTGCGGAAAATTTGCAGCAAAAGAAATGAAAGAAAAATTGATTTATATTCTCTCAAAATTGATTACAATTTGGATTCCGATTACAAAAGAGAGGAGAATGAATTTGATTCTCCCCTTTGTTTAATTATGGGTTCTTCACGGTAGCGATGGAGTGCTTCCTTCGAATGCTTGCGTCGAACTTGCTCTCCGTTGACGATCCGAAAATCTCAATTCGCTGGAACAAATGATTTGTCTGGTTGAACTACTCAAGAACTCTCGACGAGTATTGTAACTCAGAATGAGTAACAAACTCTAATAAGAAAAGAGTTGTTTGAACCGAAATAATTCGGTTAATAAGCCCAGTATCGAATGTCTTGAACTCTTCTGTTGAAGATGGTTGCCCTCCGATTGTGTAAAGATCCGATCTTGGAGATTTCCCCCCGATCCGATTCTAGAAATCCGATCTGACCTCCCAAAAATCCGATCTAGAACTCTGTTGAGTTTGTTGATATTTATAGGGGGATTAGGGGTGTAACTGCCCCCATAATCCACGCCTAAATGGGGGTTTAGTCGCCCCATTAATCGGGTGTAAGAACCCACGTAAACCACTCCCCAAATCGTGGGTGAAGAACAGTTTCGAGGTTGCTACGATTATGTTTGAACAGGTCAAACGCAAGTCTTGCGTTGCTGAACTTGCGTATACCTCTGGATGATGCGTTAATCGTCTGGGCTTGAGTTGCGCCTGGATATGATCCTGTGTCTGAACGCAATTCTGGAGTTGCGTTTGCAACGGTACGAAGCTGCGTTTGCAGCGGTATGAAGCTGCGTTTGCAGCGGTACGAAGCTGTGTTTGTAGCGGTATGAAGCTGCATTTGCAGCGGTACGAAGATGCGTTTGCAACGGTATGAAGCTGTGTTTGCAGCGGTTGGAGTTGCATTTGCCGCGATTGGAGCTGCGTTTGCAGCGATATGAAGCTGTGTTTCTCCTTTCTGTCTTTATATATGGATGACACCAATGACGGGTAGAGAAGGCCTTATTCAGGTCATTTGTGACACTTGAGGCATCCCAATAACACTCTATCAACTGCAGATCACTATATGGCGAGCTTTTAATAAAACTGTTCATGTAGTCTCTAGATCTTTCCGCTTTTCTAAAATCATTACACTGATCATAAGCACCTCTGATAGTTGCTAATATAATATTAGTCATGTTGTTGTCGCAGCCATCAAGATCAATCATCTCCAATATGGGGCTGTGTTGATAGCTGAGGATGCAATGATTGCGTTGCTTTGACTTTTGAAATGTAGCCATTTGTGTTTTGACTGTAGGGATGAATTCTACCTCTCGGTTTGAAGAAATCATTGGCTTGTAATTTCTCCATGATCCATAGGGGCATCCTTCGAATACAGCTTTCCTTTGGTAATAAGAAAGTCGTCTGATTGTAACCTTCTTAATTGTGGCTAGACAGGGACTAGCTTTTTATTGTGATTTTCTAGACAGCCTACAGAACCCCCTCCAAAGTTTTCGAAAGTTCGCGGTTGATTGGGATGAATTTTCGAAATACTTTGGATCCCAAAATTTTGTTGATTGAATACACCTCATCGTAGACTGAGTGGAGCATCTCAGGGTCTTAGACAAATTCGTTGACGTCATCTTTTTAGTTCGTCAATGATGACTTGGACTTTAGCTTGTTTGACCAAGTTCGTCATCTTCAGGGAGGTTGAGCACTTCCTGGCTTAAGACAAATCTATTGTCATAGGCAGAGAGAATCACAAGCCTGTGCGAGAAGGGCTTCATCCCCAGCTTAGTCAGGAGGACAGCCTCGAAGGAACCCACCATGTCGTCATCACTTGGAATATTAACCTCTTTGAAAGGGTTAGTTGTGTGATCGGCTGAGGTCGGTCACTAAAACGTCTGGTTAAATCATGCGTTCAACCAGCTGAGTGCGGTGATGCGTATGGAAGCTAAGGCCCTTTATTCGAAAATGCGAAAATCGCGTTTCGGGTGGGATTTTCGCCTAAAATCCCGCGCTGATTTGACGACTACAGCTGTATATAAATAAACTACTGAGGTCAAATCAAAAATTCACTCGACTTTTCTCTTCCTTGCTTTCCTATCAGCCACTTAATAGGGTTCCTGTTCATCTTCTCCAGTACTTCAACGAAGGAGAAATTCATCACTAAATCTTTCGTTAATCCATTCTACATCTTCTTCGTCATTATTAGAATGGCTCCCAAGAAGAGAATGGCCTCCAAATCCAAGATCGTCCAAACTCAGGGTGCTCCTTCGGTTAAGATCTCTGGAGATGCCCAAGCAGCCACCCGGACGTCCCTAACTTCTTCAATTAACGGTAAGTCTGGGCAGTTGAAAATTATCTTAGCAGATTCCTTCCTTTTGATTTTCGATTGGGGGTTTGCCTTCCCCTATTAGAGCATAGAGATCATACTTAGTGTTTCTCGATCTTAAGACGCATGGTTAGCTCCATCGTTCATGATACTTCAACGCAGGTTCAGACCTTGCGTTTCAAATTTTGAATGCGGGTTGAGACCCTGCATTTTGGGACCTGGACGCGGGTCTGGGCCTTGCGTTTAAAATTCTGGACGCGGGTCTGGACCTTGCGTTTAAAATTCTGGACGTAGGTTGAAACCCTGGTTTATAATTTTGGATGTAGATCCAGAATTTGCCTTCTTGAGTTAGACTCCTTAATTTAACTGACTGACTTTTCTATTTGCAGTGTGCTATTCCAACGAGCCTCTTTCTTTCAACCATTATTTCGGTCATGCGGGAGGTGCAGAGAAAAATATAATCTTTAGTTTTTGTTTTGAGTACCCAGCTTTCCAAGACACCAACAAGGAGTGGACGAAACTCATTACTCAAGCTTTCCCCGAGACTCTCAGGTCCTTAGTCACAGATGCTAAATTTGAAACCCCCGAACGTGAGATTTTAAAGAAACCATCCTTCCTCTTTGGGGATTCTGTTAAAATGGACCCTAAGCGGATGTCAGAAGGAAACTACAAATGGCTGAAGGCTATCAACAATCGTCGTCTTTTCCTTCCCAACTTAGAGCGAATGTGGCCGATTTCTTATTATCAGTGCGCTTCCATCCCACGGTCAATGAATTTGGAACTTGTTCAGGACCAGGGAGGTGTTGCCACTGGGCATATTACTTCTCGAGGCACTCACCCGGCTGGTTTTAATCAATTTGTGGCCTTGAAACCAGGTTTATTCAAGAAGGAACATCCGGTCGGCGAACCCGCTAAACTGGCGGACGTCTTCATTAGAAAATTTATCTCTGTCAAAGGAGAGTTCTCTGCTCAAGACTTTAGGGCTCCAACGTGGGTACATTCTAGTGAAACAGACTGGTGGGCCCAGATGATAAATTTTGTCTTGGAGGAGCTGGAAGAACCTTTGAGAATTTCAGAGCTGAGGACTCCAATAACGGCTACTCGATATGGGATTTCTCCGAATTACAGCGGACTTTTTTGCTATGCTAGAATTTTATAATCCTCACACCGGTACATTTTTTACTCTTGCTAGTGAATTAGGTTTCGCTCTTCATGAGATGTTTGAAATTTTAGGCTTGTCTTTTGGAGAGCTGCCTTATGAGGAGTTTGTCCCTGGAAATAGGGAATTAGAGATCCTGAAGCATGGTGCTCCCGACATCTATGACACTTATTGGGAATTGATGTGCCATTTCTAAATCTGTGCACAAATCACTAGGAAAAGGGCCAGTGGTGTGAAACAAGGACAATGGGCAGAATATCTTTTTCGAAATCTGTGGGACAAGGAAGCTGAGGTGACTCGTTTAGCTGCCAGTACTCTTGAAGAAATCAATGAGCGTATCAACGATGCGACCTCCTACTACACTTACGAGGTAGAGGAGGATGTCTTCCTAACTTTTACCACCTTCGAAAGCTTCCATTATCAGGCAGAAATTCTAATTTCTAACATGGCCTTGTTCGCTGGTTTTCTTACTCTTTGGTTGAAGCAATGTGTGGTACCCACCAGGCCGGTGGATGCTATTACGGTAGAGGTGTTATACCCCTCTATACTTCTAGCTCATGGACGACCTTTAAATCTTCTTTCAGCTATGGTGTGCTGCTTGCAGAGTGGTTTGCGAGAACTCGCTTCTGAATTTGTCGCCGTCAAGAAGTTGGACTCAGATGGGAAGACTATCATTCAAACTTCGACCCCTCGAGTGCCAATGTTATATACTTATTTGGTATCTTGGTTTGTGTTTCACTGCCCTTCGATAATGTCGACTCCTGAGTCGAGTGACACCTCAGCTCCTCTTGTTCAGTAATTAGAAACTGCTTAATGGGTCGGTTGGTATCAAGTTAAATTCCGTGAAATATTGAGGCAGGACTATAATTACGAGATTGCTTGCAAGTTTCCTGTTTTCGAGGGCGGTGCGTATGGAGAACTCCATCAAGACACTCCGGGACGAAATTCTTTCACCATACTCAGTAGAGGTGCCTTCTGGTGGCTCATAAATATTCGCCCGGGCTATCTTATTTTTCGGCAAGGGAGGAAGTGTTTTATTGAACCATATCAGCCTTATCGCTTCTCTCGGCAATTTGGCTATGATCAGATTTACGTCGGGAATCCAAACCCTGCTCTTGTGTACACAGGTAATGTGTATGAAGGAGAAAGAGCTTGGTATTACTCGGTAGCAGGATGTACGGGAGCGAAATTCTGACTACCGCATAAGATGCCCAATGTTCGTACTTCTTTAAGCTTTTGCACGTGGTACCAAGCCGCCTCCCAAATTTTAGCTTACAACATGAATACCTCTTGCTTGAGAGCCATCCACAAATGGTATGCTTCAAAGAGGAGTGCTAAAAGATTTCGTGCCCGGGGTGCTAACGAATACTTATCATATGAAAAGGCCATTACAGAGGACGAACGAAGACAATCACCAGAGGGAGTTCAGGAAGAGGTTAGGATGTCGGATACTCACGAGGTGGAACCTTCAAGAGTCTAGACTCGGAGTAAGAGTGCCACTGGAAAAAGAGCACTAGACCCGGCAGAAGAAGCCAAGTATGACAAACGAGCTCGTCTAAAGTTAGCGCTCGAGCCCCCTGCTGCTAAACTTATGTCAGATGCTCAGAAAGCATGGCATGCCGAAGAGGAAGAACGAGAGTCAACTGCTATGGGACTCTCGCCTCAGCCTGGTCTCCCCAGCGTTGGTCCCGCTTTAGGAGGCCCTGTTTCTTCTGCCCATTCCTTGAATGAAGAAGAGCGTGGAGATGAATCATTTGCAGGGGGTACGACATTTACCCCTGAAGACACGCTTCATGATACTGCCTCTACTGCCCCTCGCGTTGAAGAGGACAGGTCTCTGGTCCAAGAACCTACAATGGCTACCCAGCCAGACTTGATAGCAGACAAGTCTCCTTCCGCTTCTGTGTTATTACCACCTGTAGGAGACACACAGTCTAGCCCTACTACTGGAGTCATATCGAAACCTACCATCACTGGGGATCCGCTAGCATTTCCCCCCATAGATGAAGAGAGGCCTTCAGATCATAATGATGATGCAAATGACACAGATGAGGATGGCGACCAAAGCGGAAGTGATGAGAACAATGACAACTCGGGTGATGACAGCGATGATCCTTGGGAGTGGGATATTCGACCACCATCTTCGTTAGATAAAGCGTCGGCCTACATTCCTCTGCCTCTCACGGGTAAGCATCATTCGTTTTGATTCATGACTAATCTTTATTGTATATTTAAACAATTTTCTCATACAGATCCTATGATACATGAGGCAAGCGCTGTCATCCCTACTTCGACGCAACAGCTTATGCTACCCCCAACTCAGGTGTCAGAACCACCTTGCTTGGAGCTCTTAATGACAACTCTCCCACCGACGACCTTATTGACAATTTCTTTAGCCTCTACAGAAGTTGTAGACGTGCCAAGATCATCTGGAGCGGGGGAACTTATGATTCTTCAATCGAGTCCATCTCAACTGGATGTCGACGTTCCCTCCCAAGCTACTACGCCAAAATCGCCTGCTGGTCTTTTACTTGGCTCTGTATCTTCAGAAGTTTCCGTACCATCTCCTATCACTGCTTCGAGTCCTACGGATGTGCCTGATTTCCTTAAGATTTCTCTTAATTATTTAGAGAGTCTGACAAAGAAAGTGATCGAGGTAGTATTGGCTGGCGGGGATACTTTTGAAACCTTCAAGCCTATGCTCACAAATAGTTTAAATAACCTCATGTTCGTGGGTGATGTCGACGTCGTTTGTCGTTGCTTAGAAGCTATCTCACGCCTGGAGGCATAATTAAGGTTCTTGGAGGCCTTAGGTCGTGCTGATATCCAAGCGCAGATTGCGTCGACTTTTGAAGACATCCGGGCTGAAGAGTTTAACAAGTATGAAGCAGCTCAGCATCATATAGCCGAGGAGGAAATCCGGGTGGAACATTTGCAAAAGTTGCATGCTCAAAAGCAAGCTGAGCTAGCGCTCTCCAACACTTCTCTAGAGAATTTACGCGAGAAGATTGTCGCTACTGAAGTAGAGTTGACCAGGTTGAAAGCTCAATTCAAACGAGAAGAAGCTATTATCACTGAGCTCAACGTCAAGAGCGCAACCTCTCTAGTAGATTACCGTACAGGAGCCAATGCTCTCGCAGAGGCTAAACAAAAGATTGCCGCCATGTTACCTAACGAGGATGAGCTTCGGAAACGAGCTGAAACGCTAGTGCGAACTGATCATGAAGAGAAACTTTCTGATATTAAGTCTCAACTTGTCTCCTTTAGTTTGATGAATTGATGAGTCAGTTCTTGTATTGCTCCTTTGGTAGAGACAATGCTTATCTTCTTGTTGCTTTGCTTTCCTTTGAATAAACGTAGCGCTGTTTTGGTTTTTCATCATTTCTTTTGCATATCATTTTCTGACATGGAACCATGAAATTTTGCTTTAATATCAAAGGATAGATTGCACTATAAGAAATCTATAAATCTCAGAGGTGCCATGTTACATGGTGAGTTCAAGGACTTATCGCTCTATTGACGAGAGTCGATAAGTTGAAAGTATTGTGATCAGAGCAACTTTGAGGACCTATCACTCTATTGACGAGAGTCGATAAGTTGAAAGTATTACGATCGGAACAACTTTGAGGACCTATCGCTCTATTGACGAGAGTCGATAAGTTGAAAGTGTTGCGTTTGAAGCAACTTTGAGGCCTTATCGTTCTATTGACGAGAGTCGATAAGTTGAAAGTGTTGCGTTTGGAGCAACTTTGAGACCTTATCGCTATATTGACGAGAGTCTATAAGTTGAAAGTGTTGCGATCAGAGTAACTTTGAGTTCTTATCGCTCTATTGACGAGAGTCGATAAGTTGAAAGTGTTGCGTTT
>BQKN01065843.1:535663-563270 GCA_022839385.1 Asparagus kiusianus | reverse complement strand
TCTATTGACGAGAGTCGATAAGTTGAAAGTGTTGCGTTTGGAGCAACGTTGAGGCCTTATCGCTCTATTGACGAGAGTCGATAAGTTGAAAGTGTTGCGATCGGAGCAACTTTGAGGACTTATCGCTCTACTGACGAGAGTCGATAAGTTGAAAGTGTTGCGTTCGGAGCAACTTTGAGGAAGATAGAGTTCAAACTCTGTAGAAATGAAACCCATCATAGGTTTAATGTTGACATTGGAAAGACATTGTCAACTATTTTGTTTTAAATTGTGCAGAAGTTTTAAAGGTCTGGCACCATATTTTAAAAAACGCAAAAATAGGGATACCCCCTGCGTTTATGCTCTTGAGCTACGTAGGTTTGGAAGAACACATCTCCAGATTATTGCGTTTAGTCTGGCCTGCCTATCTTATGGACGCAGGGTCTTGTCTCGCGTCTTATCAGAAGTCCAAGAGACTACAATGATGATGAAGAGACCACACTCGGCGGGAGTCTTAGAACTCTACGTTATTAATTATTTATAAATATGCCTGATTAGTCTTGTCAAAAGCCTCAACGCTTAAACTTCTTTCTTGAACTCAGAAACGAGTTTCTTCTCGTTAATTCTTCTACTATTTCGTCTCGTCTTTTGGCCATGGCTTCCAAGAAATCCTGCTCGGGTGGAGACAAAAAGACGGCGCACCCCATACCGCCATTAGAGAATGCTTTCGGGTCCACCTCCGGACCGATGTCGACGCCTCCGATGCTTAGCCATCGAGGTAAGCCCCGCTATCTTCTTCGTTTAAGCATTCCTTTTTTTGATAGGTTTTCTTGAAATTCCTTAGATGGATTCTGGTTGACGATGACGAATATAATTTGTCTCTTCAATCTTGAATGTAAAAAGAAATTTGTGCGCCTTTTGACAAAAACTGGTTCGTCTCCTTAGTTCTGGACGTCGAAAGAACTTCCAGTGTTTTTTGTCAAATCAAAGGGTTAAACCCTTAATCTTGAGCGCATGAAGAAGCTTCTGCATTCATTGACAAAATGAAGGGTTGATCTCTTCGTTTCGACACACCGGTTTGATCCTGCTGCGTTTGACACAGAATCAAATCTCTTTGTCTTGGAAACTTATAATGCAGCTTTATTTTGCTGCCTTCATAATGATTCAACGCGGGTCTGAATCCATTTCGTTTAAGTTGATCTCGACGCATATCTTGAACCACTGCATTTGCATTCATCTATTTCATTAATTTTGTTTTTTTATTTGTTTGCAAGGTGGGGCTTCTGCCGCTGCTCCCCTTATTATTTCAAAAGATGCTCCTCTCATCACCCCCTCGCTATAGCCCTTCCTGATGAGGTTTTTACTCCACTCCCTGAGAGTGTGACCTTCCTCACGAAGCTTCTGGAGAACATGGTGAGGCAAGCATACCTCATCTCTGAGCAGGGATGAGCCCCATTTTTAGAATTCCAGAGCTTGTTCATGGATGTGATGCGCTTTCTATCTCGTTTCAACCGCAGCTGGGCTCTGCACTGTGCCGAGAAGATTTACTTCTTCTCAGGCACTGTGGAAGCCTTGGAGAAATTACAGAGTGCTGACTTGAAGCCAGAGATAGAGGAGGCTCTTCAAGCCTTGCGATTAGGAGCTGCTGCCGCTGCTGCCACTGCTGAAGAATTGAGTGGGAGGACTGAAGCAGAAGTCCGAGCCAAGAATTCTGCGCGTATATCCTAGGCTAAAGCCCTCCTCACATCTTTTTCTCTTTAAAGGCTTTTATAATACTTTTTGGCTTGTAATAAATTTTGATACTTTCGTAACAATTATTACTCTTGCCTGTGATGAACTGTTGACATTTTCTAAAATGCCATGGTCTTTTTTTTATGTTGGAATTTTTGAAAATTACCCCCCTTGCGTTTGAATGATTTGAACGCAGGCTTACCAAAAATGCATGGTTTTGTCTTTGCGTCCAAACACATTTGAACGCAACTCTAAGACTTGAGATGTAGTTATAAGTCTTGTTTTTAGGAAGACTTGATGCATTCCAGCTTGTTGAGTGTTTTCTGGAAGTTTCTTGTGTTTGAACAATCATGACGTGCATTCATTTCGGAGAACGAAGGGTTGGGCCTCGTAGCTGTAGGACTTGAAACGCAGCTGCAGAACTTTAAACGCGGCTATGAGATTTACGTTCAAGAGGACTAGACGCATTGCACGTTGGGACCTTTCCACTAAACTAGATTATGCTGAGGATCATCTGGTAGATTTTGGAAAAGTTTTCTTTATTATAATAGTTCTCGATAACTTCAATCGTCAGAGGTGTAATGTTAACTTGACGACATACAAAGTAGGAGAATAATTTATCCAAACGAACATTTAGTAAGCAACCCCCAGCTAGGCTCAAGAGACTCTGTGGTCTACGGGTAATACTTCTTGAGAAATTTCCCGTTAATTGGCATCATGAGTCTATCACCTTTTTTATCGATGAGACGGTAGGCTCTATTGGAATAGACTATCTCTATCACAAAAGGTCTTTCCCATTTGGGATTAAACTTCCCTTTGGTTTTGTGAGTCATCACCATAGGTCGTCGATTAGCTAAAACTAAATCTCCTTTCTTGAAACTCCGTTCTTTAACCTTTTGTTGTAGGCTTTATAAATACGGGCTTGATATAGTTCACTCTGTTGCTGAGCTTGAAGTCGCTTGTCGTCTAAAGCTTTAAGTTCCTGTAGACGTCGTTGGTGTTTCTCTTCCTCTGTCAGTCCGGCTGTGATAGCAACTCTTAAGGAAGGGATTTGGATTTCTAATGGCAATACCGCTTTGCAGCCATATACTAAAGAGAACGGCGTAGCTCTTGTAGGGGTCCTTACTGTTGTGCGGTAGGCCCACAAACATTCGCCATGTCTTTCGTCCCAATCTCGTCGGCTTTTGGAAACAAACTTTTTGAGGAGCTTCACGATAGTTTTGTTAAAAGCCTCTGCAAGACCATTCGCTGGCGGATAATACGTCTTAGATGCGACACTTTGGATTCTAAACTTATCACAAAATCTCTGAAATCCAAAGCTAACAAACTGTGTCCTGTTGTCGTGAACTATTCATCTTAGGACTCCAAAACGGTAGATGACGTGATGTTTGATGAACTTAACCACATTCTTCGTGTTGACTTCTTTTAGCGGGATTGCCTCCGCCCACTTAGAGAAATAATCAGTTACGGCCAAAATGAACCGGTGTCCTTTGGAAGTCGGAGGAGAAATTGGACCCACGATATCCATACCCCACATTTAGAATAGCCAAGAAGCAGATGTGGGATGTAAGTTTCCTGGCACTTGATGGATAAAATCACCATGAATCTGGCATGTGTGACAACGTTTAGCGTAGTCCGCTGCGTCTGGAAACATCCTTGGCCAATAATAACTAATTCGTCGGAGACGGTCGCCCAATTTAGCTCCAGGCTAATGAGCTCCACACATTCCGTCGTGAGCTTCCTTCAGGGCCTCTTTCGCTTCCTTCCGAGAGAGGCATCTAAGCAAAACTCCATCATGTGATTTATGGTATAGGGTTTGAGAAATTGCATCATAATAGAATTGGAGGGTCTTTCGTTTGATAGTGGTCGCTTCCTTAGGGTCATCAGGTAAAATTCCGTATACGGCATAGTCAATGTACGAAAACCGCTAATCTCTAGCTTCAAATTCCATCGAGGTCGTGCCGACTTCTCCTGTCGGTGTCTTATCAGAGCTTTCCTCTATAGGAATCTTAGAATAGTATAACTCGCATCCTGTAACCGGGATTGTAGTTTCAGTCCCTGGAGGCAATGCTAATGAGGTTGCCAACGAAGCTAAAGCATCTGCGTAAGCGTTCTGAGCTCGTGGAATGTATTCGATAAAGAAACCTTCGAACTTCTCAGCTTGCTTTAGCACTGTGAAGTAATACGGGATAAGATCTTCATGACGCACTTCGTATTCCCCTCGGACTTGATTTACGATTAGCTGAGAGTCATAGTAAGCTTCAAGATGTAGAATATCGAGTTCCTCAGCAATTTGCATTCCTAGTAGTAGCACATTATACTCGGCTACATTGTTGGTACACGGTTCGATCAATGAAAACCCTCTTGGGATCACATGGCCATTCGGGGAAACGAGTACAACCCCCACTCTCGCGGTAATTGCTCCATGAGGATTTGCTCTAGATGCACCGTCGAAGAATAATTTTAACACTTGCATAGCTTCTTAAGTAACGCAAGCCTCAGCGACTTCATCGGGTAGTTCTTCATACAATTTAGATGTCCCTGGTACCGGATGATCGGCTAAGAAATCTGCTAACGCTTGACCCTTGACCGCCTTTTGGGGCATGAATTGCATGTCATATTGTGACAAGAGGATAGCCCATTTTGCCAACCGACAATTCAGAGATGATGGCTTTGTCATCAGAACTCTCAAGGGATTCACCTTAGAGATGACGTGAATTGTTTGTCCAACTAGGTAATGTCGTATCTTTTGAACTGCGAATACCAAGGCGAGACATTCTTTTTCAACTGGATTGTATCGGTGTTCGGCTCCCATCATAGTCCTGCTTAGGTAATAGATGGCTTGCTCTTGACCTTGATCGTTGTTTTGGGCCAACAAAGCTCCAAGAGAATGTTCCATGGCTCTCACATACAATAGGAATGGCTTTCCTGATATTGGGGCTACAAGAACTAGCGGTTGAGTAAGATACTCCTTAATCTCTTCGAATGCTCTTTAGCAATCCTTATCCTAAATAAAGGATACTCCTTTCTTCATGAGCTTAGAGAAGGGTTGACAGCGTCCTGAAAGATTCGATATAAATCTCCGAATATAGGCTAACCTCCCTTGCAAACCCCTGAGCTCTTTAAGATTCTTTGGGGGTGGCATATCTTGAATAGCACGGATTTTCTCTGGATCAAGAGAAATTCCCTTGGACGTGACAATAAATCCCAGGAATTTTCCGCTTGACACCCTAAAGGATGATTTTGTTGGGTTTATCTTTAGTTGATGTGCTCGCATGATGTCGAACATTGTTTTCAAGTCTGTAAGATGATCATCTTTGTGTTGGCTCTTTACTGCTATATCGTCAATGTAGCATTCTATCTTCTTACGCAACTGTTCGTGGAAGATGGTGTTCATTGCGCGTTGATAAGTTGCACCTGCGTTTTTCAGGCCGAAGGGCATCACTATGTAGCAATACACCCCTAGTGGTGTTCTAAAAGCGGTGTGTTTTCGTCTTCCGGATGCATCTTGATTTGATTGTACCTAGAGAACCCATCCATGAAAGACATCCTTTCATATCCGCATTTATTATCGATCATGATGTCAGTGATAGGAAGAGGGAACTCATCTTTCGGACAAGCTGCGTTGAGGTCACGAAAGTCGATGCATATTCGGACCTTACCATTTTTCTTGGGAACTGGAACAATGTTGGCCACCCAGTCTGGATGTTGTTCTTCCCTAACAAAATCCGAATCTATAAGCTTTTTAACTTCAGACTCAGTTGCTTCCATGATCTCTGGACGAAACCGGCATTGTTGCTGTTTAACGGGTTTTGCATCCGGATCGATGTTGAGACGATGCATGGTAACTTTTGGGTCAAGACCAGGCATGTCTTCATAGTTCCAAGCAAAAACATCTATATATTCTCGGATGAGAGATATAAGGTCCTCTTTCTCGGACGATGATAAGTTTTCAGCTATAAAGATAAGCTTAGGGTCAGATTAATCTCCCATGTTGACCTGGATCACTTTATCTTCAGTGGGTGACTCGCGTTGCTCAAATCGCATATCCCACAAGATGTTGAGACGCTTGATCCAAGGGTCATTGGTCGATTCGATTAACTCTCCGTCACCCCCTGCGTCTTCATCTGGATGACTAGTTGAAACCATGTTCACGGTCAGACTTTTAAAGAAAGGTCTGACACTGACGTCAGATTCCCAGGAAGATGTTCCGGATGAATGGTCTTGACGCAGATAATTACTGATTTCGTTTTCTGAGACAGAGGGAGTTGTGACGTAACCCAAGCCTCTTCCGGGTTTTTGATAATAATTCAGGTGTTTTCCTTCGGGGGTTAGGGACATTCGCATTGGTGTTCGTCTTCCTTTCCCGAAATTTAAACCTTGTTTTTCTTTAAAGTTATACGCCATTTGTTTCATTAATCGGAGGGAGTTAGGTTCGTGATAATGGAATTGAGGAACTCCATCATCTTCTTCGGAACTTCCCTGTTTGAGTGGTTCGGGTTTAACTTTACCGAAATGAATCGGCCTCTGCCCTTTCCTTTTGGACGGGACTTTGAAGAAAGCCTTCTGTGCATCTTCTACTTCTTTGTCTGAAGTGAAGGATGACTTAATTGGCAATGTGAGGGATGTTTCTACACACAATATGCACCACGGATTGGTACCTGCATTATGATCATTCTCTATTTGTTCAGCTTTAAAAGATTCACCAGACAAGTACGCCAAAATAAAATCTTCATTAATGCACCACTCACCCTCACTCGGTACATTATTATTGTTCTCCACTGGACCCATTACATTAAAGTTTAACTCCCATGGACAATTCCCGTCAGGATCTGGCTCGACGTCTGCCTCATTACCACTATCAATATCTTCTTTCTCTTGTGATTCCTAGTAGAAGACCGAATCGGTGTGAAAGTTTTCCACTCCTCGGGAAGGGTATTTTTCCGCAATCAGAGTTCGAACTTCGCCTTCATCATTGACATACTTCATGACCTGATGTAGGGTGGATGGGACAATGCGATTTGCATGAATCCATGGTCGTCCTAATAACAGATTGTAGGATGTGTCTGCATCTATGATGTAACAAGTCACTTCGGACCTAAGATCTCCAATCTGACATCTGAGTTTGATCTTTCCCAGGGGCCGAGTGCTGTTAGCATTGAACCCGAAGATGGTAGTTTGAGTAGCATTCAACCGATGCATGGGGATCCCTAAAGCTTGCATAACTCTGTATGGCATGATGCTGAGTGCCGAGCCTGGGTCGACCTGAACACGGCTGATTTCTGATGACCCGATGTATCCTGTGTAGTACAGGGGCCTGTCATGTTTATGTTTCACTTGCATATCCTCCTGAGTGAATGATATGCAGGGTAGACTTTTTGCTGCTTGTAAGCATTGCAAGCAGGACTGATCTTCAGACGCTTCAGGAATTGGAGTAACCTGAGTGATAAAGCTTTCTGTGTTCTTCAAAGCTTCAATCAGAGCTTCTTTGGTGGTTTTGTACAACCTCAAGAGCTCATATAGGATGATCCTAGCAGGTATATTGGCCAGATGCGCCATTACATTAAATTGGAAGGGGGTGCTCGTTTCTCTAAGATCTTAGTGAAGATTTTTGTTGAACCGGAGCTCTTTTTGTTTCCCTTTATCGACCGGCTTCTTTGGTACAGAACCCCCAGCATCTTGGGGCTGTTCTTCGACTTCTTGATCATTCTGGTCATAGTTTCTCAAGTAAGCTTTTCCCGACCAAGTACCAGGGTTGCCTTCTGGGTATGCCGCTAGGACGATTCTCTCTTCTTATGAATCAGTGAGAGGTTTGAGATGGTCATTATTTTCATTAACAGAGAGGCTAATCATGTTGGATGACTTAGCCTTGCCTCTTTTCTGCTTGGACGAGGTGTTTGTCCACTGCTAATCTTCAATTAGGTCGGGATGGACCCACATGATCTCTCCTTTTGGGATAGTAAGGGGTACCAACCCCCTGTCCTTCTGATTGTGTACGTTGGTGTTTTTCAAGTGCATTTCTCCTTTATGGATGGGAATGACACCATCTGAAGCAGCTACAGGGAGGAAGTCACCGAACTGGACCGCAATCAAGCTAGTGGATACCGTCTTCTGCTCCGGCTTTAGGGTAAGTATGTTGGCATTCACCAAATTTTGCAAGATGTCTTTGAACCCATAACATTTTCTGGTAGGATGTCCCAAGAACCTATGATAGCGACAGTAGTTGGGGTCATCTACCTTTCCTACTTCATCCGGCTTTCTGATTTCAGGGAGTTGCAATTTATTGTTCTTCCGAAGAAGTTGGAACAGAGTGTCTACATGCTCTTCTTTGAACGAGTACTGCTTAGGCGCTCTTTGTTGGTTTGGTGCTTTGCCTTGTTTTCCTGATGGCGTGCGTGCATCGGTATCGACAGCTAACGTCTCCTTCCCCTTGGAGCGCAGCGCATTGTTCTGGTTGTGTTGTTGTTGGGGCTTGGGTTGAGTAACTTCTTCAGCCTTGACCCGATCAACAATCTCCTCAGCTTGTTCTCCTTGCGATACCAGTTGTCTCCAGGAGCGATATTCTGCTACTCCCACCTGAGCAAGGAGCTGCGTCTGCAAGTTATGCCTGCAAGTTTCAACCAAAGTTGATTGAGTCATACCTGATGGGCATCGTAATGCCATGCTGCGGAATCTCTCCACATAAGCTTTGATAGATTCTTCCTTCTTTTGCTTGGTGGCGAGAAGGGTAGGGACTGAGACTTCCGTATCATCTTCGAAGAATCTGGCTAAGAAAAGCCTTTCCAGATCTACCCATTTCTGAATAAATCCAGCAGGTAGTTTCATAAACCATTCAAAGGAAACCCCTTTAAGAGTACTGATGAACAAACGGGTTAGGATGGCGTCGTTGGCTACCATATCTCCAGTCTGTGACTTGAAGTAGTAGATGTGTTGATTTGGCGACCATGTACCATCGAAAGGTTGTAGAGTTAGGGCCTTAAATTTCGGCGGATAGGGAGCTGTATCCCATTCTGCGGGATAAGGTCGTATCACTCCTTCCTCGCGAAGCACGCTTCTGTTGGCTATTGCGTTAAGGCGGGCTTCTAGCTCATCCACTTTAGTTGACTGCGGATTTTGTTCTCTCTCCATCTCCTTCTCGTTTTTGGAAGAAGACTCTAAATTGTGAGTCTCATGTTCCACATTTTCAAGCACTTTTTGTTTTCCTTTGGAGGTTGTCCTTCGGGAAGTTTCAAGTTTTTGGCCTTTTTCGGCGAGGAGCTAGGCCAACATATCCTTCATTTGGAGAAGTTTCTCTTGTTGTGCATGGAGCATAACGTGGTGTTCATCAACTTTTTTAGCTAAATCCTCGGGGTCTCCAGTCATGTAAGCAAAAACTTCCCGTGCCATGACGGAGCTTGAAGATTAGGATTCGACGATTGCCGAATGTTCATCATCAGAAGTAATTCCTTTGGCCAACTTTCTATAATCAACTAAACTGATAGCTCCTGTCCGCGTCCGGATGTGTCGATATACTCCTTCAAACTCGTCACAAATTTCCCGAATGGTTGGGGAATGGCTTCTTTCTGATTCATCAGAATTGGGAGTGGAAGCTTTCCCTCTGCCAATCACATTAATAGTGACTTGAGGATATTCAGCTTCAGAAACATTCTTCTGATGATGATGTCGTCGCTTGGTAGGTCTTGCGATGTCAGACAGTCTATCGAATACAGACCTACGAGGCTCAGGTGTACAACAGTGACATTCGGAAAGGACTGTTGAAATAAGCCGCTCACAATGACATGAATGAGTTGCTCGTTGCGTTGGTTTTTCCCTAGAGAGTAATTCTCGTAAATCAGGGATTCGAGAGTAATTCTTCGTCGGAGATAAGACCCTCTGTCTTCGAGTGGGTAAGACTTGTTCTTGTTGGACATGAACCTTAAGCCCGTATTGACTCCTTTGTACTTGGCGGACCACATCGCGTTCTGTAGTCGAAACGCAAGGGTCGTGTTGTGATTTATAACTACCAGGCTTTGGCATGTGTTTAATTGATGAAACAGACCCCTTGGGATCCTGTTTTATTTGAACGCACTCATGGGGTGCGTTTTTATCCTTAACAGCACTGTGTTTTGGATGGACAACGCACCGCTGAGGGTCGTGTTTAAGCTGTATCACTCGGGTCTCATAGTTAGGCTCATTGCCATGAAGTATGCATTCTGGAGTAGGAACGCAATTTTTGTGCGGGGCTTCGAGAACGCGATCCTCGCGTTGAACCAGGGATCGGTTTTCTCGAAGATGCGCTCGTCAGATGGATCTTCTCCGTCTTTGAGCGGTGTTCTTCTTGGCTTGTTTCAGAGTCTTGGCCGTAACATCATCGGCATTGATGGGATTTTCCTCCATCATAGGCCTTTTACCACCCATTACACGTCGTGTTGATACGGGTGTGAAATCTTCAACTTGCAGAGCGAGTTTAAGATCTTGGCCAAAGGAGAGGGCTTTCTTTGGCTTCTCAACAATAGGTTGGATCCCTTTGGAGGCATTTTGGATGTTATGCCTGACCTTGGGGCTAAGTGATCCAGAGGAAAGAGCTTCCTCGTACTTGGCTTGATCAAACTCTACAACAAGAGTTTCAACGGTCGTTCCAGCGAGATGGACATCGGATTGCGCCACCACTTCTTCGTCAGAGGAGTTATTCCCCAGCGGAGTCACCATCTTTTGTTTGCGAAAAATTTGTAGCAAAAGAAATGAAACAAAAATTGATTTATATTCTCTCAAAATCGATTACAATTTGGATTCCGATTACAAAAGAGAGGAGAATGAATTTGATTCTCCCCTTTGTTTAATTATGGGTTCTTTACGGTGGCGATAGAGTGCTTCCTTCGAATGCTTACGTCAAACTTGCTCTCTGTTGACGATCCGAAAATCTTAATTCGCTGGAACAAATGATTTGTCTGGTTGAACTACTCAAGAACTCTCGACGAGTATTGTAACTCAGAATGAGTAACAAACTCTAATAAGAAAAGAGTTGTTTGAACCAAAATAATTCGGTTAATAAGCCCAGTATCGAATGTCTGGAACTCTTCTGTTGAAGATGGTTGCCCTCCGATTGTGTAAAGATCCGATCTTGGAGATTTCCCCCCGATCCGATTCTAGAAATCCGATCTGACCTCCCAAAAATCCGATCTAGAACTCTGTTGAGTTTGTTGATATTTATAGGGGTATTAGGGGTGTAACTGCCCCCATAATCTGCGCCTAAATGAGGGTTTAGTCGCCCCATTAATTGGGTGTAACAACCCACGTAAACCACTCCCCATATCGTGGGTGAAGAACAGTTTTGAGGTTGCTACGATTACGTTTGAACAGGTCAAACGCAAGTCTTGCGTTGCTGAACATGAACTTGCGTATACCTCTGGATGATGCGTTAATCGTCTGGGCTTGAGTTGCGCCTGGATATGATCCTGCGTCTGAACGCAATGTCTGGAGTTACGTTTGCAATGGTACGAAGCTGCGTTTGCAGTGGTACGAAGCTGCGTTTGCAGCAGTACGAAGCTGCGTTTGCAGCAGTACGAAGCTGCGTTTGCAGCGGTTGGAGCTGCGTTTGCAGCGATATTAATCTGCGTTTCTCCTTTCTGTCTTTATATATGGATGACACCAATGACGGGTAGAGAAGGCCTTATTCAGGTCATTTGTGACACTTGAGGCATCCCAATAACACTCTATCAACTGCAGGTCACGATATGGCGAGCTTTTAATAAGACTGTTCACGTAGTCTCTAGATCTTTCCGCTTTTCTAAAATCATTACACTGCTCATAAGCACCTCTGATAGTTGCTAATATAATATTAGTCATGTTGTTATCGCAGCCATCAAGATCAATCATCTCTAATATGGGGCTGTGTTGATAGCTGAGGATGCAATGATTGTGTTGCTTTGACTTTTGGAACGTAGCCAATTATGTTTTGACTGTAGGGATGATTTCTACCTCTCGGTTTGAAGAAATCGTTGGCTTGTAATTTCTCCATGATCCATAGGGGCATCCTTCGATTATAGCTTTCCTTTGGTAATAAGAAAGTCGTCTGATTGTAACCTTCTTAATTGTGGCTAGACGGGGACTAGCTTTCTATTGTGATTTTCTAGACAGCCTACGGGGGCGAATATAAAAAGTCCATGGATTCAAGGCATCTCAACCAGACTCATGTTCACCAAGAGCTAGTCCTGTCTGATCATGGACTGGGGGTTCCAGTTCAAACCTCACGATCAGTGAGTAATTCTCCTCGAATCTTTACAACAGATTTGAGAGAGTTCATATCGAGAGAAAGACCAATGCAACAAGTCATTCGTTCATTCCAATGTGAACGACTGATTCCTACGGTCCTCTCGAGATGTCAATACTGCTCATATGCGGCCAAACCGTCGATATTCAACTGACCAATGAACGTTGCTTTGCCCAACCAACAATAACGTTCACATAAGAAGAAGACTTCAGAGGATGAATACTTTGAAGTTATTTTCAACATGATCGGCAAAGGGAGATCATCAGTTCCTAATTCCGATGAGTCAGAGAACGATCAGTCCCATGGCTTGAAAGGCTTCCTAAATAGGTCCGATGGAGTTTATCAACATACTCAGACTCAAACGGGAGTCATTCCTCCTATCAAGTATCAGATGTTAGCCAGAGGAACCAATTCTGATGATGAACACTCAGCCATTGCAGAGCCCCAATCATCATGCTCTTTTGTTGAACATGAGAGCTCCGCTTATATGACGGGAAACCATGAAGATCTCACGAAGAGACTTGATGAGCAGGAGGCCATGATCAAATCTTAACAAGAGGCCATCAATGAACTCTTGGCCCTGATGAATCAAATCGTCGCAGACAAGACCAAATCTGAGAAGACAGATTCGCCACCTAGGCAAGAATCTTCCCAAAGAGGAAAAATGGCTTCATCCCGACCTCACACAAGCTAAGGGAAAGGAAAAGTGATTGATGATACTGCTTCTGACCAAGAAGCCCACACTACCAAAATGGAAGAATTGGAAGCCCGTCTTAATGTCATTGCTAACAGGAGCATACTCCAAGACGAGGGAGTTGCCAGTCCTTATCCTGTCAAATGGGATGTAGCCCCTTATCCTCCAAAATTTGAAGTCTCAACACTATGAACTTTTGACGGTACGGGATCACCAAACTAATATATCTATCATTTCAAGTAACAAACTGGAAATGTGATATCAAACGACACCATACTGGCCCGATTGTTCATTGGCACCATCAAGGGAGTTGCCTTTGAATGGTTCAGAAAACTGCTTGCCAGATGTATCCAAAGGTGGGTAGATCTAGAGAGACTTTTACTATCAAGATTCTTTGAAGATGATACAGAAGTCTCCATCCATACCCTTCTCGCCACTAAGCAGAAGAAGAGGGAGTCTGTCAAAGCCTTCGTTAAGAGGTTCCAAAGCATGACTCTCCGATGTTCGTCAAGTATGACACAATCTATACTAGTGGAGACCTGTCGACACAACTTGCAGACCGACCTTCTAGCACAAATGAGGGTTACAGAATGCCATTCCTGGAGATAATTAGTCTCTCAAGGCGAACAAACTCAAAAGATTATTGTCAGGATCAAAGCTGAAGAACAAAGTAGGCAGGATCAACCTGAGCAATCGGACCAAGCTCAATCTTCTCAGCCAGAAGAGGAAGATACTACAGCCACTGAAGCCAATCCTCTTCAGTAGGATGGCGGGTCCAATAACTATCACGTTAACAGTTATCTCTGATAGTCAAACTCGTTAGATAGTGACCCACTAGGCGATGTGCCATGTCTACCCTTTTTTCCCCCTGTACTTGTTTAAAATTGAGGGTTGGTTTATTTATAGTTCGTTGGATTATAAAAAATAAATTTTCTGAGTTTTCATGTTCAATAGAATACCTCTATCAACCACGAAGTCTATCAAAATTATCACGTTAATGATCACCTCTAATAGTCTGTTTTCTTCCAAATTCCCCCGCCAATCCTCTTCAAGCAGGATGGTGAGTCCATCAAAACTATCACGTTAATGATCACCTCTGATAGTCTGTTTTCCTCCAAATTCTCCCACCAATCCTCTTCAATCAAGATGGCGGGTCCATAAAACTATCACGTTAACAATTACCTCTGATAGTCCATCAACTTGCCAATCTTCTTTAATAGGATGGCAGGTCCACAAAACTATCATGTTAATACTTACCTCTGATAGTCCATCAACTTGCTAATCTTCTTCAATAGGATGATAGGTCCACAAAACTATCACGTTAACAATTACCTCTGATAGTCCATCAACTTGCCAATATTCTTCAATAGGATGACAGGTCCACAAAACTATCACGTTAACAATTACCTCTGATAGCCAAACTCATTAGATAATGGCCTACCTGGTGATGTGCCTTTATTCCGACTTCATGAATAGTGCCCCACTATGCGGTGTGCCTTGTCTACCTCTTTTTATTCCTCTGCTAAGTCTTAATCAAGACTGGGGGTTGGTTACTTGGAACCTATTGGATTAAGAGTAACAAATCTTTCACATCGTCGAGTGAACATTACACTTCTGACGATCATCACCCCCATAGAGTATGAATGCAGCTTGCATCACTCCTAATTTGTCACGTTAACAATAGACCTCTGACAATCAACTTATCAATCCTTGTCAATAGGATGATAGGTCCTCAAAATTGCTCAAATCGTAATCTTCCCCAGCAAGACACTAAGTCTTCAAAATCTTATTCAAATCACAAGTATCAAAATTCATCGCTTCTGGTGCTAAACTCACCTAGCAAGTTTCCCCAGCGATACGCTAATTCCCAAAAGCTTGTGCAAGTCACGAGTACACATTCTCTTGTCACGTTAAAACCAAACCTCTGATAAATCAACTTATCAATCCTCTCCAAAAGGATTATAAGTCTACAAAGTTGCTCCGATCGCAACAAATTCCCGTCATGTTAACACCACACCTCTAACAAATCAACTTATCAATCCTCCTCAATAGGATGATAAGTCCTCAAAGTTGCTCCAATCGCAACATAAATTTTTGTCACGTTAACAATACACCTCTGACAAATCAACTTATCAATCCTCTTCAATAGGAAGATAAGTCCACAAAGTTGCTCCGATCGTAATAAATTCCCGTCATGTTAACACTAAACCTCTGACAGTTAACTTATCAACTCTTATCAATAGAGCGATAGGTCCTCAAGGTTGCTCCAATCGCAACAAATTCTTGTCACGTTAATCCTACACCTCTAACAAAATTCACTTATTAACTCTCCCCAATAGAGCGATAGGTCCATATACCCGTCAAGTTAATATCACACTTCTGACGACCAAATCAACTTATCGAATCTCTTCAATAGAGCGATAGGCCCATAAAATACTGTTAGGTTAACATCACACCTATAACAGTCAAACCCTCTCTAATGAACTTGTTAATCCTTTTTCAACAAGAATAGCAAGTTTTCATCATAAAATCCCCAGTGGATTAAAGATTTTCTGGAATTATCCTGGTGATAATAAAAAAAATTCTGAATTTCACTCTAAGTGAAAATTCATGCCAAGTTAATACTACACCTCTGGCGCTTCCAACTTTCTTTTAGTATTTCAAGTAACACAGGAAGAAACAGTGATAAAGTCTACGTATTCAATATCGTAGCTAATGATTATCATTAAATTAATAATCTCTGAATCCATACCTTGCATGTATGGGGAATTTTATCCTGAATCCTAAATAGGGATAAGTCAATGCCTAATACGCGTTGCCGGTTAGTCTTTGACCATAAGAAGGACAGAAACCCACGTATTCACATCGTGGCAGATCGTTATTAATAATGCCAAAATTCATGCCTTACACGTATGGGGAACTTTATCTTGATCCTTAAATAGAGATAAGCCTGCATCTAAAACATGTTGCTGGGTGGTTCATTCTCGTAATAATGGCGAAGTCTACGTATTTAACATCATAGCACCAAAATCCATGCCTTTTATGCATGGGGGACTTTATCTCGATCCTTAATTAGAGATAAGTCTACATCTAACACATGCTGCCAGGTAGCACATTCCTGTGAAAATAACAAAGCTCACGTATTCAACATCGTGGCAAGTCGTTATTAATAACGCTAAAATCCATGCCTTACACGTATGGGGGACTTTATCTCGATCCCTAATTAGAGATAAGTCTACGCCTAACACGCGCTGCCGGTTAGTCTTTTCCCGTGAAAATGACAAAGTCTATGTATTCAAAATTATAGCATAAAGTATAAGAGGGTTCATTCTCTTAGCAGAACGTTACATGTGAAACGGATTCAAATAATTCACATGCTAGCCCGACTCAAACGGTAGTCGGTAAAGGCTTATCAAATCCGTTGATGGCTGAGAGTTTGCCAAAAATCCTATGCAAGTTTATAGGCTCACCAGCTTAATGGATATGAGCCGAGACTTGAAACAGATGAGCTAAAGACAAGTCTCAAAGACTTAGTCAAAAAAATGCATGAGAGACACCTCCGCGCCTAAAGTCAAAACGGCAAGGTCAAACCCGCGTTGCAAACACCAAAATGTTGAGGTCACACCCGTGTTCCAAATTCAAAATGCAAGGGTGAGACCGTGCCTCAAGTTCAAAATACAAGGGTCCACCCCGCATTCCAGAAGCAGGATTATGACGCATACCTTCACACAGGTCCTGCGTGGCAAATCCCTTCAACCAAGATGTCTTTTAAGCGAGTGCAGAGAACGACTCTTTTATGACAAGGAATCAACAGCTCCAGGATCAGAGTTGAGATCCAAAGTATTCTGAAAATTCATCCCAGTTAACCGTAAACTTTTGAAAACTTTAGAGGGGGTTCTGTAGGCTGTCTAAAAATCACAACAGATAGCCACTCCCCATCAAACACCGATGATGGAAATTACAATCTGACGAGTTTCACAACAACTGATAAAAGCTCTAATCAAAATCATTCACAATCAATATCGGGAGTTACATATTTTCAAGGAGCCAAGACGAAGATTACAAGATGATGGTCTTTGCAACGCTCTAGCAAAAGAGACTACAAATTGACGGTCTCATCAAATCCAGACGCAGAGCTCATATGTGTGTCCCAGATTCAAAATGCATAGCTCGTGACTGTGTTGTCGGAACAAAACGCATAGGTCCTCCCTGCGTTGCCACACCAAAACACGGAGGTCCTCCCCGTGTGTCAGTAACATAACACAGAAGTTCTCCCTGCGTTGCAATATCAAAACACCGGAGTCGAACCTGCGTTGCAACATCAAAATGTAGGGGCAGACACCCATTGACTGGTTCAAACAGAACCTGAACGGTCTTTTTAAATCGTATCTCCACTTAATGGGGTCAGTTAGACCCCATTATGGAGAGATTTTAGGGTGATTACACCCTTTAAACCCTTGAACAGTATCAAAACTGTTTCCCATGATTTGAGGGCGGTTACACCCCACTTAGGAGTGATTTAAGGGGCAGTTACACCCTCTTAATCTTCTATAAATAAGAAGAAACTCAACCGAGTTAAGGGTTGGAACTTCTTGGCTTAGATTGACCCTGGAGCTTAGCAGCGAGGAGGAGATGTTTGGCTGACTTTTTGGGGAATCTTCGATCTGGCATCTTAGAGCCTCTTGCAGCAACAAAGTTCTTGGAGCATTTCCTTGGCTTATTAACTGAACTTTTGGTTTAAATCAACTCTTTTTTAAGAGTTTAAATTCACTCTGAGTTATCAACTCTTTCAGAGTTTCAAACTTGCCATGCAAATTCTCCACAGCATCAAATCGTGAGGAGGAGATACCATTCTAGTGAATCAAGACGTGCAGATCATCAACGAATAGCAAACTCGACACGAGTATTCGGGGGAGGCACTCCATCGCCACCATAAAGAACCCAAAATTAAACAAAGAGGAGAATTCAGATCAATTCTTCTCTCTTTTGTAATCAGGAAATCCAATTGTAATCGAGATTGAGAGGGTTGTAATCATTCTTTTTCTAAGCAGTTAGAGAGAATAAATCAAATACGATTCTTTCATAATTTTTCCTATTACAAATTTTATACCAAACATCAGTCAATAACTACTTAACCATGTTTAAGGATAGGCTCAAGGCTGTTGGGGAGGCTTTGGAATGAACAAGTCCCGGTAAATCCTAAAAATACGCGTTTTCGAGAAGTCTGAGTGTTCGGGTCACTCTGGAGTGACCCGCAAGTGTGCGGGTCACTCTGGAGTGACCCACACCTACAAGTGTGAGGGTCACTCTAGAGTCACCCGCATGTGTGCGGGTTCTCTGAGGTGCGAGTCACTTTGAGGTGACTCGCACTCATTTGTACTGCCTTTGGTATTTTGGCCTTAACTCTCTCGTTCGATCTCAGAATGAGGTAATTCAAGATATGATGGAAATCTAGCAAAGAGACTTACAACGTTTATCTTTTAATATTTTTCATATTCAAATCACATCGAGGTCTAAATTTCAATTCTTCGTGCGAGTCACTTCAAGGTGACCGGCATGTGTGTGAGTCACCTCAAGGTGACCCGCACGGTATTTTAGCTTTAATTCTCTCATCTAAACTCATAATGAGGTGATTCAACATGCGTTGGAAATCTAGTGAATAGGCCTACAACTTTATGTTTTTGAGAATTTTCATATTCAAATTGTACCTTGGTCAAAATTTTAATTCTTTGTGCGAGTCACTTTAAGGTGACCCGCATGTGTGCGAGTCACCTCAATGTGACCTACATGGTATTTTGTCTTTAATTCTCTCGTCCGATCTCAGAATGAGGTGATTCAAGATGCATTGGAAATTTGGAGAAGAGTCCTACAATGTTTCTTTCGAACTTTTCAAATTCGAATCGTATCATGGTTGAAATTTCAATTCTTTGTGTGAGCCACCTCGAGGTGACCCGCACGTGTGCGAGCCACTTTGAGCCATCCTGATTGTATTTGCTCCATTGTTTCACACGTTTTGATGTTTTACATGCATTCCTTCACTTCTTTACAGCCTTAGATAATCTCGTTTAACTTAGATAATCCTCTCTGACTTGGATATTAACATTCATCGTATTTTCTTCGTCATGAGCTGCGTGCGGGAACCCATAGATAATTTTTGACGCCTACAATGAACTTGAAAAGGGAGCCGCCAAAGCTTATCGGATCACCTCCAAGTTCTCTTTATGTGCTTCTATTAATTTCTATAATTTGTAAGCACTATCAAATGAATCAAACTTGTTAGAAAATAATGAATCAAAAGCGTTATGCAAGAATTCTAACAAAATCTTATTCATTGTAAACATCTTATGATCATTTTTACTCCACTTGAATTTCTTCGAAGTGGGTACAATATTAGGACCATCTATAATTTTCCATAAATCAAAATGTCTAGATTAAATAAAAAGTTTAAATCTAATACACCATTGAGCATAGGAGAAATTTTCTAAACGAGGAGCAACATTAATGGCTTAACCTAAGCTAGGTGCACCGTGCATATCCATAATTTGTTATGCAAGCAAAAAGAAATATCAAAACAATATTAGCAACAATATAAAAGCTTGGATCTTTAACTCAAGGCGGTTAAGCCATAAATCAAAGAGCACCAAGCTTTGATACAAGTTGAAATTATCCTAGGGGTGTTGAATAGGGTTAGTGCTAATCTAATCCGATATTAATGCCAATTAAAACTTATTAACAAATATATCCCAGCAAGATTGATATATAATGAATTATTTGCAAGGATATGTAAACTAAGGGCAAATAAACATGAAATGATATTGGACAATATAAATACGATAGTGGACAAATGAATAATGTAAGCACAAGAAAATAATCACGGAGTTCGGTCCTTCCAACCCACGTCTTCGCTCCCTACTCTCGGCTAGAATCCACTAGCACAACGGGTTTTCAACGTTCACCCAAAATGTTTACACCTCACAATCGATTTTCTACCTCACCGAAAACTTTCACAACTCACACTCTTGCAATCACACTTTACACCCTCTAAGTATTAGCCTAGCCCATGTCGCCTTCCTCAAGTGCTCAGATTTACAACCTCTTCCTAGGCTTTACTACCGATGTCACTCCTCTTGGAATCGACCCCATCTTTCACCACACACTCCTCTCGGTATACAAGTGTATTACAAAGTGATCTCACAAATAAAACTCAATATAAGATTTGTTTTCTACAATAGATGAGAACTCAATGTAAGCTCACACTCTAAGAAACATAATCTCACAACCCCAAAAATACTATGCATGAAATACTAAAAGCTCAATAGGTTGTGTGTGTAAACAAAGAGTAAAAACAAATATAAACTTAATTTAATCTAGCAAAACTAAATATGACAAATTAAGCATAAACAAGCTAGATAATGAGTTTAAGAAAACTTCTCTAAAACAAGAGTGGAGGGATGTAGATTGAAGCACAAACAAGAGTGGATAATCTTCTCTTCCTCTTGTAAAAATTTATTTATAAAACAAACTTGAAATAAAACTTAAGAAAACTTTAAACACCCTTAAACTTGTTTTTTAAAACTCTCTTAGTGGTTAGAAATAGTTATGACAAAGGGGTATATATAGGGTGGAAGACACCAGCACAAGAAAACACCAAAAACTCATAAAAACAATAAAATAAATAAAAACTAGAAACTAGCCGTTACTGTACAACAACTAATTCATAAGTCAACTTATAAGTCGACTTGTCTGATATAAGTCGACTTGTATGAGCTGCAAGTCAACTTAGCAGATGAAAACAACAAACTGCACAATAGATTATAAGTCAATTTATAAGTTGAATTATCATAAGTTGACTTGCTGGGTATATGTCGACTCAGCAGATAACAAGTGTAATTTCTAGAACAGTTCATAAGTTGACTCGCTACAGTACATAAGTCAACTTATAAACATGCACATGCATTGTTCATGTATAAAATTTAATTTTTGAAGTACCTTAAAAAATAGCAAATAAATTTCAAAAAATATAAAACATTGGAAAATAATTATAAACATGAAAATAAACTTGTTACAAAAAGAATTTTTCAATTTTTACTTTGCATTTGTAAAATCTCATCATTTTGCAAAAATACTCAAATACATGTTTGTATAAACACTTGATTTTTGACTAAAACAAAGTATGACTTTATAGACTTAAGAAAAGATATAAACTAGTATTATCAAGTCTATAAACCAAGAACACAATGTTTTATAAAAATACACATATTATGCAATCTTTCAAAATAATAAACATGATTTTAAATCTTAATTTTACTGAAATAATATCAAACACATATAAATATGAAACAAATATGAGTGTATATAATTTGCATTCATTTGTTTTATATTTATGTGGCTAAACACATTATTTTAAAAACAAAAATAATAAATATGAAATATATAAGTATATAAACAAGTATATTTATTTCATATTTATATAAACTTGAAGGCTATAAAACAAAAACTATGTGTGTGAGTAATGTTGAGCGATTAAGTATTAACACACAAGTATAAACCCTAAACTAATTTACCCAAGCTGAAAGATCTTCAATATGCTCATCTTGGTTGCGAATGAAGCTTGATCTTAAATCTTTAACTTGAATTGTATTAGCTTCAGTCAGATATTCTTTCCATCCTCCAATGGATATGATAGTGAACGTGTAATTCCATCCAACCTCCAACATCGATATTTGTGTAGATTACCTAACAAAACAAATGTCAGCACTCAACGCACAATGTTAGGAATTATTTGTAATCATCAAAACAAGGTTAGGGAGTAGGCTCATAACCATGAGGCTAACAGTATAAACAATATGTATTATGTCGGGATATTTTTGCTTGTTTTTATTGAAATATATTTGTTATATATGTGTGAGAATGAATAATATATTGTTGAACAGAGTGAGAATGAATAATATATTGTTGAACATAGTTTTAAATTTTTTATGCTATTGTACAAGGTTTTTTTAATTTTCAAAACAATTTTAAAAAAAAAGTAATTGTCACTGTTAGTGACGGATTGGCTGTCGCTATAAAGAATTTACCTACGGAAAACAAACACGAAAAAATATTACTTTTCTTTTGGCGACAGATATGCCGTCACCATAAATTCATTTGACGATGGAAAACGGATACGGGATATGCCATTTTCATTTTTTTTAAAATAATAAAGCGACGCAAAATCCGTTGCCACTTATCCGTCGGTGACCTTTAGCGACAGCAATTCCGTCGCTAAAAGACCAATTAGGAACCCTAAATACACAAACGGTTATTTTGCAACAGAAATCCTTTTATTCCATCGCTATAACTTTTAGCAACAGAAATTCGGCCTTTGGGAATGGATTTGTCCGTCGCCAAAGGTCTTTGTCCTGCAGTGAATTTTATTATTAAAAATAATCTAGAAGCTGATTATTTTTGGATTTTAGCCAAAACTGGGTATTACTGATGAGATTTAAAAAATCTGACAATCTTGTTGGCTCCGTCTTGTCGAGATAGACGATTTACATATATAATATGTCAGAATTCACCTTCTAGATTAAAAATAGGATTGTTTCTTTGCAGAAGTCAATAATACAAGTAGCTCATGATTCTCTGAATCCTCCATGAAATTGTCCGTTAAATTCTCTAACTTTATGTTTGTTTCTTGAGTGATGTAGCTGAAAAATCTGCACATGTAGGAATTCGCTAGAGGGTGGAGATTGGTTCTCTCGTTATACCTCCAACGGTCAAGTTAGCTAATGAACTTGAGCATGGAAAAATAAATACTGTGAAGATTCTTGTAATTGTACCGTGTGATTAACAGTTTAGTTATGTTTAGAAGATTGAATTTGTGGACCAATGTTCTTCCCCCCTTTTTCCTGAACCCCCTCAAAGTTCGAATAGTAATTGCATTTATACTGAGTGTAGAAGGGGTAGATTGGTCACTTCGACCAAGCACTGAGAGGCGGTGGTGAAGTGTGGGCTGGCGGCCACGTCGGCACTTACTTTACAGGTGTCGGCTAGCGACTGGAGGAGAGATCCCGTAAGCATTAAATGAGAAGGGACTTAAGGTATGGCGGTACTGACGGGTCTGATGAGTCATGAAGACTATATGGGCTAGAGTCATAATGGCGTCTGCCAAGCATTAAATACAATGTTGACACGTTATCCTAGAGGGAGAGGCTCGAGACGAAAATAGTTTTTTAGCTTTGTCGAGAAGTAGCGCCTTTCGAGTCGACTTTGCAATCGCCTGACGAGTGGTCGAGTGGACTCATGGTGAGTCGCATTCGATAAGAGGGTCAACTAGTACAGCCTTTTGAGTCGACATTGAGGAATGTCGACTCGATAAGTCAGCTAGGTCGGGATATTTTTCTGGTCTCTGGTCGCCAACTTGATTGGGGCATAACATGTAAAAGTACACTTGTCTATCACTTAGAGTTGATTCATACTCGGACGAATGGAAATACCATAACAGTAACTATGTTTATCTAATTAATAAAATAGTAAATGGGTGTACGTCTTCTATGTTTCTCTTCAAAAAAATTTGTTATACTCTCATGTACATTTTGAAGGCATACCAGGATTAAGCTAGAAAAAATTAGCAAAATAGAAAACTGTCAACTAAAAGAAAGCACTGAAAAAGACATGATTCAGATATGTTATAACTTCCCGTTTGATCTAATATACTAATTTTATCAAGTAAAAACTCTTTCGGGTTTTCTATCAGAGACCAGGAGAACAATCTTAACAATGTGCACAGAATTTAAAACAATGCTAATTATCTTGCTTCACATCAAAGAATAAAAAACAGAGAGAGGAGAAAGAGGGGAAAAGTTGCAATTAGTCAATTCCTCATAATATAATAATTCCAAATTAAAAACTCTAAACAATTAGAAATTAAAAAGGCTCCTAAATCCTCTCTAATTAATCTCCTATTTATATATCTGCAGGAACATTGCCCGTTAAATCCCACATTTCAAAACTAGCCTACATATACCTACTCAACTCTGTTATGTTCTGTGCCACGCCATAGAACCCAACCAAATAAAATCATCTAAAAATACAGAATTAAAAAAAAATCCCTATACTGCTTCATCACCATCAACCTGATCTTGTTCTCCTTCTCGCACTTGTTCTTCTTCCTCATTCTCGCCACTAATCTCCTCGAGCGACCTCCCCTTGGGCTCAGGCACAAAGAAAGTACAGAGGAGCCCAAAAAAGTTACACCCGGCCAGCAAAAACAGAGAGTTCTTCATCCCAATTCCAGCAGGGTATCCTTTATCGGAGAGCTTCGGGTCCTGGTTTTGCGCCAAATACAGAAATCCAAACGAGCCAACAATTGCCCCGAGCTTTCCTGCAGCCGCCGATATCCCGTGGCAGGTCGACCTAAGCCTCGCCGGGAAAATCTCGGCCGGGACGATGAACGTGGTGGCGTTGGGCCCAAAGTTGGCGAAGAAGAAGGTGCATGCGTACATGATTACGAACCCAATGTGGTTGCCCGGGGTGGTCCAGTGGTGGTAGGGGAAGGCGAGGCAGAGCATGAAAATGGTCATGCCCAAGAACCCGATGATCTGGATCTTCAGCCTGCCGATGATGTCGATTAGGGCGACGGTGACCCAGTAGCCGGGGACGGTTCCGCAGAGAGCGATGAGGGTTTGGGCTCGGGCGATCTTGAAAACCTCGTCAAGGGCGCTCATCGTGTTGGCTTTTGGGATCCAGCCGACCGCGGAGAAGATGTCCTTTTGGAAGAGGTTCTGGCTGTAGTAGGCGATGTCGAGCAGGAACCAGCACGAGGCTGTGCCGAATAGCTGGAGCCCGTGGCGGCGGAGGAATTGCTTCGAGAACAAGCCGAAGGAGTTCTTGCTTGCAATGTGCTTCTTCCTGTCCTCCTCATCTTTCTTCTTCTTGTCCTTCTCGCTCAAGAGCTCAACTTGTAACACCTTCGACATGTCAGCGGCGGCCCGCTCGGCATTCTTGGCAACGAGGGCGGTGTACCGGGCAGTCTCCGGCATCTTGCTGCGTGAGTAGAACGTCAGGGCAGCAGGGACCGCGCCGAACATGAGGATGATGCGCCACACCCAGTCCGCCTGCGGGACGGTGGACCCCACGTGGTCGGCCTCGTAGGGAGGGGCCGGGAAGTAGCTTCTGAACGCGGCGGAAACGATGATGGCGGTGGTGCCGCCAGCGAGGATGCCAAACCCCTGCATCGCAAACACCGCGGCAATGAAGGCCCCGCGGGTCTTCTTGTTGGCGAACTCCGACATAATAGTGGCAGACAGAGGATAATCGCCGCCGATACCAAACCCTAGCCAGAACCGGAAGAAGCACAGGGTGACCATGACGGCTTTGGGGGTGTGGCCGAGTGAGAGACCGGAGGCTAGGGAGCAGGTGACCATGACGGCGAGGGTCATGCCGTAGACCTTCTTGCGGCCGAACCTGTCGCCAAGCCAGCCAAAGAAGAGCTGGCCGAGGAGGGTCCCGCACAGGGCGACGCCGTTGACGGCGGAGGAGACGTTGGGAGGGAGAGAGCCGGGGTTGGGAGAGGTGGGGTCGGAGTAGTAGATGCGGCCGAGGAGTTTGGTGACGAGGGAGATGCAGAAGAGGTCGTAGGCGTCGGTGAAGAAACCCATGCCGGCGACGACGATCGCCGTGAAGTGGTACCATTGGGTTTTAGCGACGTCGAGGGCGGTCAGAACATCGTTGGTGGTTTCTTTCGCAAACGCTGCTGATTTCATCTTCTTTTCCTCTCTCATCTTTTTGGTTTCCCCCCCTGCTCCTCGAGGCCCTGCTTTATTTATAGGGTTTGAATTGAGTTAGATTGACTATTTTAGATAAGAGTTTTTAAAAGAAAAGAAGTCTAACAATTTCCTGATTCTTGTTTATCTACGTTTATATGAGTCTTGATTGATGAGTTAAGATAAAGTTTTTGAAAAAAAAAGAAAAGAAAAGAAGTTAATCAATCTCCTAATCCTTGTTTATCTAGGTTTATCTAATTTAAAGTCTGTTCAGAGTTTCTTTTACTGAGATAAGATTACGAAGATAAACGGATACCTATATATCTTATTAGGACTAAAATTATATACAAGTAGGGATGTAATCTAGCTGGGATAGATAGGGGTAGAGACTTCCCACATGAAGGAAAGGGACCCAGACTAAAAATAGGAAAAAGGTCTAATAACTACATAAAAGAAAAATAAATAAATATAGAAGACAAAGTCAAGTTGTCTGGCAAATTTAATCAGCTGTTATAAATAAAGTTGCATGCCAAAAATAAGAAACCCTAACTTCTATATAAGCAAATATATTTTTGTAACCAGGTCAACTTGTCTGGCAAATTTATTTACAAAATAAAAAAATATATAGGAAGGGAAAGAGAAAAAAAATTAGAAGAAAAAATAAAATATGCTTTTTTTTGGCTGAAAAAAAGAAAAAAGAAAAAGGAGAAAGTCATAGATAAAAAAAATACGATGATACGCAATTTTTTCCCCTAACGCATAAATAGACAAGAACTAGTAAGAAATACTATATATGATCTAATAATCTAAACAATACATATATAGCAAGAAACTTATCAAAATCCATTAAGACTAAAACAACTCCAAGGAGAACAAATAGACAAGAACATCAATAGTTCAATACATATTAAAAAAACAAAGATTATATCAGAATAAACTCAAATAATAAAATAAACAAAGAGAACAGAACTAGCGTACAATAGATCCAATAAAGTTAATCTCGCGAATTAAAGAGTACGCATTTTAATTTTTACCTTGAGTATTATACTATTATTGATGGCCGCCACGATCAACAAGGAGAGATGAGAGAAACGAAGATACCAAAGAATTTATATATTAAAAAATAAAAGGGAAAAATGTTTTTCTTTTATCCCTTATTTTTTTTTAATTTAAAATTTGTTGTTTTTGTGTTGTTATCCAAGGATGCGCAGGAGTTTTTACATTATATAGGCAGCCGCGCGAGAGACGGAGGTTGGCATCTCAATACCAGTATATGGAATATTCGTCAAGTCGACTCAGATTATGACACGTGTAAATATCAGCGTTGGCCCCACATATTCAGCTTTGAGCATCGAAAAGTCTATTGATTCTTTCTCCAGTTCCCTGTTCTCTGCTGTCTCTTGATTCTTATTTGCCCAATTTTCTTCTTTTCTTTTAATTTAAAGAACATAATTAAAATTATTTTCTGTAGAAACGAATATAAATAGTTTTCCTATAATGCTGCAGATAATTCCACAAGTTCGAAAGAATATAGGAGAAGTAAATGCATCTAAACCACGACCTAATAAATTTTGCTTAGAAATTATTGTCTCAAGAACCGGTAAAAAGGAAACCAGGTCTTAAAGCCTTTACCTTTATTTCAGTGCTTTAAGTAGGCATCCATGTAAATATTTTTTGATAGAAAGGGTCCATGTAAAAGGATATTGTTTGACAAAAATTTTGAAGGATAATGAAAACAGTTACTCCCATTTAAAAAAAAACAGTTACTGCGTAGGATTACTTAGCTATAATTGTTCGTACAAGGATAACAATATTAAATTTGTTTTAGGTACTTCGAATAATCTCATTCAACATCCAAATAGGGATTAAAAAATCATCTAAATTTAAAATAAAGCAATTTGTGTGGATAAAGTATCAGTACGTATCTATTGCATGCCAATGAAAATTTGAGGTCTGCATTTATCTTATTATGGTTTCATTTAATTATATCCGCTTCTGTTTCATTCATCTCCGCCTCCAAATTTAATTGGATATAAAAGATCAAACTAATCATTTTAAAGATGGAATAAATTCAAATATTTAGCAGAGTTACCTGATAGAAGGCATATCTAAATGCTAAATTCAAATTCACCATTGTAAAAACAGAACATCATGAATTATTAGTAAGAGAAGAGTACCTTATGTACAAGTCAAATCATATCATATATA
>BQKN01065843.1:524023-535563 GCA_022839385.1 Asparagus kiusianus | reverse complement strand
AGCTTGATTACCTCGCTACCAAGGACTACTAATATATATCTCATATTCCCTTTAAAAGCACGAGTTCAGAAAAATCTTTTTATGGTCAGTATTACCCTTAGCTTCTTTTGAATATTACATTGTTATCCTAATCTATTCTAATTTTTATCATATCTTATCTAATTCCATGTGAATTATCTATAGGTTAACAATTAAAAAAAGTTATTATGAATATTTCACTTATGTCTTAATCTATCCAAATACTAATTATATCCTATATTAACTCCATATGAACTACCTATAACTCAAAAATATAGAAAAAATAAGATTAAAAAATTATACGTAGATAACATATTATAATACATGAAGTATTATAAAAAACAAAAAGTTTCAAAAATTGCATATAATAGCATTAAAAGTTTAAAATTACACAAAACACATTGACTTTTAAAACTTAAAAACAAACATGATATCTAAAAATTTAAAACTTATAATTAACACCCTCAACATTTTAAAAATTATAGAAACAACCTTAAAAGTTTAAAGGCTAAATTACATTTATATACCCTATGTGTTTCGCTCTTAAAGTAGTTATATACCCTAAGTTACAAAATATAGCAAAAAAATTTCCTGAGTTGCAAAAATTTGTAAGTTGGAACCTTCTGTTAACCAGCTGTGAGAATATTCTCTGGACCTATGACCAACTTGAATATTTCTTATCCTCATTTATTGACCAACTTGAATACTTCTTATCCTCATTTATTATATTATTTACTGTATTACATACCCCCCAACCCCCCCGACCCTACAAATTAGATTATTTTCATCATCGTCTTCTTTTCGTGGCCTCCAACTTCTTCTTCCTCTTTAATATGAGTAAAAGTAAAAAATAAGAGCTTTCACAATGTTGGGGTGGGGGGGGGGGGGGGTTAATTCTTAAGAAGGGGCATTATTATCCTTTCATGTATTTTTAACACCTTAGCTAAATTTAAACAGTTACCAACGTAGGGTATTTTTTGCTATGTTTTGTAACTTATGGTATATAACTACTACAAGAACAAAACAATAGGGCATATAAGTGATATTTAGCCATGTTTAAATTATAAAAAAACATTCTAAAATTTAGAGATTTCAAAACTTAAAAACAACATAGATGGATTTCAGGGATTACCATTAGGCACATAGAAATTTAAAATTAGTAAAAAAATAACCTCAAAGGTACAAAAATTACAAAAACTCTCTCATAAGTAAAAATTATTAAAAAAATCTGAAATTTTATAACTTATAACTGGTACACATCAAATTTAGAAAATATCAGCAGATTGCTAAAAATTTAAAATTTTTAAAAAACAACTTAAAATTTTAGTAATTATAAAAATACCTTCAAATTTTTAGAGTTACGAGAAATATTATAACATTTAAAAACTTATCACCAATACACGAAACATGAAAATTATAAGCGCCCAACTTAAAATTTTAAATTTTTATAAAATACTATCAAAGTTTAAAAATTGTAAAACACACACTCAAAAGTTTAAATCACAAAAAGGTTAAAATTTGGCAAAGAAAATAGAAAATGTTTGATATTATTGCATTAAGATATAATAGGTTAGTATTAATTGATTATAATGTATAAACATTTATCTCTAATATTAATAATACTTATTTATAAAGTAAAAAAAATACAATGAGTTATGTATGGAGAAACTATCAGAAAGTTTAGATATATCCTTTAAAAGAACTAAGTTGTTTTTATTTCAAATGGAGAGGTGAAGGAAATAAACTCAAAATTCAGAAACATTCATGAATCACCTGAATTGACATTGATAAAAAGCATATCAAGCAAAAAAGCACTGTAAACCCCCGTATTTTTGTTAGAAGTATATGTAAATTATTGGTGAAAGATAATTCTATTGTGGTAAATGACTTGAGGTCATAGATATACTTGATAACAAGTTATCAGATATGTATGAGTGGATTTTTATAGAGTTTTGTGCATTGGTTTAGGCAAATTAGCAAAACATGCACGAATCTGGAAAACGTCGGCTTAGTCGACTCATGAGTCGACTTATGAGTCGACCTATGAGTCGACTTACGGGCTGATTTCCAGATTCTTTTCAGTTGCAGGTTTGGGTGAGTTTCTTTCGGGTTTTAACCGTATTATATATATATTCTTTTACCCGAAACCAACCCCAAATCCATCAGATCTCGGAGAAACCCTAGCCCCCTCTCTCCCCTCAAACCCTAGTTCGTGTTTGTTGATTTTTGGGGAATTTTCGGAGGATTTGCAGCGTGTTTTTGGCATGGTGCAGCGTAATCATTCTCTTTCGGATTCAGGAGCTTTACAGCATACCAGAGGCTAGTAACATCTTGCCCAACCCTATACCCACTATTTGTATAATTTTATTTGGTTTTATTTCGGATTATTAAGCCTAAATCAATATTTTGCGTATAAAAGTATATCCCTACAGCGTATGATGCGAGAAATCAAATGTTTTGGTTAATAAAAGTTCACCAACATTTTGTAATATAGATCCAGATCTGGAATTAGATTTAAACATGGGTTTCATTGTGATTTATTGATTTCAATACATTTTTTAAACATGTATAAATATGTTTAGGGTTTTAATGTAAGTGATTACATGCATATCTTTTGTTTTAGTTTGTTACATATGTGTAATAATCATATTTATGTTGCTGGAAACAATGAAGAAGAACTTTAGGTTAAAATTTTCTTGCAAATATTCATCATATGCTAAAACTGGAGATCTTCTGCTCAGTCGACCAATGAGTCGACTTATCAGTCGACTTATGAGTCGAGTGATGAGTCGACCAATAAGTCGACTGACGAGAAAATTTACAGTTGTTGTGCTCTGTTCTGTCCGGTCGACCAATGAGTCGACCAATGATTCCAGTCGACTCATGAGTCGACTGACGATGAATTTTCTAGTTTCCTCGGTTTGGATCTGTTTGGGTTGTTTAAGCTTAACTGAAACTGTTTATGCTTGTCTATTGTAATTGCGTACTTTAATATGAACAAGGAGTCACCTCGAATAACGGGTATTAGAAATTATTTTTAACATGTATCTTTACCTGTGAGATGATGTACAGACAAAGTTTAAGTTTACACACCGAGACACGTGTAAGATTAGTGTATATGCATCTTTTCATATATTTCATTTAGTCCATGTGTTGGACAATTATTATGTATAGTCCATGTGTTGGGCATTTATCACATTCAGTCCATGTGTTGGAAATTTATTTCTCAGTCCATGTGTTGGACATCCACTACATCTAGTTTTAGTCCATGTGTTGGCCACCAGTTTAGACCTTGAGTATGGCACTTATACTTGCTTAGGCTGGACATGACACTTATGTGGGTTGTAACATGACACCGTATTTAAGTTCTAAGATGGGTTTGTCTTCTTTTATTATTGTTCCTGTATTAGATTTTGGGTTTGATAGTTAGGGATTTACAATTTGAGATACAAGGTTATACATGAGGGTTTCCTTGTTTGGATTATTTCGCTCAATGTACCTATGCCCGTTTTGTAATTTCCTAAGTACTAAAACCCTCTTATTATTAGGGATTTGCAATTTGAGCCACAAGGTTTATATATGAGGGTTTCCTTGTTTGGATTATTTCCCTGGACGTACCTAAGCTCGTATTGATTTCCTAAATAGGATCAGTGATTTTATGAATATATATGTATTAACTGTATTTTTTCATATAACGAGCCCTATCCCTTGGGATTGGTTGTGATGTTGCTCGCTAGCGCTTTGACGCTCGTTGTCCCTCCCCTTTTCAGGTAACGAGTCAGGTGCCCGGAGAGTCGTAGGTTGATGGCGATGCACTTTAGCTTCGGCTGTCTACTATAGTTATATTTTTCTTTTGAGCTCCACTGTAGACTTTTGTTCAGACATTTGAGAGTTTTATTCTAGAAGTTGTAAAGGTTGTGTGCCTTATTTCCTCTTATTCAAACATTTGGTATTTGAGACTTGTTGAGGTTCTAGTTTATTTATTTCAGTTACTTATTGTAGGCTGTCTAAAAATCACTACAGATAGCTGATTCCCGTCAAAACACCGATGATGGAAGTTACAATTTGACGGCTTCCAGAATACTATAATTTAAAGACTTTCACGTGGATCGATGAAGGTTACAATCTAACGACCTTCGCAACAACTAATGAAAGCTCTAATCAACAGCCTTCACAATCAACATCGGGAGTTACAATCTGACGACTCTCATATTTTTAAGGAGCCAAGACGAAGGTTACAAGATGACGATCTTTGCAACGCTCTAGCAAAAGAGACTACAAATCGACGGTCTCTTCAAACCAAAATGCAAATATCTCTCAAACCGTAAGGAAGTTAGCAAAAACTAACGGAGCAAACCAAACCCTATGGGGTTGGTTTGGTTGGCTCCGTCTCGTTGAGATAGCCGATTTTCATATATAGTTTGTCCAATTCTGACTTACGGTTTGAAAGTTATGACTTGTTTTTCGTAGCAAGTTATGTTCTGAAGTCCCAAAGTTATGTTCTGAAGTCCGTCTACAAGACTGGACTTCGTCTGAACATTGGACTTAGCCTGAACCTTGCTAAGCCCGCCTAAAGGCGTGCCTCTGCATTATAGAGTCAAAACGTAGAGTTTGTGGACTTAAAACGCAGAGTTTGTAGACTTAAAACGCAGAGTTTAACTCTGCGTCCAACAACAAAAAACGCATAGTTAATGCGGAGCCTAACTCTGCGTCCCAAGTTGAAAAATGCACAGTTAATGCGCATTCTAACTCTGCATCCCAGGTCAAGAGACGCACAGTTAATGCAGAATCCAACTCTACGTCCCAGGTCCAGAGACGCACAGTTAATGCAGAACCTAACTCTGCGTCCCAGGTCCAGAGACGCACAGTTAATGCAGAACCCAACTTTGCGTCCCAGGTCTAGAGACGCACAGTTAATGCAGAACCCAAATCTGCGTCCCAGGTCCAGAAACGCACAGTTCATACAGAATCCAACTCTGTGTCCCAGGTTCAAAACGCACAGTTCATCTCTGCGCAGCGCGACCTGTGCGTTCAGCCTAAAACAGGCCCAACTCTGCGTTTTAGGACCAGAAACGCACAGTTCGGGCCCAGAACGCTATTTTCAGTGTTTGACTCGTTCAAGCACGATTTGAACGGTTCCAGAACCATTTTCTCCCCAAGATTTGAGGGGATCGCTACTCTATCATAGAGAGATTTATGAGGGGCAGTTACACCCCATTAAACCCTCATTAAGGAGAGATTTAAAGGGGCGGTTACACCCCTAAATTATCTATAAATAGTGGGAAACTCAATTGAGTTAAAGGCTGGCTTTTTGGACCTGAGAATTGGCAGCAAAGAAGAGATCTTCGGCAGACTTTTTGGGAATCCTTGATCGGGCATCTTGGAGCTTTCTGTAGCAACAAAGTCTTTGGAGCATTCCCTTGGCTTATTAACCGAGCTTTCGGTTCAAATCAACTCTTTTTCAAGAGTTCAAACTCATTCAGAGTTAAACTCGATCTGAGTTATCGACTCGTTCAGAGTTTCCAACTTGCTCTGCAAGTTCTTCTAAACTCGGTCAGAGTTTCAAACTTACCACGCAAGTTCTCCACAACGTTAAATCGTGAGGAGAAGACCACGTTCCAGTGAATCAAGACGTTCGGATCGTCAACGAAGAGCAAACTCGACGCGAGCATTCGAGGGAGGCACTCCATCGCCACCGTGAAGAACCCAGAATTAAACAAATGGGAGAATCTAGATCATTCTCCTCTCTTTTGTAATCAGAAAATCAAATTGTAACTGAGATTGAAGGAATACAAGTCAATTTTTCTTTCATTTCTTTTTACTGCAAATTTTCCACCAAACAAAAGATGGCGACTCCGCTGGGGACTAGCTTCTCTGATGAAGAAGTGGTGGCGTAATTCGACATCAAGCTCGCTGGAACTACCGTTGAAACTCTAATCATCGAGTTCGATCAAGCCAAGTATGAGGAGTTACTCTCCTTTGGATCCCTTAGCCCCAAGGCTATGCGCAAGATCCGCAAAATCTTCAAGGAGACTAAAGCTCCAATTGTTGCTCCTATGCCGAAGGAATATCTCTCCTTTAACCGAGATTACTCGAGTAGCCCCTCCTCCAAAGGAGTGGGCTCAGTTTATGCTAAACGCAACCCTCAGTGGTGCATTGTGCAATCAAAATGCAGCCTTCAGAGGCGCGTTTCAACATCAAAATGCAGACCTCAAAGCTGCGTTGATCTGGCAGAACGCAACTCTCAGGAGTGTGTCCCAGAATCAAAACGTAGCCTTCAAGGTCGCATTCCACAAACTGAACGTAACTCTCAGGAGTGCGTTTCAGAACCAAAATGCAACTCTCAGGAGTGCGTTCAAGATCCAAAACACAGACTTACAAATTGCGTTAACCGACAAAAACGCAACCGGCAAAGATGCATTTTATCAACAAAATGCAGACTTACAAATTGCGTTAACCGACAAAAACGCAACCGGCAAAGATGCGTTTCATCAACAAAACACAGACTTTGGTCTAGCGTTGGTAAAACAAAACACGACCCTCGTGTTCCTTTTTCAGAACACGATGTGATTCGTCATGTTCAAAAAGATCAACGTGGATTCAAGATCCATGTTAAACAAGAACCAGCCCCGCCTACTGAAAGGTAGGGGGTTCCATCTCTACCCTCACGCTCTGTGAGAGGTTCATCCCAAGTCTCTGACTTGCGGGAATTACTGTCAATGTTCAACCGACCAACGAACGTCGCTTTGCTCAATAATCGACGACATTCTCACAAGAAGAAGACTTCAGAGGATGAATACCTCGAAGTTACTTCTAACATGATCGGCAGAGGGAGATCATCAGTCCCTAGTTCCGACGAGTCAGAGAAAGATCAGTCTCCTAGCTTGAAAGACCCCCTGAATAGGTCTGATGGAATTTATCAACATAATCGGACTCAAACAGGAACCATTCCCCTTGTCAACTATCAGAAGTTAGCCAGAGGAACTAACTTCGATGATGAACACTCAGCCATTGCAGAGTCCCAATCATCAAGCTCTTTTGTTGAACATGAGAGCTCTGCTTTTATGACGGGAAACCATGAAGATCTCGCGAAGAGGCCATGATCAAATCTTAGCAGGAGACCATCAATGAACTCTTGGCCCTGATGAATCAAATTGTCGTAGACAAGGCCAAATCTCAGAAGACAGATTTACCACCTAGGCAAGAATCCTCCCGTAGAGAAAAAATGTCTTCATCCCGACCTCACACAAGCAAAAGGAAGGGAAAAGTCGTTGATGACACGGCTTCTGACCAAGAAGCCAACAACCTGGAATCTTCTTCTGATGAAGGAAGAGAGACTGAGAATGAGCATAATCTTTATTCTACCAAAATGGAAGAATTGGAAGCCCGCCTCAATGTCATGGTCAATAGAAGCAAGCTCCAAGACGAGGGAGTTATCAGACCCTATCCTGCCGAATGGGATGCAGCCCCTTATCCTCCAAAGTTCGAAGTCCTGACGCTACAAACTTTTGACGGCACGGGATCACCGAATCAACATATCTATCATTTTAAGTCACAGACTGGGAATGTGATATCAAAAGACGCCATACTGGCTCGATTGTTCATTGGCACCCTCAAGGGAGTTGCCTTTGAATGGTTCAGGAAACTGCCTGCAGGATGTATTCAAAAGTGGGCAGATCTAGAGAGATTCTTCCTGTCAAGATTCTTTAAAGAGGATACAGAAGTCTCCATCCATACCCTTCTCACCATTAAGCAGAAGAAGAGGGAGTCCGTCAAAGCCTTCGTCAAAAGGTTTCGAAACATGGCTCTGCGATGTCAGACAGGTATGACACAGTCTACACTGGTAGAGACCTGTCGACATAACTTGCAGACCGACCTTCTAGCACAAATGAGGGTTACAGAATGCCGTTCCTGGAGACAACTAATCTCTCAAGGCGAACAGGCTCAAAAGATTATTACCAGGATCAAAGCTGAAGAACAAAGTAAGCAGGATTAACCCGAGCAATTGGACCAAGCCCAATCTTCTCAGTCAGAAGAGGAAGATACTACGATCACAGAAGCCAATCCTTTTAAGTAGGATGTCAGGTCCAACAACTATCACGTTAACAGTTACCTCTGATAGTCAAACTCGTTAGATAGTGGCCTACTAGGCGATGTGTCATGTCTACTCCTTTTCCCCCTGCACTTGTTCAAGACTAGGGGTTGGTTTATTTGTAGTTCATTGGATTATGAATAATAAATTTTCTGAGTTGTCATATTTAATAAAATACCTCTGTTAACCACGAAATCCGCCAAAACTATCACGTTAACAATTAGCTCTGATAGTCAATCAACTTGCCAATCTTCTTCAATTGGATGACAGGTCCACAAATCTATCACGTTAACAGTTACCTCTAATAGTCAAACTCATCAGATAATGGCCTACCAGGTGATGTACCTCTATTCCGACTACACGGATAGTGCCCCACTAAGCGATGTGCCTTGTCTACCTCTTTTTATTCCCTTGCTAAGTTTTGATCAAGACTGGGGGTTGGTTACTTGGAATCTACTGGATTAAGAGTAACGAATCTTTCACATCGTCGAGTTAATATTACACCCCAAACGATCATCATCCCCACAGAGTTTGAATTTAGCTGACATCAATACCAATACGGCTATAATTCCTCTGTCAAAATCCACTTATCGATTCTCATCAATGTAACAATAAGTCTCCCAAAATCACTCAAATCGTGATCAATTTACTAACTCTCTCTAACAGAGTAGTAAATAACCAATTTATCAGCTCTCTTCAACAGAGCGATAACATTTTTAAACCTTACTTAAAGCAAGAATACCAAAAATTATCGCCTTTGGTGTTAAACACACTTAACAATTCTCCACAGCGAGACGCTAATTCTCAAAATCTTGTTCAAATCACAAGTATCATAAATCATCACTCTAATGATAAACCACTTGGCAATTCTCCCTAGTGAGATGCTAAGTCCCCCGAGATCTTATTCAAAATATCTTCTCTGTCACGTTAATATCACACATCTGACAAAAATCTACTTATCGATTCTCCTCAATAGAGCGATAAGTCTTCAAAATTGCTCCGATCGCAATATCTTTCTTGTCACGTTAATACTAAACCTCTGACAAATCAACTTATCAATCCTCTTCAATACGATGATAAGTCCACAAAGTTGCTCCGATCGCAATATCTTTCTTGTCACGTTAATACTAAACCTCTGACAAATCAACTTATCAATCCTCTTTAATAGGATGATAAGTCCACAAAGTTGCTCCGATCGCAATAAATTTCCATCATGTTAACACCAAACCTCTGACAATCTACTTATCAATTCTCGTCAATAGGATGACAAGTCCCCAAAATTGCCCCGATCACAATTTTTTTCTTGTCACGTTAAAATATTAAACCTCTGACAAATCAACTCATCAATCCTCTTCAATAGGATGATAAGTCCACAAAGTTGCTCCGATCGCAACAAACTTCCATCACGTTAACACCAAACCTCTGACAATTAACTTATCGATTCTCGTCAATAGAGCGATAAGTCCTCAAAATTACCCCGATCGCAATATTCTTCTTGTCACGTTAATATCACACCTCTGACCAAATCAACTTATCGACTCTCTTCAATAGAGCGATAGGTCCACAAACCCGTCAAGTTAACACCACACCTCTGACGACCAAATCAACTTATCGACTCTCTTCTATAGAGCGATAGGTCCACAAACCCGTTAAATTAACACCACACCTCTGACGACCAAATAAACTTATCGACTCTCTTTAATAGAGCGATAGGTCCATAAAATACTGTTAGGTTAACATCACACCTCTAACATTCAAACTCCCCAATGAACTTGTTAATTCTTTTTCAATAAGAATAGCAAGTTTTCATTATAAAATCCCCAGTGGATTAAAGATTTTCTGGAATTATCCCAGTGATAGTGAAGAAAATTTCTGAATTTCACTCTAAGTGAAAATTCACGCCAAGTTAATACTACACCTCTGGCACTTCTAATTTTCTTTAGTGTTTCAAGTGAAAATATAACACAAGAAGAAATAGTGACAAAGCCTACGTATTCAACATCGTAGCACCAAAATCCATGTCTTCACGCATGGGGGACTTATCTCGATCCCTAATTAGAGATAAGCCTACGCCTAACACGCGTTGCCGGTTATTTTTTTTTCTCGTGTAAATGACAAAGTCTATGTATTCAAAATCATAGCATCAAGTCTAAGAGGGTTCATTCTCTTAGTACAATATTACATGTGAGACGGATTCAAATAATTCACATGCTAGCCCGACTCAAACGGTAGTCGATAAAGGCTTATCAAATCCGTTGATGGCTGAGGGTTTGCCAAAAATCCTATGCATGTTTGCAGACCCATAGCTTAATGGATGTGAGCCAAAACTTGAAACAGATGAGCTAAAGACGAGTCTCAAAGACTTAGTCAAAAATACATGAGAGCCAACTCCGAGTCTCAAGTTCAAAACGCATGGGTCCACCCCCTCATTCCAGAAGCAGGATTATGACGCAAACTTCATACAGGTCCTGTGTGGAAAATCCCTTCAACCAAGCTACCTTCGAAGCGAGTGCAGAGAACAACTCCTTTGTGACAAGGAATCAAAAGCTCTAAGATCCGAGTTGAGATCCAAAGTATTCCAAAAATTCGTCCCAGTCAACCGCGAACTTTCAAAAACTTTAGAGGGGGTTCTGTAGGCTGTCTAAAAATCACTACAGATAGCTGATTCCCGTCAAAACACCGATGATAGAAGTTACAATTTGACGGCTTCTTAAAGACTATAATTTAAAGACTTTCACGTGGATCGATGAATGTTACAATCTAACGACCTTCGTAACAACTAATGAAAGCTCTAATCAACAGCCTTCACAATCAACATCGGGAGTTACAATCTGACGACTCTCATATTTTCAAGGAGCCAAGACGAAGGTTATAAGATGACGATCTTTGCAACGCTCTAGCAAAAGAGACTACAAATCGACGGTCTCTTCAAACCAAAACGTAAATATCTCTCAAACCGTAAGGAATTTAGCAAAAACTGACGGAGAAAACTGAACCCTATGGGGTCGGTTTGGTTGGCTCCGTCTCGTCGAGATAGCCGATTTCCATTTATAGTTTGTCCAATTTTAACTTACGGTTTGAAAGTTATGACCTGTTTTTCGCAGCAAATTATGTTCTGAAGTCCGTCTGCAAGACTGGACTTCATCTGAAAATTGGACTTAGCCTGAACATCGCCAAGCCCGCCTAAAGGCTTGCCTCTACATTACAGAGTCAAAAGGCAGAGTTTGTGGACTTAAAACGCAGAGTTTGTGGACTTAAAACGCAGAGTTTAACTCTGCGACCAACAACAAAAAACGCATAGTTAATGCGGAGCCTAACTCTGCGTCCCAAGTCCAAAAATACACAGTTAATGCGTAGCCTAACTCTGCGTCCTAGGTCCAGAGACGCACAGTTAATGCAGAACCCAACTCTGCGTCCCAGGTCCAGAGAC
>BQKN01065843.1:489471-518536 GCA_022839385.1 Asparagus kiusianus | reverse complement strand
AAATGGTCAGACGGAGAGGGTGAATCAGGTGTTGGAAGACATGTTGCGGGCTTGTGTCATAGACTTTCAAGGTAGCTGGGAGGAGCATATTCCACTGATAGAGTTTGCTTATAATAATAGTTATCAAGCGACGATCGGTATGGCCCAATATGAGGCATTGTACGGGAGACCTTGTAGATCACCGATATGTTAGGCAGAGCCGGAGGATAGCTTAATGCTTGGGCTAGAGCTTGTGAGGCAAACTACTGAGAAGGTAGCATTGATTAAAGAGAGGATTTTAGCCGCTCAGAGTTGGTAAAAGAGCTATGCAGATAAGAGACGAAGGCCCTTGGAGTTTCAGGTTGGAGATTCGGTTATGCTGAAGGTATCGCCTATGAGAGGCGTTCAGTGATTCAGGAGACGGGGAAAGCTTGCACCGAGGTATATTGGACCCTTCTGGATTTTTGAGCGCATTGGAGCTGTGTCATACAGACTAGATCTTCTAGCATCGATGTCTAGTATACGTAATGTATTTTATATTTCTATGCTCAAGAAGCACTTGCATGATGAGAAGCAACAGAGAGTGTTGGATGCACCAGATATTGAACTTCAGGAAGATTTGACTACTATTGAGATTTGGTTTGTATACTTGTCAGAGAGGACAAGAGGCTTAGAAACAAGGTAATTCCTTCGGTAAAAGTTCAGTGGAACCAAAGAGGCGTTGAGGAGATTTCTTGGGAGAAAGAAGAGGACATGCGTCGCAACTATCCACACATGTTTGAGCAGGTAAATTAAATCTTTTTGTATGACTTATATATGACGTATAGATTCAATTATGGTGATGTTTATACTTAACACTAAAATGAGGGTATTACCACTTCTCTCCTAAGTACTCGGAACATATGGTATATATATGAGGGGTTCCTTGTTTGGATTTTTCGCTCGATGTACTTGTTCTCCATTTAGTTAGGGGTTAAGTGGGGGTATTTATATTTTAGACGGTTAAGTGTGGACATCGAAGATAATTTTCGAGAGCGCGAAGATGCTATGTAGGGCTACTTCCTGCATTTATTGAGGAAGTGGATTGATTTATGTGTATGATTATTTATGTGATTATATTTAGATTTACACTAGAATGAGGATATTTTCGCTCAATTATTAATCTTTTAGAACACATGGTATATATATGAGGGGTTCCTTGTTTGGATTTTTCGCCCGACGTACTAGTTCCACTTGATTAAGGGTTGAGTGGGAATATAGTCATCTTGGATTGTTTAATATAAATATCGCTATATGCTTTTCTAGAGTAATATTATTTATTTGAGTATGATTTCTGAATTTCGAGGACGAAATTCTTTTAAGGGGGAAGAATATAAAACCCCGTATTTTTGTTAGAAGTAAATGTAAAATTATTGGTGAAAGATAATTCTATTGTGGTAAATAACTTGAGGTCATAGATATACTTGATAACAAGTTATCAGATATGTATGAGTGTATTTTTATAGAGTTTTGTATATTGGTTTTGGTAAATTAGCAAAACATGCACGAATCTAAAAAAACGTCGGCTTAGTCGACTCATGAGTCGACTTATGAGTCGACCTATGAGTCGACTTACGGGCTGATTTTCAGATTCTTTTTAGTTGCGGGTTTGGGTGAGTTTCTTTTGGGTTTTTAACCATATTGTGTATATATATATATATATATATATATATATATATATATATATATATATTCTTTTACCCGAAACCAACCCCAAACCCATCAGATCTCAGAGAAACCCTAGCCCCCTCTCTCCCTCAAACCCTAGTTCGTTTTTGGTGATTTTTGGGGAATTTTTGGAGGATTTGCAGCGGGTTTTTAGAGTGGTGCAGCGTAGGAGATCATTCTCTTTCGGATTCAGGAGCTTTACAGCATACCAGAGGCGAGTAACATCCTGCCCAGCCCTATACTCACTGTTTGTATAGTTTTATTTGGTTTTATTTCGGATTTATTAAGCCTAAATCATTATTTTGTGTATAAAAGTATATCTCTATAGCGTATGATGCGAGAAATCAAATGTTTTGGTTAATAAAAGCTCACCAACGTTTTGTAATATAGATTCAGATCTGGAATTAGATTTAAGCATGGGTTTCATTGTGATTTATTGATTTCAATACATTTTTTAAACATGTATAAATATGTTTAGGGTTTTAATGTAAGTGATTACATGCATATCTTTCGTTTTAGTTTTTTACATATGTGTAATAATCATATTTATGTTGCTGGAAACGATGAAGAAGAACTTTAGGTTAAAATTTTCTTGCAGATAATCATCGTATGCAAAAACTGGAGATATTCTGCTCAGTCGACCAATGAGTCGACTTATCAATCGACTTATGAGTCGACTGGTGAGTCGACTGACGAGAAAATTTATAGTTTTTCTACTCTGTTCTGTTTGGTTGACCAATGATCCCAGTCGACTCATGAGTCGACTGACGAGGAATTTTCTAGTTTCCTCGGTTTGGATCTGTTTAGGTTGTTTCAATTTAACTGAAACTATTTATGCTTGTCTATTGTAATTGCGTACTTTAATATGAACGAGGAGTCGCCTCGGAAAATGGGTATTAAAAATTATTGTTAACATGTATCTTTACCTGTGAGATGACGTGCGGACAAAGTTTAAGTTTACACACCGAGACACGTGTGAGATTAGTGTATATGCATCTCTTCATATATTTCATTTAGTCCATGTGTTGGACAATTATTATGTGTAGTCCATGTGTTGGGCATTTATCACATTCAGTCCGTGTGTTGGATATTTATTTCTCAGTCCATGTGTTGGGCATTTATCACATCTAGTTTTAGTCCATATATTGGACACCAGTTTAGACCTTGAGTATAACACGTATACTTGCGTAGGCTGGACATGACACTTATGTGGGTTGTAACATGACACCGTATTTAAGTTCTGAGATGGGTTTCTCTTCTTTTATTATTGTTTCTGTATTAGATTTTGGATTTGGTATTTAGGGGTTTATAATTTGAGATACAAGGTATATACATGAGGGTTTCCTTGTTTGGATTATTTCGCTCGACGTACCTATGCTCGTGTTGTAATTTGCTAAGTACTAAAACCCTCTCATTTTTTGGGATTTACAATTTGAGCCACAAGGTATATACATGAGGGTTTCCTTGTTTGGATTATTTTGCTCGATGTACCTAAGTTGGTATTGTTATTTCCTAAATAGGATCAGTGATTTTATGAATATATATGTATTAACTATATTTTCTGTATACAACGAGCCCTATCCCTTGGGGTTTGTTGTGATGTTGCTCGCTAGCGCTTTGACGCTCGTTGTCCCTCCCCCTTTCAGGTAACGAGCCAGGTGCCCGGAGAGTCACAGGTTGATGGCGATGCCCTTTAGCTTCAGCTATCTACTATAGTTATATTTTTACTTTGAGCTCCACTGTAGACTTTTGTTCAGACATTTGACAGTTTTATTCTAGAAGTTGTAAAGGCTGTGTGCCTTATTTCCTCTTATTCAGACATTTGGTATTTGAGACTTGTTGAGGTTCTAGTTTATTTATTTCAGATACTTATCTTGTATTTCTGTATGTTTGATGATGAAATATTAATTTGACCTCTATCATTTCATCAGTCATCTCTTGTATTATCTTTTACTTGCTTTTGTACCTACACCTGTTATTGACTCTACTAGAGAGATAGTAATTGTGATGGTGAAATATATTATTACACGGTGTGGTGCATGACAGGTTTGACATTCTTGGTTTCACCTTGGAATGCAGCCTTGTGTGAACCTAGGGACGTCACAAGCACTAACTGAGTTCTCCTTGAAGAACATATTGAACAATTATGTCTTAATTAAAAAAACATTATTTATGAAAAGTACAAGAAAAATTAATAAGTACTTATAAATTTTCATACTTTATTCTAAAAATACTAAAGGAATCATAAACTTAATATAAAATTTCATATAAATAATCTTGTAATAGAAACTAAAGTGAAACCATTGATCAACTACATTGCGAGATATGATAAACTAGATAAGATGAGAAAAATCACTATAATTGACAAAAAATATGCACATGATACTTAGTTACCATAGTGTAAGTAAAAAAATTAAAATTGATATTTTTCTTTTCTCTATATAGTGGCACGACTCTACAAGTTTCCTTATTTGGGGTTATGACTACCAACGAAAGATCAATTTTTAAGAACACGATCAAAGATAAGCATGTAATAGTACTGTCAGAGTTCAAGATCTTTAAATATAAAGGTAACATATTTTATAACTAAAATTCTTATTAAAGGCCACTAAATATAAAATTTATTTTATACATGTCTCAAACTTGTATGAAAGATATGCATGTCATCGTAAATTGTGTTAATAATATATCAACTTATTGAAGAAATAAGAGATAGATAAGCAAACTAAGCAAACATCCATATAACACGATAAAGAAAAAATATTATACTTTTAAAGCTAATATGCATGGCTCATTCAGAACAAGCTGCTAAAACAAAAACATCTCCATCAAGGCTCTTTATAAATACAACACAAATTTAAATTTAATATTTTTAAAAACAGCTTAAATTTTTTAGTAAAACCAGAAATCTTTAGAATTGATTTTTATGAACTCTTTTAATTTTTTAAATGGTTATATGGATGCTTTTATCATATAAAAGTGTAGTAGAGTTAGTATTAATCTTTATTTTATAGTTTTTTTTCTAAAGTCTATCAGTGATTAGCAACAAATTTTATACTCTCCTTAGTTTCATTCTAGCCCACTTTTAATTAATCATCATGTCTTATTGGCTCTAATTATTCATCATTCTTTTATGGCATTATCTTTTCAAGTGTTTTTTACTTTTATAACATTATACCTTCTTAAGCCAAGCTTGGTTTCATGCCGATCTAAATAACGTGAAAATTCAAATTAGCTTTAGATTATAGTTATTTCTTATCAATTCAATTATTACATAAAAAATTTAAATTTGGCGTAGCCCATTCAAACAAACATTAAAAAAATAATAATCACAATAGTAAAGTTTGAAAATATAAGTGAGAAAAACAATCAAAATGGAACTGAGAAATAAATTTTAGTAAAGAAATAAGTCAAAAATACTTAATCATAATATTTAATCACGTGCATTGCACGTGCATAAATCCTAGTAATTAAAAAAGGGTAATACAAAATTTTTATTAAAGTATCTGATATTTGGTATATCTATATATGAAATTTGAAATTGATATTTAATTTCAAATAATTTCTAGCAACTTACTCAAAATAAATAAATAAAAACTTCTATCTAATTACTTGTAGAAACGATCTAGGCGTAAAGAAATCGATGAATTGCTCCCAAAGATACAACGACATGCCATTTGTTAAAAAATTACTACGTGTTTATATATCCTATTAGAAACTTACCACATCTGTACATTTTATCCTATTTTCATCTAAGAATTCTAATCAAATTATAAATATCGATAATTATAAAATTTTAGTAACTAAAACAATTTTTTTTGGTAATCCTACTATCTTCACCTGATAATCCTTATTAAATTAAAACTATTTATAATTAAAATTTTCCAATAATTAGAAATTGATGACCTACTGTGAACAAAAACATGTCATATGCCAAAAAATTTCCACGTGTTTATCTATCCTATTAGAATCTTATATGTATAGACCTAATCCTCATAATTAGAAAATTCTAGTAACTTAACCTTTTATTTTTTCTAGTCCTACAATCTTCACCTAAGAACCCTTATCAAATTAAATTATCCACAATTAGAATTCAAATAACCGAATCCATCCTTTATTTATAAAAAGGTTTTCGAGATTAGAAAATTCTCCCCCATTTAAAAATAGATCGATTAGAATATGCCTTTGAAATCCAAAAATTACAAACAATCTCTTGAGATTCAAAAATTATAAACAACCTCTTGAAAAATCTAAAATTCCAAAAAAATCTCATTAAATTTTGAAAATGGCACAAAGCCGCTTAAGGTTAAAAAATTACTAATAAACCTCTAAAAATTTATAAATTTACAGATTGCATTGTAAAACTAAGAAAATTATAAATTATCCCCCTTAAAATCTAAAAATTTAAAAATAATTCCTAGAAAAATTTAAAATTACAAATAGCATTATGAAAAGTTCAAAATTACAAATTACCTCCTAAAGTTTTACCAACAACCGCCTTCAATTTTTTTATCACTATCCCCTTAAGTTTTAAAATTGTAAATATCTCCTTGAAAATTTTACAAACTTACCTTTGAAATTTTACAACTAAGTTACCAAAATAATAAATAATCTATTGAGAATTTCAAAATATTACAATTTTAAGTTTTAAAAATTATAAATATTCCCTAAACATTTTGGAATACAACCCCTAAACGTTTTAAAATTACAAATAACCTTATGAAAATTTTGCAAAACAACCCCTTAAAGCTTTGCAGTCACAACTTGAAATTTAAAAAAAAATACAAACAACTCTCAAACTTTGAAAACTTTCAATCAACCCCCTGACAGTTTCAAAAACTACAAAACAACCCCCCTGAATGTTTCTTAATTTACAAACAATGTTCCAAAATTTCTAAAATTATAAATATCCCCTAATTTAACATAATATCTATTCTATATACTAAGGGGGTGTTTGGTTCAATTTCTACAAATTATAGGAAATATTTTCTAGCCAAAATATGATTTTCTTGTATTTCTTAAAAAAATTATAAGAAAAATTTTGAGAAGTTAAAAAGTACCAATATTCTTATTTTATTTTGGTAAGTGAACTAAATTATATTCATTTTCCAAATATAACATATGACAATTTCCTTTTCTTTTGCCAAAATTGGAATTGATCTTGAATTTTACCAATAAGGGAAGAACAGTCAATATATGAAAGTATTTTTGTATTCAAAGGAAATCCAAGGTATTTCATTGGAAGTACTCCCTCTTGGAATCCCGGATAATCACAAATCTGATATTTGAGGCTATCTTCAATACCACTTAAATAGACAGAGCATTTACTAGGATTAGCTTCTAATCCTAAAGCATGACTGAACTCTTGAAAACATGCAGTAATTTTTTTCAATTGAGCTCATGTCAGCTCTGCTAAACAGTAACAAGTCATCTGCAAAGACCAAGTGAGTTATCTTCAATCTTGAGAATTTTGGGAGGATTTTGAAATTCCTATCAGCTTTTAGAGAGCTTAACTTCCTTGATAAGTATTCCATCCCAATTACAAAAAGATAGGAGGATGGAGGATCCCCTTGCCTTAGTCCTTTTGCACCATAAAAATAGCCATGTAATCCACCATTAAGTGATAATAAGAATTTTAGAGTTGAAATACACTCCATGATCCAGCCAATCATAGTGTTAGGAAAACCCAACCCAACTAACATAGCTCTTATGAATTTCTAGCTAATAGTGTCAAAAGCTTTCCTTAATTAACATTTAGAATAGCTCTAGGGGAGTTATGCTTCCTACCATAGTGCTTTATGATCTCATGTGCTAACAAAAAATACTAGAGATAACCAATTACTTTTTGTATCAATGCTAGAAATAATTTTGGAGATGATTTTGTATATGATATTGTAGCAGGATATATGTCTATAATCAGCTGCAGTATTTGGATTAAGGATTTTTGGCACCAAAATAATGGATGTAGTGTTGAAGTGCCCAAGAGCTTACCTAAGGTAAAGAATTCTTCAATAGCTAGAAAAAGATCCTCATTGATGACATTCCATGCAGATTTGAAGAAAGTAACATTAAACTCATCAGGCCCAGGAGCTTTGTTATCAGACATTATAAATAGAGTTTGTTTTATCTCATCTCTAGAGACTAGAGAACTTAGTTTAGCACAATGTGTAGAAGAAAGAACTGGGCCATTTGAGATCACTCTAGGATCAGGAGCAGAAGTTGATTTCTCATTACCAAATAGTTTTTTTTATAATATTCAACAAATTCTAATGTTGTTCCATCCATATCAGCTATTCTAGAGCCATTTTCAATATATATATAGATAAGACTCTGTTTTGATGCCTCTTTGATTTCATTACTGAATGAAATAACTGAGAACTCTTATCTGCATGCAATGCCCATTTGATGTTAGCTTTTTGCCTATAGAAAGAACTTTCACAATCAAGCAGATTAGTATATTTCTTGATGCGATCCATCTCTTTTACTATTAGCTCTGAATTGAATAAGTCAGGATTCAAGTTCTCTTGAACATCACATAGCTCAGATTTTGCTCTTAGCACTTGTTGACTGAAATCCATAAAGTGCTTTTTATTCAAATCCTTAAGAACACGTTTGAGGTTTATAAGTTTAGTATAAAACCTGTACATGTTATATCCTCTAATTTCCTTGCTCCAAACTATATTCACCATTTCCAGGAAATCAGGATGCTCAGCCCACATATTAAAAAAATTTGAAAGGCTTTTTATCTTCAAAGTTATCATCATCAATTGTAATTAGCCCTGGAGAATGGTCAGAGCAAAGGGGCATCAGATATTCAGCTTGGCTTGCAGTGTGTTTATGGATCTAGTCATCATTGACCAATATCCTATCTAGCCTACACTATTAGCCTTTATGTTTTGATGATAATTTACAACCATCATTATTAGTACTAATTGTTTGTTAAGTGATATTATAGATTACAAGAATACCATGCTTATCAGTACCTATATTGGAGGATTGAATGGAACAACAGCTACAACGAAGATATCCAAGGAGGTGGAGGCTAAGTGATGAAGTAAAGCTATCAAGAGCACAACACTCACAAGAAGCTTCATCAAAGATATGATCAAATATCAAGACCAAGGAATTGTATTCATATATAAAAGATATTTGTATTTTTCTTTCTCTCTAGTACTTAATGTAGGAAAGTCATTAAGTTGGTAACTTTTAAAGCTCATTGGATTCACACACACACTTTCACACAAATCATTGTTTTTGAACTATTTTGGAAAATTACTAGCTTTTACTTTTGGAAAATGATTTTTCTAAAATGATTTTTTCTAACATATTAAAAATCATGTTTATAAATTTTTCCCAAAGTTTTATATTTTTTGAAATTTATTTACTATTTTATAAGAGCCTTAAAAGATTAAATTTCAAACATGCACAGTCCCTGTGCATTTTCATAAGTCGACTTATCAGGTTAGATAAGTCAACTTATGAACTACTCTGGAATGTGTGATTTTTCTCGGCCAAGGTGACTTATAGTAAGTCGACTTATACTTTCTTCTATGTCTACTTATAGAGGTCGTTTTATACCTGTAATGGCTAGTTACAAGTCAACTTGTCAAAGTTACAAGTCGACTTATAACGGCTAGTTTCTGGCAGCTGGATTTTTAGTATTTTTTATTTTGTTTAGGATTTGAGGTGGGGTTTTGGGCTTCTATAAATACTTAACCCCTCTCTTCATTTTAGAATTGAATCAAGCATGAGAAAATTCCCAAGCTTTGCATTCTAAGTGTTTTAAGCTCTAATTTTCAATTTCTCATTCTCAAGCTCTTGTTCTCCTTACTTACACACTCCACAATCCTTGAGCTTCATTTATTCCTTACTTAATCCTTATCGTAGGGATTGTTGTGAGAGCCATTCTTGTTCTATTGTAATTGCGTGGTGAGGTTGATCTTGTGAAGATCAAGTGTGTGGGTTGTGAGATCTCACGAAGAGATCGTTGTGAAGAAGTTCTGGCTTTCAAACCAGGTCGTGCTAGTAAAGTTCTCCTCGAGAGTGGGGAACGGGGACATAGGTTGGAGGACTGAACCTCATGAACAAATCGCATGTCACAATTGGCTAACTATTTCCTAACTCATCTCCTTTATATTATTTTAGTATTTTATTTTATGGTGTATTGCATTGCCTTTAGTTTGATTGAATATTTATTACCTTACAACCCTATTCACCTCCTCTAGGGTCCAACAATTAGTATCAGAGCAAAGTCTCTATACATTTTTAGGTTTAACCACTATAGAGAAAAGATCAAATGGAGGCTTCTTTGAATGTGCATATGCTTAAGGGACAATCCACCACTAGACCCCCACTTTTCACCGGTAGCAACTTTGATTATTGGAAGGCTAGAATGAGGATTTATCTATAATGCATTGACCTTGATATCTTACACATTATAGAGAAGAAATATGTTGAGAAGCCTAGTAGTAGTAGTATGACTGATGGTGAGAGGCATCAAGCAAACCTTAATATAAAAGCCATGAATGCATTAATTTGTGGACTTACCCCTAATGAATACAATAGGGTTTCCACGTGTGCAAACGCACATAAAATTTGGAAAAAATTGTGTATCACTCATGAAGGAACCCCCAAGTTATGGAATCCAAAATTAGTGGCCTCATGCATGATTATGAATTGTTTAAAATGTTTCCTAATGAATCTATTGATGCTATGTTTTCTCGGTTTACTAACATTATAAATGAATTGCATGACCTTGATAAGGTGTTGACAAACCAAGAGATGAACTACAAAATTCTTCTTTCTTTGACGCCGATGTGGGAGCCTAAAGCAAAGGCTATCGAGGAAGCTCATGATCTTACAATACTTTCTCTTGATGGTCTCATTGACAAGCTCAAGGTCTATGATAAAAAGATCAAGGAGAAGGAGGAAGTACCCTCAAAGGCAACCAAAGAGCCATCTCAAAAATTGAAGACTATTGCGGTCAAAGGAGCAATTGATGACTCATCCTCCAAGAATAGTGAAGTTGATGTCTCTAGAAAAGTGGCACACCTCTCTAGAAGAATATCAAGATTAATTAAAATAAATAAAAAATTTAAAAATCAATTTAACAACAAGTTTTCCTCTTATGTAGGTAAATGTTTCGAATGCAATGAACCGGGACACATTGTAAATGATTGTCCTAAAGTAAAGGAAAAATACTTGAAGTACAAGAAGAAGAAGGCTACGTACGCCGGATGGGATGAATCTGAACCAAGTGATTCAGATAGTAATGACGAGGGCGCCAAGATTGCTCTTCATGGCCCAAACATTTGCTTCATGGCTCATGAAGATGACATATAATCCGAAACCGAAAGCGAATCTCTTTATATGCAATGTGAACTAGAAGCCGCTTTAGAAGAATTAAATTTTGAATTTAAAATTTTAGCAAAAAAAATATTCTTCATTCAAAAAATTGCATGTTTCTTGTGACTCTAAGTTTGAGGTTCTACAATCCTCACTAAATGATACTATTGTCTTAAAAGATGAAATAATTGGAGACCTAGACTTTGAAAACAAACAATTAAGGTCTCAAATTGAAAGGCTACAAATTGAAAATGATAGATTAAAGTGTAATCATTTTTACTCTAGTCATAATAATGTTAATAGAAGATGGAATCACAAATCTCATGCACCCACTTACAAGAAAAAATTTGTGTGTACATATTGCATGAAATATGGCCATACTTCTACTCATCGTAGGATTAAAAATTACATGGGTTATTATGAATTAATGTGGTACCTAAGGGTACCAAAAATACTAATATTCAAGGACCCAAAGTTTGGGTACCTTAAGGTTTTACAACTTATTCATATGTAGGGAACGTCTCACACAAGACGTAAGGTTGTTGTACTTTGATGGTGCTTGCTCACATCACATGACGAGCAACAAGAAATTATTTGCAACCCTATCAAGGATTGCAGGAGTTAATGTCTTCTTTGGTAGCAGTGAGAAAGATAAAATTATATGTATTTATAATATTGGTAAAATACATTCTCTCATAATTAAGGATATTTATTTTTTTAAAGAATTAAATTATAATCTTCTTAGTATTAGTCAATTAAGTGACAAAGGCTTTGACATTACATTTAAACCGGATAAATGTATTGTTAGTATGAATGATAAAATAATTTTTATCGATTTTAGAAGATCTAATGTTTACATTTTTGAGATGAATGAGGTAATATATCAAGATGTGAAGTACCTTACCGCGATGGATGAAGATCCTTGGATTTGGCACAAGAGACTTGGACATGCTAACATGGAGTTAATATCTAAGCTATCCAAGAAAAATCTAGTAAAAGGGCTATCAACTCTAACCTTTGTTAAGGATTCTATTTGTGAAGATTGTGTTAAAGTTAAAGAAACCAAGAACACCTTCAAATCCATAAATGAGGCATTTACTTATAAACCTTTGTAATTATTACATATTGATCTATTTGGTCCTATGCGTGTTGCCTCTCTAGGAGGTAAACATTATGTATTTGTTATCATTGATGATTTTTCACGTTTTATATGGGTAATCTTTCTTGCAAATAAAGATGAACGTTTTGAAGAATTTTCTAATTTTGTAAAAAGAATTAAAAATGAAAAGGATTTGAAAATTATTAAAATTAGAAGCGATCATGGTGGTGAATTTTAAAATATTTTTTTGATGAATTTTGTGCTCATCGTAGTATAACTTATATGTTTTTCGCTCCTAGAACACCACAACAAAATAGTATTGTTGAATGGAATAATCACACTATACAAGCGATGACACGAACAATGATAAATGCTTTTGATTTGCCTAAGTATTTTTGGGCGGAAGCCATGAATACGACTTGCCATATTTTTAAATCGTGTCTTGATTAGACCTAAATTTAAAAAAAACTCCTTATGAACTCTTTTTTGCGAAAACCCTATATATATTGGATATTTTCGTATTTTTGGTTATAAATGTTTTATCTTAAACACTAAAGACCACCATGATAAGTTTAACTCAAAAATTGATGTTGGTATATTTTTAGGATACGCATATAGAAGTAAGGCTTATAGGGTCTTCAACAAACAAAACCCTTGTTGTTGAAGAGTCTATAAATGTTACTTTTGATGAGACTAATATTGGGTTGCAAGATAGCTTGCCTAGGGATGTTGATGATATTGGGGGAGGATTGGATCTTTTGCAAATAAATGATAAACCCTCACTGAATGCATAAAAGGATGGGAAAAGCAACAACATACAAAATCAAGAAGAACTCCCCAAGGCATGGAAGTTTGCACCGGATCATCCAAAAGAACAAATAATAGGGAGTCCATCACAAGGGATTCTAACTCGCTCAAAAGCCTTGAGTGAGTGTGTAGAATTCTTATCCCAAATAGAACCTAAAAGAATTAATGATGCTTTAAAAGATGAGTTTTGGGTTTTAGCAATGCATGATGAACTAAACTATTTTCAAAGAAGTAATGTTTGGAAATTAGTTCTTAGACCTAATAATGTTCATGTTATTAGAACTAAATGGGTTCTTTTTAAAAAAATAAACTTGATGAACATGACATAGTGACTAGAAATAAAGCTCGTTTAGTTACCCAATGATACAATCAAGAGGAGGGTATAGACTATGATGAAACTTTTACACCGATTGCAAGATTAGAATCTATTAGGATGTTTTTAGACTTTGCTAGTTTTAAAGATTTTAAATTATTTTAAATGGATGTTAAAAGTGTATTTTTAAATGGTTTTATAGAGGAAGAAGTATATATTGAGCAACCCTCTAGTTTTATGGATCATTCATTTCCTAATCATGTTTACTGGGTTCAAAAAGCTTTATATAGGTTGAAACAAGCTCCTAGAGCTTGGTATGCTCGTCTCTCTATTTTTCTTCTTGAAAATAGCCTTTCTAAAGGAAAATTTGATAATACACTTTTTGTTAAAAAATGAAAAAATGATTTTCTTTTAGTTCAAATTTATGTTGATGATATCATTTTTGGTGCCACTAATGAATCTTTGTGCAATGATTTTTTAAAGGTTATGTAAGACCAATTTGAGATGAGCATGATGGGAGAGCTCATATTCTTTCTCGGTCTCCAAGTCAAGCAAACTAAGGATGGGATATTTATTTCACAAAGCAAATATGCTAGAGAATTGGAGAAGAAATTTGGATTATAGAACTCTAAGCATGAACCAACTACCATGAGCACAAGTATCAAGCTTGATGAGGATGATAGTGGTGAGGAGGTAGACCAAAAGCTTTACCGAGATATGATAGGTAGTCTCCTTTACCTTACCGCTAGTAGACTGGATATCATGTTTAGTATATGTGCATGTGCACGTTTTCATGCTTCTCCTAAAAGTCTCATTTAATTGTAGTTAAAAGAATTATCATGTATGTTAATGGCACAATTGATCTTGATTTATTTTATCCAAAAGGCACTTCTTTTGATCTCTATAGTTTTTGTGATGCTGACTTTTCCGGTTGTAAGGTAGATCGCAAGAGTACGAGTGTTACATGTTAATTTTTAGGTAACTCTCTTATCTCTTGGGCATCCAAGAAATAAAATTGTATTACCTTGTCTACTACGAAAGCGGAATATATTACCGTCGTCTTGTGTTGTGCATAATTTTTATGAATGAAATAAAATTTGGTTGATTATAATTTGCATTTTCAAGATACAAATTTTTTGTGATAATACTAGTGCTATCAATATTTTACAAAATTCCGTTTTACATTCTAGAATCAAGCATATAGATGTACGCCATCATTTCTTACATGACCACGTAGAGAGGAAAGATGTATCCCGTATCTATATTGATACTAAATCTCAATTAGAAGACATCTTTACCAAGCCTCTTGGTGAAGAAGATTTTTATTTGCATAAGAAATGGTTTGGGCATGTGCATTCTTTGATTTTATTTGTTTGTTTGTTTGTTCGGATTATCATTTTCATATCCTACTATTTTCCTTTACGCGCTCATTGTCATAACATGTCTAAACACACAAACTTACCAAGAGGAGTGATTGGGAGAGACCGGGGTTAATTCCAAGAGGAGTGGGTTGGTAGTAATGCCTAGGGAGAGGTCGTAAACCCAAACACTTGAGGAATGTGACATGGCTAGGCCAACACTTGAGGTGTATTTGTGGGTTTTTTGCATGTATCTTATATTGTATACCCCATTTTTGATGGTGACAAAGGGGGAGAGAAATCTCTTCATTTGTGCACATAGTTAGAGGGAGAGAGCCTTATAGATAGGGGAGTAACTAACTATAAGCTATATATTCAATTTTATTTTGCTCTTGAATAATGGTTTGAAAATGCCCTAGAGGGGGGGGGGGTGGGGGTGGGTGAATAGGGTTTATGCTAATCTTATTAGATATTAATGCCGATTAAAACTTATTAACAAATTATTCTTGCAGGATAGATATACAAAATGATATGAGCAAGAATAAGCAATATAAACAAAGGGCAATATCCTATCAATGAGATACGCAATGAGATATATGCAATGATATAACCACAAGAGAAAATAAACAAGAGTGATAGTGTAAACAAATAGCGAACACAAAGAGCAATCAAAACACAATAATATGATCATGGAGTTCGGACCTTCCGTCCTACGTCTCCACTCCCCACTCTCGGGGAGAACCCACTATCACGACACACCCGGTTTGAAAGCCGAAACTTCTCTATACGCTCGGTTTTCTAGTTCACTGAAAACTCTATAAGTCACTCACAATGTACATACACAAACTACAACCTCAAGTGTTGGTCCTCGCGTTTCGCCTCCCTCAAGTGCTCGGCTTTACTACCTCTCTCTAGGCTTTACTACCAACGTCACTCCTCTTGGTATCGACTACGTCCTCACCACACACTCCTCTCGGTGTAAATGTGTATTACAAAGTGATACTCTCACAATAAGGCTCAATAATAAGATTTGTTCTCTATAATAGATGAAAACATAATATAGGCTCACTCTCAAGGTTATACTCACCACAACCCCAAATTATATAATATATGAAAATACTTAAACTCAATGGTTGTGTGTGCAAGCAATGAGAAAATCAAATATAAACTCAAATAAATCTAGCAAATATGAATATAACAATTGAAGCATAAATAAGCTAGAGATATGAGTTTAGAAACATTTTTCTAATAACAAGAGAGAGGGATTGGAAGATTGAAAGTCCAAACTGAAATTGATCTCCTCTTCTTGTAAAACAATCTTCACAAAACTAACTTTGTAAACAAACACTTAAAACAAACTTAAACAAACTTAAAACTCTTTTTAAACTTGTTTTAAAACATTCTCTTGTTAGTTCAGAAGTGAAATGGTATAGGGTATATATAGGATGAAGAAACAAAGCTCAAAACCCAAGTGAAATCCAGCAAAAAGACAAAAAATAAAAACTAAAAAAGTAGCCATTACAGGCCATCAGTCGACTGACGGGTTTCATCAGTCGACTGATGAGCTGACCGTTGTAGGTATTTTCTAACTCATCAATCGACTGATGACCTTATCAGTTGACTGATGATCTCATCAGTCAACTGGTTAGTTGACCAACATAAAAACAAATACTATTGACTATTCCAGGCATTTTATTCAGTCGACTGAACACTTGCATCAGTCGATTGATAACACATTATTAGCCTGATTTGAATAGTAAAACTAATTTTCAACTTTCTTTTAAAAATAACAAATAAAATCAGAAAAATATAAAACTTTAGGGAATGCTTGTAATCATGAAAACGAACATGTTACAAAAACTGATTTTCAAATAGCACTTCCCATTTGTGAAATCTCATCATTTTGCAAAATCTCATAAGTATGGACATGTGGAAAACTTGATTTTGCCAGAATGACTTAAACAAAACATTGAAACACTTTAGAATGAATTTATAGATTTATACAAGATATGAAAATAGTGTAAATAAGTCTTCAATCCATAAACATAATATTTTGCAAATTCAATAGAATATGAAATATATAAATGTGAAAATAAAGATATATATTGCTTCATATCTATATAGCTAAACCAAAACAACTTATCCACATAGAAAACAAATAAATATTATATATTTATTTGTTTGCAAAAAACTTTTGCAGATAAAACATATAAACCATTAAACTGTGTGTGTATAATATCGAGCTTAAGGTATTAACACACAAAGTATAAACCCTAAACTAATTTACCCAAGCTTGATAGGTCTTCAATATGCTTGACTTGGTTACGAATAAAGCTTGATCTTGAATATGACCTGATATGTAACGGCTTCATACCGATATTCCGCTAACCTCCATTTGATGTGATTGTTTAGCTCAATTCCATCCAACCTCCAACTGGATATTTGTGTAGATTACCTAACAAAACAAATACAAACACTCGACACACATTGTTAGAAATTGTTTGTGATCATCAAAACAAGATTAGGGAGTAGGCTCACAAACATGAGACCTAACAAGGCTAACATGGTTGGTTGTCATCATCAAAAAGGGGGAGATTGTTAGCCTTTATGTTTTGATGATGATTTACAATCATTATTATTAGTACTAATTGTTTGTTGAGTGATATTGTAGATTACAAGAATATCAACCTTATTAGTACCTATATTAGAGGATTGGATAGAAGAACAAGCTACAATGAAGATATCCAAGGTGGTGGAGGCTAAGTGATGAACTAAAGCTATCAAGAGCACAACACTCACAAGAAGCTTCATCAAAGATATGAGCAAATATCAAGATAAAGGAATTGTATTCATATACATGAGATATTTATATTTTTATTTCTCTCTAGTGCTTAATGTAAGCAAGTCATTAAGTTGGTAACTTTTAAAGCTCATTGGATTCACACACACACTTTCACACAAATCATTGTTTTTAAACTATTTTGGAAAATCAGTAGTTTTTACATTTGGAAAATGATTTTTCAAAAATTCTTTTTCTAACATATTAAAAATCATGTTTATAATTTTTTCCTAAAGTTTTATAATTTTTAGAATTTATTTACTATTTTCTAAGAGCCTCAAAAGATCAAATTTCAAATATGCACACTCCTTGTGCATGTTCATAAGTCGACTTATCAGGTCAGATAAGTGGACTTATGAGCTGCTCTGGAATGTGCGATTTTTCTCGGCCAAGTCAACTTATACAACCTGTCAAGTCAACTTATAAGTCGACTTATGCTTTCTTCTAAGTCGACTTATAGAGGTCTTTTTATACCTATAATGGCTAGTTACAAGTCGACTTGTCAAAGTTACAAGGACTTATAACGGCTAGTTTCTGGCAGCTGGATTTTTGGGATTTTTTATTCTGTTTAGGATTTGAGCTGGGGTTTTGGGCTTCTATAAATACTTAATCCCTCTCTTCGTTTCAGAATTGAATCAAGCAAGAGAAAACTCCCAAGCTTTGCATTCTAAGTGTTTTGAGCTCTAATTTTCAATTTATCATTCTTAAGCTCTTGTTCTCCTCACTTACACACTCCACAATCCTTGAGCTTCATTTGTTCCTTACTTAATCCTTGTCATAGGGATTGTTGTGAGAGCCATTCTTGTTTTATTGTAATTGCGTGGTGAGGTTGATCTTGTGAAGATCAAGTGTGTGGGTTATGAGATCTCAAGCGGAGATCGTTGTGAAAAAGTTTCAGCTTCCAAAGTGGGTCGTGATAATGAAGTTCTCCTCGAGAGTAGGGAGCGGGGACGTAGGTCGGAGGACTGAACCTCGTGAACATATCGCATGTCATAATTGGCTAACTATTTTTTAACTCATCTCCTTTATATTGTTTCAGTATTTTATTTTGTGGTGTAGTGCATTGTCTTTAGTTTAATTGCACATTTATTGCCTCATAACCTTTTTCGCCCCCTCTAGGGTCCAACATACACTAGACTCTTTTAGCTGAATCTTGTTTATTACTCCATGTATAGAAACAACCTGTAGTCTTGATGTTTTTAAGCTGGCTAGAGGTAATAAAACTCGGAAAATCATCAGTTCCGGTATCATTTATTTGAGTACCTCCTATCGTTGACCAATTTTCTTGTATTTTACTTTGCTTGTTTGGTTCAAAAGAAAAAATGACTCATAACTTTATAGAAAATAGCAAGATTTCTTATAATTTATAAAAATTGAACCAAACACCCTCTAAATTTATAGAAAAGTGTCAACTTTATAGAAAAGTGTCAATGTGATGTCAGATTTCTAGGTGATTTTTGCCCATTTTGATAGAAACGTAATTTCTGTAAATTTTGATACTTTTTTGTACTTTATAGAAAATATTTTTGTAATTTTTTTGAACCACAAGCAGTTTACAGAGATCTATAGAAAAATTTTAATTACAGAATTACCATTGTTTTTAGACATTTTGAGAAAACTTTTCTATAAAATTGTGCAACCAAACACCCCTAAAGTAACACCCTAAACAGCCTTTTGTCAAATTTATAGGCTTCCACTTGGCAAGAATATATAATAGAGATGACAAGGCTATAGAGAAACTTGCATTTTACATATATGAAAGTTTTATTTCTCTCTTCTCCTCAACTAGAGCAGTTAAAATTCTTGCCAATTAAAACTGATTTAAGCTTACAATTAAAGCTCAAATTTTCAATGCCAAAATCTCTCATATTCTTCTTAATGATTTAGCTAATCCTAAACAATTAGAGAGCTTCAATAAAAGGTCCTATTAAGTCTTCTCTTTGTGGGTGTAAATAATATTGAGGCCTGATCGGGTTTCCTTTTTATATCTTTGTCGTCGGTAATTCTGTAGTAGGTATCTTTTCCATTTGCTATGAGATTTCATGTATTATTTAATTTTTTTAATTTTAAACTACATGTGTTAGAGAGAGAGAGAGAGAGAGAGAGAGAGAGTCTTGGGTAAATTTCCCTTGAGTTAAATATTGAGTGCACACATATATTTATACAAGTAGAGGAGGGTGAGGTGTGTTCTCACAATCAATGGGGATTAAAACCCACTACAATATACTATTATCAACAGCCTCCCTCAAACTCATGTTGGATCAAACAAAGTGAGTTTGTGATACGAGTTGCTGTGCGAGCACCCTTTGGTCGAGGAATTACCGAAAGGTGGGTTGAGAAGAAGACAACTAAAACACAAGAACAATTCAGTATGACGAAGAAAAATACCTTCTCTAGATTATGAAGAATCAATTATTATAAATCTCTCACTCATAGTCTCACTAGAATCGAGAACAACCTCTCAATCCTCTCTAAACCCTAATACAATGATTAGAATTTTTCTCTGATCTAAGATGATCTAAGATCATTTAAGATGATGTTTAGAAACCCTAAACAATCCTTTATATAGGTGTACAAACATGGATGGCAATCTGGTAAATAACCAAGCCCAAAATCAATAGGAATTCGTGTGAACAGAAACCCAAACGAATCAGGAAACTGTCGATGAGTCGACTCATGATCAGTTATGAGTCGACTCATGACCTCATATGAGTCGACTCATGACCTCATATGAGTCGACTCATAACTGATGAGTCGACTGGTCAGAGACTTTTACTAACAGAGCTTGATTTCATTAGTCGACTCATGACAGTCATGAGTCGACTCAACCTGATGAGTCGACTCATGTACATGTATGAGTCGACTCACAAGCTAAAAACTAGATTCTTCGAATCTGCTGCTCGTCGTCTCATTCCACGCTTCCACCTGCATTCTACTGTACTGTTTTACACCCCTATTCTCATGCTATTATGAGAATCATCTATCCTCAAGCTCCCATGAGGATCGCTAAGATCCCGAAGAGAAGATACACCCGTATCAGTTTGCATACATGAAACTAGAATAGATGGACATGTAAGGCCTTTGTGAAGAAATCTGCAAACTCATCAGCGGATGAGACATGAGGAAGTAGAATTATCTTGTCATTGATAACTTGTTGATGGACTAAATGAGAGTCGATCTCAATATGTTTGGTCCTCTCATGAAATACTAGATTATTAGCACCAGGATGATGCTTTTATTATCACAGTAGAGAGAAGTAGGAGTTATAACAGAAATATCGAAATCACCGAGAAGACGACGAAGATGAATAATCTCTTTAGCTGCTGTGGACATTGCACGATACTCTACCTCAATGATGGAAAGAGCAACAACATCTTGTTTCTTACTCTACTAGTAAATTAGGGAATCACCAAGAAATATACAATAATCTGTGGTAGACTTTCTGGTATTAGGATCACCGGCCCAATCAGCATCAGAATATGCACAAAGGTCTAACTTAGATGTAGCAGGAAATAGAAGAGAGCGAGTGCTAGTACCTCGGAGATACCGAAGAATCTGTAATAAGGTGGCATAGTGTATAGAATGTGGGACACTAACAAATTGACTGACAATGATAACAACATGAAAGATATCTAGTCAAGAGATGTATAGATAGACCAACTGACCAACAAGATGTTGATATCTGGTAGGATCAGATAGAGGCTCACCATCAGTAGAGTGAAGTTTCACATTCTGTTTGAGTGCAGTATCGACAGTTGTATCGTCAGTTAGCTCATCTCGATCTAGAATATCCAAGGGAGGCTTCTGTTGAGATAGTAGTACACCTACGGGCCTTGAGAAATTTTAGATCAAAAAAATACCGAAGAGATCCAAGATCCTTCATGTGGAATTGTTGTTGCAACTGAGATTTTACATACTGTATACCAGCCACATCGTCACCTGTAATGATCATATTATCTACATAGATAAGTAATAAAACTCTGTCATGCGATGTAGTTAGAACAAATAGAGAAGTATCTTGATAACTTTCCATAAAGCCCGCCTTGAGCACGACATCGCAAAAACACTCAAACCAAGCACGCGGTGCCTGCTTAAGACCATAAACAGCACGACGAGGGAGACATACATGTTTCATAGGAATATTGGACCCTGGAGGCGATTGTATATATATTCTCTCATATAAAGAGCTATGGAGAAGTATTTTTGATATCCATCTAGTATAAGGGCCAACGATAAGCAACACCAACCGTAAGAAGTATACGAACGGTGGGCATCTGAGCAACAGGAGCAAATGTCTCCTCATAATCAATACCTTATTGCTGAGTAAAACCTCGAGCCACTAAACGAACTTTCCGATGTTCAATGGTACCATCATGATGATACTTGACCTTATAAACTCATTTATTGCCAACTAAAGAGATGCTAGGGGATAGGGAACAACATCCCAGATATGTGTTATCATGCCCCGCTTCCCAAAATACTCAGGAATCGGAACGTGAACAAGCCCGTGACGTATTAGATTAAGGAGAATAAATAAAAATAAACATTTCTCCTCAACCTAATACGTTAAGCGTCAAGAAATAAATGCAAAGGCACAGATCCCTGATCACAATTAGCAAAACTATAATGAACAACACAGAATAGGAAATAGACATATCATCAAAAGTAGATCATCCAAAATATAAAATACGGGTAAAACAAGCCCTTGTACATGAATGAACAACTGAATACTGAACTAATATAAAATACATCATTCAACGGGAAAGGAAAATACTACAAAAGCAACTAGGACCGTCAACTAAGAAAAATAACTGAGCTTCAGCCTATTCTTCAACTCTGTCTACAAGATACTCCTACTGAGAATATCCTGGCTCTGGCACATCTCCAAGCTGGACTTGTTCTTCTTATAAGTTTGACGTACACAAGAGAAAACAGGTGTACGTCAGCGTGCATGGCACACGATAAGACCCCACAAAGGAAAAGAACGAACAAAAACCCAATGCGAAAAAGATACAACGACAGAAATGACAAAAGGAACGTGCAGCTGGAAATCCAACAAAATTAGCATGCAATCTATCATTAAAACGTGATACTCATAAGGCTAACAACATACAATAACCGGGTCAAATACTAGCCATCCTAAATCTCACTAGTACACATCTCACACAGAGTCAACGCTCATATCATCGGATAACTGACTGTTCACAAATCCCCTACGTGCATCCAATACCGCTACACGAATCGGTCAGAGGACTACATGCAATCCGATTCCGACCTGGTCCGAACTCAAGAAGAATTCGGGTGACTACACAAATTCACTGACTAAAGTGACTACACGAATTCACTTTAGCCTAATAAACCAACCCCAGTGACTACACGAATTCCCTGGTGCGAGTCTGAAAGATACATCAACAGCCACATCCGATCACATGAACCAAGACTTCCCCATCCCAACTCTTTCGCTTTTCTAAGTCAACAATCATAATTTGAACTAGATCTCTAGTCCACCTCCTAAATTTAGTCAACGCACACGCACATGTCACTAAGTCCGTTCATGACGCACGAAGCCACTAAGTCATACTCTACTAGGGGTTCTCTATCACAACAAGGAGATATTAAATAAAACTAATTCTATGCAATAACATCATGGCATATCGAATATATTGAAATAAAGATCGTAAGACATGAATAGTAACTACGAACTATACGAAAAGTTTGAACAGTGACTTGTGAATAGCATAATCATGCGTGAAAACCAAATTCATCCAATAAATTCTTTTAAAATTATTTCTCATTATATTAATTCAGAACTAGTCTTTAAAAATCATAAATTTATTTATTTAAAATAATCTTTTTATAAAATAAACTGTTCTAAATTATTATTCTAAAATAATCCCTTTTACATAAGGTAAATTCTTTTCTCGTTACAATAATTCTAAAATAATCTTTAAATATTATATTTAATATTACTTCTTCTAAAATAAATTCTTTTAAAATATTTCTCATAATAATAGTTCAGAATTACTCCCTTTTATAAATTATTCTTTCTTTTAAAAACATTTCGTAATTAATCATAAACTAATTTTCAACATATCCATTCATCATATATAACATCACTTCACAAAATATAACCACCACAGTATTATCAACAAATCCACGCAGATAATAACCTATCAATCTAATCTATACAATTAATTAATATCAGATATAAATATTAAAATGATGAGTCAAGAAAAGCGGGATCTTGCCTAGGGGTTTCGTCGAACGAATCGATGCTGACGCGTGAGGCTACGGGTGAGGTGGCGGCGGCGACAAGCAGGTTGTGCATTGCGTCGACGGTACGGATCTGACCTTAGGTATCGGTGGAGGCTATAGTGGCGAAGGCTTTCAGAGAAGGGCTGCGGGCGACGGTGAGGTGAGCTTGGCGGCGCGAAGCGGTGCGGATCTAGGCGAGGTGAAGAGAGGGGGATGAAGGGCGAGGTCGGCGGGGAAGAAGGCTACGGGCTTGCTGCAAGGGGAGGCGTGACTGATGGAGAGGATCTTGGGGAAGAGGGGAGGAGCTCGGATCAGTGGTGGAGGGCTGGAGTTTGGGTTGAGGTGGTGTAGGGCTTAGGCGCCGACGATAGTAGTGGTGAGCAGCGGATCTGGACATGGGGCTCAGGAGCGGCAACGGGAGAGGGGGCATTGGTTTGAAGGTGGCGGCGTGGGATCTCAGCGGGGAAGGGGTGCTGGTCGGGTTCGAGCGGCGAAGGTGATGACAAGGGTCGGAGATGGGGTTGAGGCAGTGATGATGGCGACTGTGGCGTTGGAGCTGCGATCAAGGGAGAGGGCTGGTCGGGGTTTGGAGGCTGAAGGAGAGGGAGCTCGCGGTGTGGCCGCTAGGGTGGGTGGTGGCAGCGGCGGCGTGAGAGAGGAGAGAGAGAGAGAGAGAGGGTACGAGAGAAAAACAAAAATATATATATATATATATATATATATATATATATATATATATATATAAGAAAATTAGAGTTTTAAAAAATAATTAAAAAATAATATTAATTACAAAATAAATTAAATAATTATGTGAAAATTATCTACACGTTAAAACGTATCAGTTATACTAATACGACAGATAATATGCAACAATAGTAATAATACAAAAAATTATACAATTAAACAAGAATAATTAATAAAAAAATATAATTACTTACATTTAAAAAAATTATAGAAGAATGATCTACGTAATAAAAAGTACCAGTTGTATTAATACAACCGATAATATACAACAGTAGAAATAATTTAACAAATTATATAACGTAATTAATAAGACAACGTATTATACGAAATAATACGTAATAATAATAATAATACAACATATTATTTAAAATGATACATAATAGTATCGATAACATAACGGATAAATTCTAGAAATATTTACTGCACTAAATAAATTTATAAATATCTAAATTATTTAAATAAATATAAAACTTGAACTTTAAATCATAGAAAATTGTAAAAAATTAAGAAAAATATAAATACTCTTTTAAAAATAATAATTAAATATTTGAAAATATTAGAAAATAATTTTAACTAATATCAAAATTCACGATCATTACATTCTACCCCTCTTAAAACAAATTCCTTCATCGGAATTTAAATAAGAAAGAACCCAAGGACAGAGATATGAAAAGAGAGACCCAACTCAACGCATTTAGATAAGAATTCAAAACAAATTGCATACCTATAAGTAGAGCGTGAGAAAAACATAAGTCAAAATATAGATACACAAACACTAAGTTCTCACAATATAAATATATAATTTTTTATAATAAAAACACTAAAGATATATGAATACAAATATATAATTCACTATAATAAAACACTAAGTTATCACCATAGACACAAAATGATATTTAATCATATAAAGTAAATATAAAATATTTATAGCATACATATAGAAAAGTAATAAAAACATTCTATACAAAACATCATTTAGATATAATATTCTATAAATAAAGACGATGAGAAAAATGTGAATGTAAATTCACATATTGTATATATAAGGCATGAAACATGTTATGAGAATGCATTAGGCATCAATATCAAATATAAGTTATATAGGCAAGCCAAATACAAAGTCAACACGCAGAATATGATGATAACAGTTAATAGTAAAATGTATATAGTATAGATCAATAATGTATAGTCAAAATATATTAAATAAGCAGGAATAATGATAAAGCAGAAGTATAAAAGCATGCAAACCATCAAGGGAATATATATAATATAAGGTCATAAGAAAGTCTGGTATGTAGTATAAATAATAAGAATGATGTAAGTATAATATAAAGAGAGTGAACATATATTAAAAAAAGATTTCACAGGTATAAAGAAGCATGTATATAGTAAATAAAATAGTTGATATGTATCAAATTATAAAATAATATAACATCTAGGCACATGCAAAAATATAAGTATCAGTCAAACATAGCATAATAGTAAAGAAGTAAATAACAAATATACAATCATAGAAAAACATAATATCAACATGATATTATTTATATAGTATCATAAGACAACACCTCACGGCATTAAAAGATAATCAATAACACAGAATTAGCAAAATATAACAAACATATAACTTACAAAGTATGATGTATGATATAATTACATGATTCAAAATTTGTCAATAACTAAAAGATATGATAAAGCATATTAACTCAAAAATATAAATAATAAAAGAAAAGCATAAATAAAATAAAAGATAAAATATAAGTCACTCATACGTAAGAAGATGATAAATATGATAAAAAAAATATAAAAACATAATACAATTAACAGGTGAATTATATACAAGCAAAAGCAAAAGAAATATTTGAAGAGTATGTAAGCAAAACAAAATAGTAAAGAATCAGACGTATATATAGTTTAGATAAATATAGGGGACAACATAAGAGACATGAAAATAGTTAAAAAATATTATATGATAAAAATAGACGTAAGAGTATACAAGCGATTCAAAATAGGCATACTATTTAAGACATAATAGGAATGACATAATTATACATATTTGAAAAATAATATAATAAATCAAAAATACTAATAATATTCATAAGGTAAAATAGTAAATACAAGCAAGATACAACAATAATAATTATTACTGTATAAAATTAATTCAGATATATCAATATATTGTATAGTAGTCAAAATCACATAAATATGTTCAACATAAATATACATCAATAAAGATGTATAATAAATAAAACATGAACTATGGAAGATAAAATAGATTTATAAACAAATAGAAACACAAAAAGAGAGCATAATTTCGTATAATAAAAATATCGATATATTTTAGATAAATATGGTTACACAGTTGATATTAGAAATAATGAATGACTATAAATCAATAAAAAAGTATACATCGTAAATATAATAATCTATGTGAATACACTATAATAAAAAGAGAATAGTAATTATAAAAGAATAAAAAGTAAAACATAACACAAGTAACAAAAATAATGAATAGAGAATGAACAACAAACAATGACATAATAAAAGACATAAATATCTAAAAATACCATAAAATTAAAAAATAACATGCGTATACAATGTATATTGTTACAATGACAAAACAATACCTATCGAAAACGAAGCAAACGAACAATAAATGTGTAAATACACTATAAACAACCCATGAGTAAATGCTATACATACCACAAACGCATATTAGAATTACCTCTTATATTAATTAAAAAAGGATAATAATTAATGTAACAAAATAACTATATAATTAGTAACTTAACTTAACAATATAAATAATGCCTTAATATCAAAATTGAAATACATCGCTCTTAGAAATAACGAAACCAATGTGAACATTACTAAAATAACCTAAACAAGATAAAACTGATTGATAAGAAAACCATGTACTAAAAATATTGAGTTGAATAAATAAAGAGTAAGAATTTAATGCATATGTAGAATACTAAAATCATCAACTTATTAATGTATATTACTAAAAATACGAACAATATACAATAATCTAAAACATAAGTAAATAATAGATGGTATGATAGAAAAAACACACACATACATAATTTAGATATGCAAAAATATATTTTAAATACAAGAAAATAATCTGAATATCAGATATGCTATGTGATGTGTGTGAAGCCTAGAGCAATATGAAACACTTAATGACATGATTTGAACAATTGAAATATATAAGTAATTATATATTTTTAATAATAAAACATATAATATAACACTGTATGTGATACATAAAATAAAATAATAAATAATGCAGAAGTTGGGCAGGCTAGCGAGAAGGGAAGCCTTTCATGATGTTTTTCAAGCATTTTTATCGACTGTTCACATGGATTTCGAAAAGGTCGTGGTAGTCAAACATTCTTTGCTCAAGTGGAGAGTTGGGGTGAGGTGGGAGGTTTTAGTATAATGGTAGAAGATACCTCATCTGATAACAAAGAAGAATTGGCTCGAGTCCGAGAAGCATACTCTAAGAAAGGGAACTTCCATTTTTAGTTATTTTTATTTTATTTTAATTCTATTCTATATACAATGTAAGAAGTATTATAAGATAAGATTTCGGATACTTTCTTATTGGATTGGAATCTAATCAATTAGTTACGTCCGGTTCACTTTGTCTTCATGCCTGCATCTTTTACTCCTCTCTCCCGAGCAGCGTAGGGGATCAGATTGCCGTGCAGGGGGCTTGCCTTCCGAGGGGAGTGGCTAACCTCCGTGTTTCTAATTTTTTTTAAATCAATCTCACTCAATTAATCCCTCGTTACCGCCCATAGGAGAAGTAATAGGTTGGGATGACAAGATTTGAACCTGTGACATTTTGTACCCAAAACAAACACGCGTTGATCGTTATATGCTCGGACCCTTCTTAAGTACCTTCTTTTAATTTGATCTAAAAAGATGTTTTTTATGACTCCCCTTTTCTCCTAGAGCTCTTCCTCTTCCTCTTCCTCCGTTATCTTCGTCTCATTCTCCGTCTCATTCTCCTCCCTGAATATGCGTTTCCATACCTTCTCCTTCTCTCCTTCTTCTTGATATTCCTCTGTGAAACCATATCGACTTAAGAGTATGGACTAGGACTGGAAGCTTCTATCCGCGAGTTCAGCGAAGGGATGGGTAGCTAACCTGAACAACTGGCTGTGTCTCCGGCTCAGTAAAGCCCTATTTTGATCCCGCATCCAACCAACCTTTTTTTACCAAGGAACGGGAGAATTCCCACTACCGTTGGCAGGCCAGCCGGGCCGTGAACGCGGTGGGAACGAGCTTCCCAAAAAGCCAGCCCCGACCAGGGTCAGCATAGAATGAAGGGGACGGCCCTAAAGTTGTGTTGGCAACCAATTCTTTCTTTCTTTAGCTTCAGCCTCATACGCCAATTCTGCTTCCCAATCCTCATTAGTTAGTCGACTTAACGCGTATGTTTTTATGAATTGGTTATTATTATTTCAAGTAAGCCGCTATAGTGAAATCGGATCCAAGTTATGCTTGGAATGAAAGAAATTCTGAATCAGCTTTGTCTACGAACAAGGAAGCTATAAGTAATGAAACTATGAATCTCATGGAGAGTTCGATCCTGGCTCAGGATGAACGCT
>BQKN01065843.1:445384-458436 GCA_022839385.1 Asparagus kiusianus | reverse complement strand
GGGGATTTGTTGGTTCTTCCAAAACTTCAACATGCTCGGCAATTTCGGTTTGAAAGAAGGTGTATTTTCTGCATATATAGGTGAAAGAAGATTTTGGGTACACATTTTGAACCAGAAGTAAATTAACAAGCAACAATTAAAAGGTGGTTTGATGTATGGAAAAGTGAAGAAAAAGGAGAGAGAGTGTTACTGCCACCAAACGACTAGCAACTACCATCTTCTTGTTAGTTCTAAAACTTGAGATCTTAAAACCATATAGCCATGATTAATTCAAAGAGATTAAAAGAAACATAAAGAGCGGAAGCTTATACCTGAATCCATTGTTGGATCTTGATTTGGGTTTTGGATCTTCTAACCTTAGGGTTCTTCTCTATTGCCGAATATCTCTCTCAAGATGGGGGTGAAGAGAAATTAGAGAAAGTTGTTACCCTAGGTTAGGGACCATAACCCCTTATTTATAGATGTTGTACTTTTGTAATTTAGCCCCTCAATAAATCACAATTACAACCTGGTATCTGCACATATAACCCCATGATTATAATTAAATACCCATTAACCCAACTTAATTGATCACTTCAGTGGGTTATCCTGAAAGATAGCAATACACATTGATTAATCATATGTGCCCACAAATAGATTTATTAGATTAAATCCAACAATCTCCCACTTGGGCACCATATGATTCCTTAAATTGTGTATAACCTTATGAGCTCAAAATTTGCTATCACTAAAAAGGTATTTCCGAACAATCTGATCCATTGACTATATCAATATAGGATCAAAGCGGCCTTCGTCACATTTATCGTGACTAGACCCATCAATGGTCACATATACCAATACAGTCAAACGACATAGATCAATCATGGATGTGCAGCATGAAAATTACATGCAATGTGATCAGTACATGTCTATTTTCAACTGGTCCTCCTTAATGAGGTCAAAACCAAACATAATATAACAGAGTGACTTAAACTGAATACTTTATTCTGATCAGACAATACAACCAAACATAAAGCACCACAATTACAAACTCCCACTAAATCATAGTATCCTCAAATATTACCACACCCATATGAGCAGTATGCTCATGAAAGACCTTAGGTGGCAATCCCTTAGTAAGAGGATCAGCTATCATGGAGTTTGTCCCAATGTGCTCTATGGATATCTGTCCACTCTGTACCCTTTCTTTCACAACCAGGAACTTAATGTCAATATGTTTTGACTTAATTGAGCTCCTGTTGTTATTTGAATACATTACTGCAGATTTATTGTCACAATATAGCCTTAGTGGTCTTTCAACCTTTTCCAAAATGCGCAGTCCCGTGACAAAATTTCGCAGCCATATTCCCTGATTGGATGCCTCATAGCAAGCTACAAATTCTACTGCCATAGTGGAGGAAGCTACTAGTGTTTTTTTGACACTTTTCCATGATATAGCTCCTCCCGCTAACATATAAATGTAGCCTGATGTAGACTTTCTGCTATCTTGGCATCCAGCAAAATCAGAATCCGAATACCCAATGACCTCCAAATTTTCTGATTTTCTGTATGTGAGCATGTAACCTTTTGTTTTCTGAAGATACCTAATAACCCTTTTGACTGCTGTCCAGTGATCCAAACCAGGGTTGCTTAAGTATCTGCCTAACATCCCAACAATGTACGCAATATCCGGACACGTACATACTTGAGCATACATTAGACTTCCTACAGCCGAAGCATAAGGAATCTTCTGCATTTCCTGAGTTTCAAGGTTACCTTTAGGGCACTGATTGAGACTAAACTTGTCTCCCTTAGCAACCGGGGTATCTCCTGGTCTGCAGTCTTGCATGCCAAACCTTTTAAGTACCTTATCGATATAGCTCTTTTGTGATAATCCAAGAATACCCCGAGAGCGATCTCGATGTATCTGGATCCCTAATATAAAAGAGGCGTCCCCAAGATCTTTCATCTCAAAATTCTTTGATAGAAATCTCTTGGTTTCGTGCAACATGCCTATATCATTAGTGGCCTTGTGGCGCTTGCGGGCTGCTTCGCCACCGGAAGAGGAGGAAGACAAGTACTCTTCGTACTTGGCCTGATCGAACTCGATTTCTAGGGACTCCACTGTCGTCCCAACAACAACCTCGTCGAACTGAGCTACCACCATCTCGTTTGAAGAAACAGCTTCTCCCACTGTGGTCGCCATCTTCTGTAGGTGTAAATTTCTGATCTTCTCGGGGAAGGGGAGGATTTGGTTTGTATTTATAAGAAAGCTTATTACAAACTAAATCAATCTGAATTACAACAGAAGCAGAGGGGAAATGCCCTCCTTGTTTAAATTTGTGGGGACTTTACGATAGCTACAGGATGCTTCGCTCGGTGCTTGCGCCGAGTCTGCTTCCCTTGGACGGTTCGACCGAGGTTGTTGGAGAGCTTCAGTACTCAGTAGAAGCTCTAGGTAAAAGAGTTCGAATCCTCTAGTTCGCCGGCGATCGGAGCTCGGAGTTTTGGAGATTTTCCGTTTGGTTGATCGATTCTCTGATTGATCCATCTCTTTTTTGGTTGCTGCAAGGAGCTTTTTTAAGTGGGAGGGGGACCGTTTGGCTGTCCCTTGAACCATGGGATGTGACCATACACTATTCAAGGACATCCTATTGTCCCCTGTAAAACAAACGGTTGTCTTTTGGGGTTACATGTCGTGTCACGTCGTGTAGGAGCGGGAAAGCCCTTCCTCGCACTCGTGACGGCGACTGCCAGATACTTGAGTGGACCTGGACAGCTCGTCGAACGCTGGTGGTTCTAACCTTTCGCTTGGAGCGCGGTACACTGCATTTATGTGGACGCAGATGGCTCTGGTAACCGTCCGCTCACTTGTGCGGCGAGGTACCGAGTGACCATCCGGCGGTCCTGAGGTGCTGTACCCTTCCTCCCCTCACCCTATGTCTGAATAGGGGCGGGAGAATGAACGTCTCGTGCCTGGACGGACTCCAGACAGCTTGCCACGCATCGTCGGCCTCGGCTCTCCATTCTGATGGGTGAGGTGACCCGCATTTATGAGTCTATAGGCCGGTTCGGCGCCCGTCTCATTCGCTTGAATTACGGACTGCCGTCTGACGAACTTAGGGTACTGTGCCTCCTTACCTTGCATCGTGGGAGGCAGAGAAGGCTTGTCCCTGGAAACCTGGTCTCTGGCTCACGTAGGCAGACGTGGCTCTTGGCAAGTGGCCTTGGCAGAAGTTGGAGAACGGACGTTGCGTGTCTGAGCGAGCTCCAGAAGGCTTACGGCGCGTCGACGGCTTCGGCCCTCCATTCTGATGGGTGAGGTGACCTGCATTTATGAGTATGCAGGCCGGTCCGGCGCCTGTCTCATTCGCTTGAGTTGCGGGCGGACGTCGGACGGACCTGGGACACTGTTCCCCTTTCCTGTCGCATCGTGGGAAGCAGGGAAGGCTTGTCCCTGGAAACCTGGCTTTCGGCTTACGTAGGCAGACGTGGCTCCCTGCAAGTGGCTTCGGCACACGAAGGCGGATTTGAGTATCTCCCTTGCGGGCGGATTCAATTAGTGAAGGCGGATTCGCCTTGCCGGCGGATCCATGCGATTTGGAGTATGCGGCCAACGTGGGGTATTCGCGTGCCAGCGAATCCGCTTAGTGGTCTAAGAGGGGGTGGTCCTGTTCTGTGGGCGAACTCGCTTGCTAATCCGCCGTGGTAATTCTTACCGTCTACAAGACCCCCTTCAAAGTTTTCAGACCAAAACCGACTTACGTGTGGTCTGGAATACTTTGAATAAAGACGTTTTGGACCAGGTGTATTAAGATTTTTAGCAAACCCTCAGCTATCAACGGGTTTGATCTGCCTTTACCGATTACCGTTTGAATCGGGCTAGCCATACTATTCCCCTCAGTATGATAAGTTATCGAGTAGTTTCTCTTAGGCTTAGTGCTAAGATTTCTACTCTGACCCTTGGTCGCCTGGGGCGCGGGTGTAAACGAAATCACTTCGCCAGTTTCTAGATTTTGGGCAAATCGCCCTTTTCTCAAAGGTGTGTGAGTCGTGCAGGCGAAATTAGGACTTGGTGGCGAAATTTTGAAAGACTTGCGGATTTCATTCAAGTTTTCGCCGTTGAGACCTTTTCTTTGGGCGAAATTAGGCCTAATGTGGGTAGACCACGTGTTCACCTGCGGGGCTTCGTGCCTTTCCAGCTAAGGCGGTGTGGCCTTGTCACGATTTGACAGTTTGGCTCCGCTTAGTGCGCCTCGTTCTGATCGTGGCCATGGTTTTTGAATTCAACCGTTGGATGCAACCGTCAATGAGGGTGATCTGGACCGTCGAATTTGATCGTGGCCACGTTTCCCGTTCGTGGGGGATCCGCCTCTCGAGGGCGATCGCGGCCACGTGGACAATTCCCCCTTTTTAAACCCGCTGTTTTCCTCCTTTGGGATTCATCGCGCTCTTGAATCTCGAAAGAAACTTCTAAGACAAGAATTCCCGCCCCATCTTTCAATGGCTCCAAAACCTAGGAAGCGCAAAGTGAGAGGGGCAGGTCCTGGAGGTTACTCCGATCGTCTCTCCGCCGGCATGCCCGTCGATGCTCCGGCGTCGTGCTCAGGTATGTCGATAGGTTTGTTGGGTGACCTCGTGTAGGCCCTAGGCGTCGGATTTGGGGAGATGAGCGTTGCTCATTGCCCCGGAATCCCACCGCCTTTCAGTAACTTCCCCCAATTTGGGGCAAAGTTAGCCCTATTTGCCTTTAGAGGAAGGGAGGCGAACTCCCATTATGATAGGCGAGTTCGAAGTGGGTTCCCCTTTTCGACAGGCGATCCCGCTCGCCTCTGTTCGATGGCGGATTTTGTCTTGATTGATTTTCCTTTCTTGCAGCGACTTTTTCTGATGAGGCTTTCCCGGAGGGTGTGGCCATTGGCTACGCCGGTGGTACGAACTACACGGCACCCCCTCGATTTCCCTCTCTGGCTCCGGTACCTGTGTTCACCGTCGACAAACCGAGTGGCTTGATAAAGAGAGTCACGGACGGTCATCACCTGACACTGCGCGAGTTGACGACCGACGCGGCATTGACAGATGATGCTAGGGCAGAGCTGCCGAAACCTCAGTTTTTGTTCGGCGATGCCACGACCGACCCCTCTGCCCTGCTGCTCAAGGAGAGCAAGTGGTTCCACACGGTGGAGGGGACTCACTACTACCTCCCCAGCATGTCGAGGGGGTTCTCGATCGTTGAGCTGCGATCCCTCGCGGTTCCTCGGACGATGAACTGGGAGCTGACCCCAACTCAAGACGGGGTCACTTGTGGCGTTTTCACGGGCTCTACTGCCGGATATGGAGTGGATGGCTCATGTAAGCGTGTGATGGGTCTGCGTCCTGGCTTAATGTCTGCTGAACTGCCCGTGGGGGAATCGATATCAGCGGCGGAGACCTTCCGTCATTGCTTCTTCCGAGTCGGGGGGAGCTTTCCCCCGAAGGATTTCAGAACTCCGGGGTGGGTCTATTCTGCACCCGGCAGCGACACTTGGTGGTCCAAGATCATTGACCGTGTTCTGGCTGAGAATGCCGATCTCAAGAACACGGAGCTGTACGCTGCCATCGAAGCCACGCGACATGGCTTGCGGATCAACGCTTCTCAGTTTCACAGCATTCTGGAGCTGTATTGTGCGGAAAGCGGCACATTCTTCACCCCCAATGGTGAGCTTGGCCTCACCCCTCACGAGATGCACGACGTGTCGGGCCTGCCCCTGGGAGACTTTCCTTACGAGGAGTACGTCCCCGATCAAGCTGAGATCGATCAGCTGTTAAGCCATTCGCCCTCGGCGGTTGGAACTTTGTGGGAGTTACTCTGCTACTACCACATCTGCCTCAGCACCTTGGGGGCAGCAGATCATAGAGGGAAGAAGAAGGGGATCAGCCACAAGAACTGGGCTGATTATCTGTTCCCGGGGAACGACGTCAAGGGGCAGCCCACCCTCCTATTAGGTGTATGCGACCAGTCCGAAGTGGAGGCGAGGATGGCCGAAGAGGGGGGCATCATGACTCTCGACCGTGATGAAGGCGGGTTTAAGTCTGGTACCGTCTTCCACTCTTTCCACCATCAGGCGAAGTCACCTATCTCGGGGAAGGCGCTGCTTGCGGGGTTCCTCATGTTGTGGCTGAAGAGGTGCGTAATCCCCACTCACTCTTTCGAGGCTCTTCCCGTGGAGGTTGTATACCCGGCGGTTTGCTTAGCTCATGGGAAGTCTTATTCCCTGGTATCGGCGACGATAGCTTGCATCCATCGGGGGCTTCGTACCCTGACGGCCCAGTTCTGCCATGTGTCGACTATCGACGAGGGAGAAGGAGAGGTTACCAGGACTCCCAACCCCAGAGTGGGGCTGCCGTATACCTATCTGATGGCGTGGTTCATATACCACTGTGAGTGCTTGATGAGTGCTCTAGCGGCGCTCCAAGGCGATAAGTTTGTCCCGTTCGTCCAGCGCTTGGAGAAGTGCTCCTGGAAGTGCAAGGACATCCCTGATGCAAGGAAGATGCTCTCCTACTTTGGGAATTACAACTTTCGCCACTCTTTTCCTTATTTCAGCGGGGGCGGATACGGAGAATCTCTCAGGGATGCGCCGACGGCGGACCACTACACAATCCTCCCTCGCGGCACCTTTCGTTGGTTGATAAACATCCGACCTGGGTACCACGTTCTGAGAACGGGCTCGTCGTGCTATCTCGAACCATACATCCCCTGCAGGTTCGCCCGCCAGTTTGGGTACGACCAATTGTATGTGGGCAACGTCAACCCTCACCTGTGCTTTGAAGGAGGGCTGGTGGACGGAGCTCGAGGGTGGTTCTGGACTCACGCCGGCGGTACCGACGCCCGTTTTGAGTTACCTTCGAAGGATCGTGACCTGCACCACACGCTCTCGTACTGTCGGTGGTATCGGGGCGCCAGTGCTAATCCCGTTGACTTCCGGTTTCAGAGCTCGTGCCTGGCGGAACGTGGGCGTCGCCCAAGAGGAGCTCCTCGACCTTCGAGGCGGAGGGATCGTGCAGCGGCTAGGGAGCTGCTCATGGAAGGCCCTGCAGGAGATTCTGAGGGTGAGGGCGCGGGCACAGATGAATCTGAGGCGCCTGAAACACGAGTTCCTTCTCCCGGTCTTCCTCTAGATTCCCAAGGCGAGCAGAGGGAGCCTGTTGAGTTGACCCGGGCGAGCCAGCGCCTGGAGCGAGCCCGTAGTGAGATTACTGGGCGTATGGGAGCGCCCCTCTTATCTCCGAGTAGTTCGTTGCTCTCGAAACGGCAGCGAGAAGCGGCGGAGAGCTCTAGAGTGGAAGTGGCCAAGAGGGCCCGTGGTGAGGAGACTATGGTGACCACTAGAGCGGCGGCTGGTCGGGCAGGTACTGCCTCTGGGGCGGAAATTGCTCAACCTGCTCCTTCTGCTGCGCCGCAGGTGGCTCCGGCGATTTTGAAGGACATGCTCCCTTCATCCGGTGTGGAGTCACAGGCGGGGGTCTCAACGACTCCTGCATCTGTACCGAGAGGTAGTCTTTCGATACGATGTCCTTGTGTACGGGGTTAGATTCATATTTTCTGACTGTTCATATCGAATTCGTGCAGTTGAGAAAGTGATCCCTATCCCTTCTGACGAAGACGAGGGGAGTGGAGATGAAAGAGAACCAGGGGGTTCAGGTAAGCATGAGTTTCATTGCTGTTGGCCCTTCTAGGCCAAGGGGATACTAATTGTTATCATTTTCCTTGTATCCGCAGTTGGCCCCTCCCATGAAAGTGCTGACAAGGAGGATCCTTCCTCTTGGGAGGGTCATTCTGGCGAATCCGAGACGGATGACAACGCCTCCATTCACGAGGCGCTATCAAGTGAGGAGGAGGTGGTGGTCCCTGCGGATCGACAAGGGGGAACCCCCACCTTCGAGGGGACACCGGTCGGGGGTGAGCACTCAGCGCGAGAGTCTCCTGCTCAAGGGGGAACTCCCGTTGGGCTGACGGTCACTTCCTCACCGGCGTTGGTGACCTGTGACTCTGCCACTGCCATTCTGGCGGCGCCAGCGATTGTTCCGGCTCCAGCAGCGCCGGTCATCGCTCCTGCGATCGTGACTACCGGTACTCCGACTGTGGCTTCATCCTCTGTCGAAGATGCCTCTCTCTCTCCTATGGAATGCTGGCGAAAGAAGCAGGTGGCGCGAGCTGTGGCCAATTTCGAAGACACTCTGGCCCACTGCACTCGGCAGGTTTTGGAGGGGAATTGTCCCTTCGAGGAATTCAAGGAAGTTCTCGAGGACGACGCGTCCTTCTTGCGTAAGAGGCTTGGCATCACCGCGGCGAGACCCTACTTTCAGCGCCTGAACGCAGTGGAGGTGGCGGTTCAGCAGCTGCTCACTCTTCGTGCGGAGAGTTCCAATCTCTTTGATCTCGCCTCTCTCGAAGTTCGAGTAACTATGGCAGACCGGGATCGCCGCCTGGATGAGAATCTGACGCTGGAGTTAAAGTTGTCAGCGGAGCTGGAGCAGGCCAAAGCCGAGGATGCACGGGTGGCTCGCGAGCAAGAGACGGTTGATAGCCGGTTCTCCCGACTTTCCTTTGAAGTGGAGAGGCTGAAACGGGTCATAGCTGACGCGCAGGCTTCTCTGGCTATTCAAGGGAAGGCCCTTGATCAGGTGGCAAAGGAGTTGGAGGGCGTTGAGTCCCGTCGGCAGTTGACCACTGACTTGGTTGGGGAGAAGGATCGAGCTCTCAAGGGTGTCAAGGTGGCCATTCAAGACTTGATCTCGTGCACGGAGGAAGAGGTTCGTGGAGAGATCTTAAGGAGGCTTGAGCTCCGCCATGCTGAAAAAGTTCGTGAGGCGGAACTGCGGTTGAAATCCTTGTAATTCGCCTTTTAATTTTTTCGTTGTAATAGGACTCCTTTTCCTTGAATGAAATTATCCTTTTGTTTCTGCCGATTATGGCTTGTGTGCATACTATATTTAGTATAGATATTTTAGTGCACTAATTGATGTCAATGTTTGAGGGAAATTTCCCTTGGCGATTCCAGCTACAGACCCGTTTCGCCTGCTGGCGAATCTTGCAAATTGATGAACTCGCAGTTGCTCCGTTAACGGCGATTCTAGATACAGGTGGACTCCGCTTTTAGCGGGTCGTGTGTCCGCCCATGTGTATGTCAGTTACGGAGACGTGGGTGCGCCGTCTTGCCTTAATTGCAGTGCAATGGGTCTCTTCGTCCTTCACGCCCGATCCGGGCCGTTGGTTAGAGATCATGCTCCGAAACTGCCGAATCTCAATCATTCATATAGGATGCGGGATATTCGGCTTCTCCCTCAACTGTTCGGGACTGAAGGGTCCAATCGAACCGCATATAACCGCCTAGGGTCGGGGTATTTTAGTACCTTTTCCCTTCGTCAAGAAAAAAAAACCCAAGGCTTTCTCATCGTTCCTCTCAGAAGAGATCCTGATTGCCTTGTGTCTCCCAGATGGCACCGAAGACGAAGAGGGTTACTTCCAAGAAGAGGAGGGAGGCATCTTCCTCGGGTGCGGCCGGAGCAGCCGCTGCCGAAGGTACGTTCCCAGTTCAAACCCTGTTTAGACATGGATATGTATCTCTTGCTTAGATCCCTCTTTCATGCTCTCACTGTGCTTCTCAGTCCACGATGATGCACCGCTTCCTGAGGAGCACGAGGCGGAACCCATCTTGATATCCGATGACGAGCACGAGAGCCCGGAGGCTCCTCCTGCCCAAGGTTCTGCTCCGCAACCAGGAACGGAACCTTGTCTCGAGGTTCCCCCAATCGCAATGCTCGCCCCCGGTCAAAAGCCTACTCCCCCTGGTTCCTTGCCCTTGCAGGCTCGCCTTGAGGAGTTCACAAACGCCGTAAGACAAGTGATTTCGCTTGTCGATCTTGGCGAGGGCAGCTTTGCCAGTTTCAAGCAATCTCTCCTGGACCGTACGGTAGACATTCGACGATCGGGCGAAAATCGGCTTTTCACCCGTTGTATGCGAGAACTTCGTCTTCTGGAGTCGCGTATGACAGGGCTAGAGGCATTGCTGCGGGAAGGCCCGGACGTGGAGTCTTGTTTGGCTCATCTCCGACGTCTGGAGGCCCAGGAACAGGAGGTCCGCTTCAAAGAAATTGCTGACTCGGAATCCATCACCAATTTCTGGGTGAGCCAACAACAGCAGTTGGGGGATCAAGTTATCGACCTCAATCGCACCATGGCTCGCCTGAGAGCCGAATTGAGGCAGGCGGAGATGAATTGGAAGGAGCTCCAATCCGATGTTGTCAAGGTCAGCAAGAAAGCTGAGGAGGAAACTCAACGTCTTCAAGCCTTGTGTGAGAAGGATGCCGCCGCCAGATCGAGCTTTGAGGATCGCATCAGGAAGGCGGCCGAGGACAAGGCTCGTGAGGACTTCGCAAGGAAGGTGGCATTGGCCAAGGAAGACATTTCTTCTTTCAGTGTGTTTGATTAGGATCCCCACCGTGTATTCATGTTTAAGACACTTTGTTTATTTGTCTTGCTTTTGAAACTATGTCACGACTTTGTTCAGATGTATTATCTTAAACACTGGGTGCATGTTTTGCTTCTTCGAACGTAATATTATGACTTTCGCGATTTGCAAAAAACATAACTTTGTTCAAATGTACTGTCTAGAAGCATTTGATGCAGTTTGCGTTCTTCCTCGCCGTGTTCCTTTTGGATATAACCCCTTTAATATTTCTTTGGCATAGCCATCAGCGGTTTCAGGTCGCAACACTTGGGTGAAAACTCAACTCAAATACGGGTCGGAAAATTCGCCGAGAGAGTCATGTTAAACCGTCGGTGAGTTCGCCGTGAGGATTAACTTCGACTGCTGGCGGATTCGAACCGTGGGCGAATCTCTAGTATTGGCGGATTTGTGCCGATGTCGCTGGCAAATTTAGAACGCAAGCGAGACTCCTGAAAAGACGAGTTTAGGTTGTAGGCGAAATCTCGTGCCACGCGTCTTCCAGCGGGCCCAAATGCTTGCCAGCTAAGGAATTAAAGACGTGTCAATGCCCATTAATGGCGAAGTGACAGGGTGCCTTGCTTCTTGGGCTTCATCCGATCGGTCGGTTCGGGTCTCGAGAAGCGGGGCTTTAAATGGTGTTGAGCCCGAAGTGCCGCGAGGCATCTGGACCGCTCGATCGTTCGAGGGGACAGATCGTGACCGTCAGATTTTCAGATATATTCCCCGTACTCGCCGTTTCTTCAGCCACGCTCCTTCTTTTTCGAGAAAAGTCTGCAAGACGAAAGATCACGGTTGCAAACCCTTCCACTCTATGGCCTTCGACTCCGAACATAGTGTGCCCGAAGAGGTGGGCTCTTCCGCCACCGTGGTTAATATTGACGCCCCACCGGCTTCTCCCGTGGGTTCAGCCCAAGGGTCTTCCGTTCCAGATCCCTTGGCTCACCCAGCGTTCGTCCCCCTTGTGCGGCTGGAGGACTTGGTACGGGGGGTCGCCCTTAAGGTCGGGGTGGGCGCCAGCCGGTACTATGATGTGCTTCCCCTCGTGGAAGCGGGCTTAAGGGAGGTCCGCCGGTCGGGTGATGTCTCGCTCGCACGCAACTGCGAGCAGGAGCTCCATCGAGTGGAGGAGTGGATGTATCGCCTCGAAGAGGCGGTCCACGAAGATCCTTCCAAAGTGCCGCCGCCTATCTCCCTGCGCCTCCTGCTCGAGCGCGAAGAAAGGACGAAACGGTGCTGGACCGGATGGACGCCTACCTGGACCGGGCTTTCTTTGAGGACGCCAGCACTCTCCGCGGCGAGGCGAAGTTGCAGGAGCGTTCGCGCAAGGCGGGGAAGCTCGGAGAGGCTGCCAGGGAGGTGGAGAGGGCACTGCAGCTCCTTCGTCAGGAAGAGGAGGACAGCGAAGCGGATTTGGCGAGGCGGCAGCAGCAGCAGAGGGAAAAGGCGAAGATCCATCGTGAGAAGGCCCTCGCGAAAGCCAAGGCCAAAATTGGGTCCTTTAGCTTGTTGAAATTTCTGTAATGCTCTGTTTGCTTAAATCTGTTCTTTTTTTCCTCTTTTCTTTTGCTGTTTTGTCAACTTAGTCGGTGCTTCAAGCACCGTAACTTGAAAAACTTATGCGTGCAAACTTTGGCCCATAATGGCCTTAAGCTCTTGCTTATTTTCGTTTCATATGCATAGTTTTCTGCCTTTTCTTCCTGTTTGTGTTGTTCTGGCATTTGAGTTGGATTTGTTGAGCACTTGACTGTCTGTTCCGAACTTAGTCATTTCGGACCCTCGTTCTGCTCTTGGTTGCTCACAACGTGGGGGTCGGGTTGATTCCGATTTTCACGTTGTAGCTCCGGTGGGGTCAAGAACGTAACATTCGGCAAGCTGTCGCTTGAGGAATTGGCAGAGTTGTCGTCTGCCGAACTGCTCTTGACAGTCGTCGTCGTCTGAATAGGCGGCGGCAGATAATAATCGAATCGTCAGGGATGTAGTAATATGACGTTTGATTGTTGTAGGGGCCCTCACGTGGTAGGCCGCTACCCCTCAGTCACCCTAAGGGAATGTTAGGATGGCTGGAATAGGCCGAATAGTTCAGGGACGTAGGAGTGTGACTATTTGACAGAAGTAATAACACGTCGCGTGGTAGGCTATTACTTAGGCTATGTTACTCGTAGGAATAACGGCGCCAATCATCAGAGGTGATCATTAACTTGATGGGGGTTTTGTCACGATTGGAGCGACTGTGGGGAACCTACCATTCTCATGGAGGGGATTGGTAAGTAGATTGTGTCAGAGGTTTAATGTTAACGTGACAGGGAACATCGTGATTGGAACGACTTTGGGGACCCACTATCCTTTAGAAGAGGATTGGCGAGTTGATTTTGTCAGAGGTTTGATGTTAACGTGACAGGGAATGTCGTGGTTGGAACGACTTTGAGGACCCACCATCCTTTGGAGGAGGATTGGTGAGTCGATTTGCTTTGTCGTGATATGAACGACTTTGGTGGATTCGCCATCTCGTTGGAGAGGATAGGCAAAACGAATGGGTTTGTCGTGATATGAACGACTTTAGTGGATCCGCCATCTCGTTGG
>BQKN01065843.1:338463-445374 GCA_022839385.1 Asparagus kiusianus | reverse complement strand
GGCGAATTGAAGTGGTTTGTCGTGGTATGAACGACTTTAGTGGATCCACCATCTCGTTGGAGAGGATAGGCGAATTGAATTCCACCAGAGGCTTTCGCCATAACGGGTAGAGTAGGGATAGTTTAGCCTCGTATACCAGTTGGAGGGTTTGAGAACCAGTTTATACTCATGTACTTGTGGGAGTTAGTGAAGAAGAACTAAGGGTAGTACTTTTTCAAGTATTTACCGTTGATAGGCATCATGATCTTGTCGCCATTGGGCTTGACGAGGCGGTAGGCCCCATTCGAATAGACTGTTTCTATTACGAATGGGACCTCCCATTTGGATTGAAATTTGCCTTTCTTCTTGGAGGTGAGAATCATTGGTCGGCGAACGGCCAACACCAGCTCTCCTTCCTTGAAGGCTCGGCGCCTGACTTTCTTGACGAAAGCCTTCGCCATCCGGGCTTGGTAGAACTCAATATGCTGTTGAGCTTCTAGCCGCTTGTCATCCAACGCCTCGAGCTCGGCGAGTCGTTGTCGATGATTGTCTTCCACCGTCATCCCTGCTGCCAAAGCGATGCGGAGGGACGGGATCTGAATCTCTAATGGCAATACGGCCTCACAGCCGTATACCAAGGAGTAGGGCGTATGGCCAGTCGGCGTGCGAACCGTGGTACGATACGCCCACAAACTTTCGCCAAGTTTCTCATTCCAGTCGCGTTTGCTGGTTGAGGTCAACTTGGTCAAAATTTTGATGATCGTTTTATTGAAGGCCTCGGCCAAGCCATTTGCTGATGGGTTATAGGCCATGGACGAGAGGTTCTGCATTCGGAACTTGTCGTAGAACCTGGTGAATGCACGACTGACGAACTGCGTACCATTGTCATGAATGATATGTCTTGGTACGCCGTACCGGTAAATGACGTGGTGCTTGATGAACTTAATCACATCGTTAGTCTTGACTTCTCTCAAGGGGACGGCTTCGGCCCATTTAGAGAAGTAGTCAGTGATCGCAAGAATGAAGCGATGACCTCTCGCCGATGGAGAGGATATTGGTCCAATTATGTCCATCCCCCATGCCTCGAAAGGCCACGAAGCCTTTGTTGGGTGTAGGTCTTCAGGTGGCTGGTGCATGTAGTTGGCGTGAATCTGGCATTCGTGGCAGCGCTTTGCGTAGGCGACGGCGTCTTGAACCATCCCAGGCCAGAAGTAACCAGTCCTTCGTAGGCGATCCCAAAGTTTGGGTCCGGGCTGGTGAGCTCCGCCGATGCCGTTGTGGGCCTCGCGTAGAGCCTCCTGTGCTTCTGCTTTTGAGAGGCATCGAAGCAACAAGCCGTCGTATGACCTTCGATACAACGTCTTGGTGGTCGAGTCGTAGTAGAATCTCGTAGCACGTCTCCGGACGGACTCTCGCTCCTTTGTATCCTCGGGCAATACGCCGTATAGGACGTAATCGATGATCGGGAGGTGCCAGTCTTCAGCACTGGGCTGATCTGAGACTTGATGGGTGGCGTTTGCTTCTGGAGCGTCTTTCAGTCGAAAGAGCTTCTTGCTCGCCACTGTGACTGATTGGATTGTTCCGTATGGTTGAGCCAAGTTGGCCGCCAGGGAAGCCAAGGCATCCGCATGTGTGTTTTTGGAACGCAACACATGCTCAATGCGGAAGCTCTCAAATGATTCGACTAGTCGGACAGCCGCCTTGTGGAGTGGGATCAAGTCTTCGTTTCTAACCTCATATTCGCCGGTCATCTGCTTGACGATGAGCTGGGAATCGCCGTAAGCTTCGAGATGCCTTACTCCTAGCTCTTCGGCCAGCTCGAGTCCGACGAGTAATGCGTTGTACTCGGCCACGTTGTTGGTACATGGCTCTGTCAAAGAGAAGGCCCGGGGCAGCACGTGGTTGCGTGGAGAAGTGATGACTACCCCCACTCCAGCAACAATAGAGCCATCCGGGGCTGCACGAGACGCGCCGTCGAAGAACATCTGCCACACATCCGGTAATGACGTTACATTGACTTCAAGTGGCTCGTCTGGTAAGTCTTCAAACAAGTCGGTTTTTGATACCAGTGGGTGACTGGCCATGAGATCGCATATGGCTTGACCTTTGACCGACTTCTGTGGCCTGAAGTGAATGTCGTACTGAGAGAGCAGAAGTGCCCATCTAGCTAAACGCCAATTTAGCGCCGCGGGTTGTGTCATGAAGACTCGAATGGGGTTCATCCGTGAGATGACGTGGATTGTTTGGCCAACCAAGTAGTGTCGCATCTTTTGGATGGCGAACACCAAGGCCAGACATTCTTTTTCGACCATTGGGTATCGTTGTTTGGCGCCTTGCAGGGTCCTACTGAGGTAGTAGATGCCTTGCTCATGGCCGGCGTCATCGTTTTGTGCCAAGAGAGCACCCAGAGAGTGCTCCATGGCCCTAATGTAGATGAGAAATGGTTTCCCAGAAATCGGCGCAGCGAGGACTGGCGGATTTGAAAGGTAAGCCTTGATGTCCTCAAAGGCCTGCTGGCAAGGCTCATCCCACACGAAGGAGGTGCCTTTCTTCATGAGTTTGGAGAATGGCTGACATTTGCCCGAAAGGTTTGAAATGAACCTTCGGATGTAGGCCAATCTTCCCTGGAGGCCCCTCAATTCTTTGAGGTTCCGGGGTGGTTGGAGCTCTTGGATAGCTCGCACCTTGTCTGGATCAATTCGGATCCCCTTTGTCGTGACGACGAAGCCGAGGAACTTACCACTAGTCATCCCTAAGAATGATTTCGTGGGGTTCATCTTGAGTTGGTGAGCCCTCATGAGTTCAAACATCGTCTTCAGATCTTGAAGGTGGTCACCGTTGTGGCGACTCTTCACAACGAGGTCATCCACATAGCATTCCACCGTCTTTCGCAGGTGCTCTCGAAAGATCGTGCTCATGGCGCGTTGATAGGTTGCGCCGGCATTCTTGAGTCCAAAGGGCATGACCGTGTAACAATACACCCCATGGGAGTTCTGAACGCGGTGTGTTTTTCGTCCTCAGGGTGCATTTTGATTTGATTGTACCCCGAGAAACCGTCCATGAAGGACATCCTCTCGAATCCGCACGTGTTGTCAATGATGACATCCGTGATGGGCAGGGGAAATTCGTCTTTAGGGCACGCAGTGTTGAGGTCCCTAAAGTCAATGCAGATACGGATTTTGCCGTTCTTCTTCAGCACCGGAACAATGTTCGCCACCCAGTCGGGGTGTTGTTCCTCTCTGATGAAGCTGGATTCGATGAGCTTCTTTACTTCGGCTTCGATCGCCTCTATGATCTGGGGGCGAAACCGCCTTTGCTGCTGCTTAACTGGCTTGGCGTCTGGGTTGATGTTGAGGCGATGTGTGGCGATCCGCGGATCCAAGCCAGGCATGTCCTCATAATTCCATGCGAAGACGTCGATGTATTCCCATATGAGGGCAATGAGATCCTCCTTTTCTTGAGGAGGCAGGCTACCACTGATGAATATGGGCTTGGGACTCTCGTTAGTTCCCATATTCACTTGGAGGATTTCGTCCTCGGTGGGCGGCTCTCGTTGCTCGAAGCGACTACTCCATTGGGCGTTAACATGACGATCCCACGTCTCGTCATAGAGTGGAAGTTGCTCGTCTGTCGCCATCTCGGCGGGATCTATTGTAGCCATGTTGATCGTGAGGCCATCGAACAGGTCCCTCACGCTGACATCTGAGTCCCATGCTGAGGTTACTGACGACTGATCCCCCGAACATGCGTAGTCGGAATCTTCGTTGACCTGGAAATATAAATCTGACGAGGAGGAGGAGTAGCCTAAGCCTCTCCTAGTCCGGTTGAAATAATTCGAGGGTTTCCCCTTAGGTACGTAGGCGGGTCGGATGACCGTCTTGCGTCCTCGGCCGTAGTTGAGGCCTTCTAAGCGAGTGAGGTCGTACCCCATGTCGCTCATCATGCGTCTCGCAATTCGACTGTATTGCGAAAACTGGAGTGCTGGGTCTTCGTCTTCGGACTCGTCCCAGAGCGTACGCAAGGGACGATTGACTCGACCGAAAATAATATCTTTTCGATATCTATTTTGGGCTGGCACAACAAATACGGCTTGTGACGAGTCAATTGGAGGCCCCCTCGTGGTGTATGACGAGCAGACTGGCATGTGCAGGGAAGGATCTCGGTAGAGTCCCGACCATAGATCGTTGGGTTCATCGTCCTCAGACGTAGAACAAGACGACACATAAGCAAAGTTGGATTTTTCATTGACGACAATCTTTCCCGCCTGAACAGCGTTGGTTACATGATGACTCTCATAACCAATTACAATTGACTCGAAATCGTTTAAGATTAGATTGTCGCCGTACTCAGGCTCGCTGTCCGCCTCGTTGCCGCTTTCTGGCTCCTCAACCGGCGGTTCGACGGAGTCTTGATACAGCAGAGAGTCTGTGAAGTAGTTTTCGACACCTTTGAAGGGTTGTCTATCGGCCACTACAGTCTTGACGCGTTCATAATTGTCAACATACTTCAGACATTGGTGCAGAGTGGATGGGACTATCCGGTTGCCATGAATCCACGGGCGCCCTAGGAGCACGTTGTAGGAAGGCTCGGCATCGATGACATAGCAGGTCACCTCCGTCTTCATGTCGCCTATGCGACATTTCAGGCGGATTTTGCCCAGCGGCCGCGTCCCTGTGGCGTTGAAGCCAAAAATGGTCGTGGTGGTTGAGGACAGGCGCTTCGGCGGTATCCCCAAGTGCTTGATCAATTTCAGAGGCACGATGCTCAGTGCGGAGCCCGGGTCGACTTGGATCCGATCCACTCTCGCCGAGCCGACATATCCCGTGAAATACAGTGGTCGATCGTGAGTCGTACTCTTGATGAGCATGTCCTCGGGGGTGAAAGTGATACACGGCACCCGTCTATTCGAGACCTGGTAACAATTCGCACATTCTTGTTCCGCCTCCGTTTCTTTCGAGAAATGGGTCGAGAATGCCTCTGAATCCGCCAACGCCTCCTGTAGGGCCTCCTGAGTAGACCTGGATAGTCTAAGGAGGTCGTACATGGTGATTCGCGCCGGGATGCTTTTCAACTGTGCGAGCACGTTGAACCGGAAAGGTTGGCGACTTGAGCTGGGGACATCCGGATTGGGAGGGGTTGTGGCGGTTAGCCTCGCGGGAGGTCTTGCCGCGTTCTCTACCGTCGCGGGATATTCTTTGGCGAACTCTTTTCCTGCCCTCGTGGCGAAGACGTTTGTGTCTTCTTCGGAGTCAGTAAGGGTGGCCATCGCTGGGCTGTCTCTGTCTGGAATGGCAGAGACAACGTTGCAATGCTTTCGTTTGGCCTCCTTCGGCGATCGCGCGGTCCATTGCTCGTCGTTGAGGAGGTCTGGATGGACCCACATTATCTGCCCCGATGGCAGGGTCTGTGGTACCAAGCCCTTCTCCCGCTGGTTGTGAGGATCGTCATTGGTGACCTTCAGAACCGCTTTGGGGATGGGAATCACCCCCGCTGGAGCATGAACTTCTGGGAGATCTGTTCCAAAGCTCAAGGTGATCATGTTCGTGGTCACCTGCTTTTGAACCTTCTCTTTCTTCAAGACCCCTACATCGTAGAGGGCCTGGAGTTTGTCCTTGAGGACGTAGAATTTGGTCGTGTGGTGACCAAGGAACCGGTGATAAGCGCAGTATGTTGGGTCGCCGGTTTTGTCCGCCTCTTCAGGCTTCGTGGCCTCATGCAGCTTGATTCGACCACTCTTGAGTAGAGTATCGAGCGTCGCTACCACCTGGTCCTCTTTGAAGTCATACTGCCGCGGGGGGCGTTGCTCAAATTGCCTAGGCTTCGGCCTCGGGGTAGTCTTTGGCGCTGGGGCAGAGTCGACTGCCATGATCTCCTTTCTCCTTGTTCGAGGGGGATTCTTTGGTGCGGCTGGTTCTGCAGCTCCTTTCTTGGGCTGTGGTTCTTCGGCCTCGAGCCTCTTGATCATGTTTTCTACTTGCTCGCCTTGACGAACAAGTTCTTTCCACGTCCGGGTTTCTACCGCGCCTATCTTAGACAAGATATGGATCGATAGGTTGTTACGACACATCTCGATTAGCGTCGACTCGGAGACTTGGTCTCGACAGTGGACGGACCGATTCCGGAACCTTTTGACGAAGTCATTGACTGATTCCGACTTTCGTTGCTTTTCAGCAAGGAGAGTAGTCATTGATACTTCGGTGTCGTCGTCAAAGAAGCGGGCTAAAAAGAGCTTTTCGACGTCGGCCCATGCCTTGATGGAGCTGGGCTCCAGCTTGCGGAACCATTCAAAGGCCACCCCTTTGAGGGTGCCTATGAATAGTCGTGCGAGAATGGCGTCGTTCCCCATAAGGAATCCGGTTTGCGCCATGAAATAGTAGATGTGCTGCGAGGGCGAGCCCTTGCCGTCGAATTGCACCAAGCTGATCGGCTTGAACTTTGCTGGGTATGGGACCGTATCCCATTCAATAGGGTAGGGGCGGACCACCCCCAGCTTGTTCATGTTTTGCTGAAGCTTCAGCGCGTTGAGCTGATCCTGGAACTCATCGAACCTCTTGTCATGAGAACCATCACCAGTATGCGACGTTCCTAGCGACGTATTAGAGGAGTAATCAGATAGTGGATTACTGTTATCCTCCGTTTCTATCGCCGGACGGCGCGGAGGCACCCACTCCTGGTCCCCGGTCCGTCGGGGTAAGGGGCGTTGGGCTTTCTTCTTCTTCTTCTTTTTGTTCAGCAGTTGCTCCATCATCTCTCTTAGAGAGTCGATGGTCGCCTACTGTTCCTCCAGCTTTTGGGTCATCGTCTGCTCGTGGGTGAGCTCCGTCATGTGCACCCGCGCCCTCGCGCCCTGACTTGAGTGCGAAGTTTGAGACGTGGCCGCTGCCGAGTGAACCTCGTCTTCGCCGTAGAAGGGAGGGGCTACTGCGGAGTAGTCAATCCCGACGCTCTTCCTTCTGCGACTACGGGTACGCTGATATATGCCTTCTTGCTGGGTTCGGGCGAATTGGGGATTGGGTCCCAGAACGTAATCCGAATCCGGGGAATCGGAAAATACCGTCTTGCCCTTATCCGTCATGTTGATGGTGACGGATGGGAGCTCTAAGTCGTCAGTAGCGCGTCTCTTTTGGTGACGATGCCTCCGATGGGAGACCCTCTGTCGAGAGGGTTGCTGAGAAATCCTCTCAAACACAGAAGGTTTCGCCGTTTCTACGCATTGGCAGTCGGCGAGCACTGTGTGAATGAGCCTTTCGCAGTGGCACTGAGGGTTCACCTCCTGTATGGTGCGCTTGCGAATCAAATATTCTCGTAGATCTTCCATGGGTGGTTGGTGACAACCCCCAGTATCGGAAGGATTACCCGGGTGAGTACACGAGAGGCCTATGGATGCGTCCTCTGGTGCACAATGGGTGGAATGTTGCGGCGTCGGAGTTAGGCGGTTTCGCCTTGACGGGCGAGTTTTCGCGCTTGGGCGAACTCTAGCGTGTAGGCGAGTCTCAGCCCTTTGTTTAAACGAGCGGGCTCGCGACGCGTCGCCTATTTCCTTGCCTTTGCGCTTATTCGCCAAGATCTCATGGCGAGGCTCGCCAGCCTTCGAGGATTCACCTTTTTGGATAGGCCCACTCACTTGGGGTGGTTTGTTCGCGTCAGGGATATGACCTGAAAAGCGAAGTCCACCTGAGCGGGTGGTCCCATCCTTCTCGGTTGGCGCCCCTGATTTTGAGGGCCTCCCGATATTGGGCGAGTTGCCCTCTTGTCTTTCGCTTCTCGGGCCTGTATGGTGGTTCAGGCCGTTGTGTGAAGCGGAGGTTTGGGCTTTCTGCCCGATAAGCGTCCGCCGTTGCTATTGGTTAGTTCTCCCAGCGGAGGGGGAACTTACGTGAGCAGTGGCGGGGTGGCTCGTGCCAGAACGAACTGATATTTCTTTCGGGATAGGTGCTACTGAGGGTCGTTTGGCGACCCACTTAGTAGACCCTTCCCCCCTACTCTCGATCTGGGACTTGGCCTCGAGAGTGTTTGGGGTGGATTTCCCTATCGGGACTCCGGTAGAGCCTTCTGGCGTGGGAGCTTTGGCCGTCTGAGGTCGGCTCCCGTGCGTGGCTCTGTGGCGCTTGCGGGCTGCTTCGCCACCGGAAGAGGAGGAAGACAAGTACTCTTCGTACTTGGCCTGATCGAACTCGATTTCTAGGGACTCCACTGTCGTCCCAACAACAACCTCGTCGAACTGAGCTACCACCATCTCGTTTGAAGAAACAGCTTCTCCCACTGTGGTCGCCATCTTCTGTAGGTGTAAATTTCTGATCTTTCCGGGGAAGGGGAGGATTTGGTTTGTATTTATAAGAAAGCTTATTACAAACTAAATCAATCTGAATTACAACAGAAGCAGAGGGGAAATGCCCTCCTTGTTTAAATTTGTGGGGACTTTACGGTAGCTACAGGATGCTTCGCTCGGTGCTTGCGCCGAGTCTGCTTCCCTTGGACGGTTCGACCGAGGTTGTTGGAGAGCTTCAGTACTCAGTAGAAGCTCTGGGTAAAAGAGTTCGAATCCTCTAGTTCGCCGGCGATCGGAGCTCGGAGTTTTGGAGATTTTCCGTTTGGTTGATCGATTCTCTGATTGATCCATCTCTTTTTTGGTTGCTGCAAGGAGCTTTTTTAAGTGGGAGGGGGACCGTTTGGCTGTCCCTTGAACCATGGGATGTGACCATACACTATTCAAGGACATCCTATTGTCCCCTGTATAACAAACGGTTGTCTTTTGGGGTTACATGTCGTGTCACGTCGTGTAGGAGCGGGAAAGCCCTTCCTCGCACTCGTGACGGCGACTGCCAGACACTTGAGTGGACCTGGATAGCTCGTCGAACGCTGGTGGCTCTAACCTTTCGCTTGGAGCGCGGTACGCTGCATTTATGTGGACGCAGATGGCTCTGGCAAACGTCCGCTCACTTGTGCGGCGAGGTACCGAGTGACCATCCGGCGGTCCTGAGGTGCTGTACCCTTCCTCCCCTCACCCTATGTCTGAATAGGGGCGGGAGAATGGACGTCTCGTGCCTGGACGGACTCCAGACAGCTTGCCGCGCATCGGCGGCCTCGGCTCTCCATTCTGATGGGTGAGGTGACCCGCATTTATGAGTCTACAGGCCGGTTCGGCGCCCGTCTCGTTCGCTTGAATTACGGACTGCCGTCTGACGAACTTGGGGTACTGTGCCTCCTTACCTTGCATCGTGGGAGGCAGAGAAGGCTTGTCCCTGGAAACCTGGTCTCTGGCTCACGTAGGCAGACGTGGCTCTTGGCAAGTGGCCTTGGCAGAAGTTGGAGAACGGACGTTGCGTGTCTGAGCGAGCTCCAGAAGGCTTACGGTGCGTCGACGGCTTCGGCCCTCCATTCTGATGGGTGAGGTGACCTGCATTTATGAGTATGCAGGCCGGTCCGGCGCCTGTCTCATTCGCTTGAGTTGCGGGCGGACGTCGGACGGACCTGGGACACTGTTCCCCTTTCCTGTCGCATCGTGGGAAGCAGGGAAGGCTTTTCCCTGGAAACCTGGCTTTCGGCTTACGTAGGCAGACGTGGCTCCCTGCAAGTGGCTTCGGCACACGAAGGCGGATTTGAGTATCTCCCTTGCGGGCGGATTCAATTAGTGAAGGCGGATTCGCCTTGCTGGCGGATCCATGCGATTTGGAGTATGCGGCCAACGTGGGGTATTCGCGTGCCAGCGAATCCTCTTAGTGGCCTAAGAGGGGGTGGTCCTGTTCTGTGGGCGAACTTGCTTGCTAATCCGCCGCGGTAATTCTTACCGTCTACAACACTTTACACACTAAGTATAGGAACCTAGCTCGCGTCCTCCTCCTCAAGTGCTCAGATACAACCTCTCCCTAGGTTCGTCAACCGACGCCACTCCTATTGGATTCGACCCCGTCTCACGCCTCTCACTTCTCTCGGTGTACAAGTGTATTACAAGTGATACTCACAATAAAGGTTAAATACAATGGTTTGTTCTCGATAACAAATGAGAATGCAACAAAGCTCACACTCACTAAATCACACACCACTATCCATAATATATAGTATGGAATATTAAGCTCAATATAGTGTGTGTGATAACAGTAAATGAAAATATGTAACTCAATAAATATAGCTAAGATATGAAAATAAAATTATAAGCTATATGAAAATATGAGTTAGGAAAACTTCTCAATAATCAAGAAGAAAAGTAGAGGATGATGAGGATAGGATCCTCAGTTGAATTGAAGGCCTCTTCTTGTTGTAGAAAACTTCTTTTGAAACAGATAATCAAAATCAGCTTAAACAGCTCTTTAAACATACTTAAACTTTTGTTAAAACTTTACTGTAAAAATAAAACTTGGTATATTAAAAGAGGAGAGCAATGAGGTATTTATACCCACTCAAAATATCAACCAAAACCAACTTAAAAAGACCAAAATAGCCCCAGAGAATCAAATCAGAATATAGCCGTTGAGAAAGCAATGATGAGTTCGGCGGTCGACCGTGAGAAATTGGCAGTCGACCGCGAAGCACAAAAAGGCTGAGAAAGAAATTTAAAAGCTGGCGGTCAACCGCGGCGGTCGACCGCGAAAGTCTCTGGATGAGCCACGGTCGATGGTCACAGTCGGCCGCGAACAAATAAAAGCCATACTAAGAAAATTAACTGCTAGCGGTCGACTGTGGCGGTCGACCGCAAACTGATACATGGCAATATACAGGTTTTGTGCTGATTTCAAAATTGCATTAAAAATATCAAATCAATTCCAAAAATACTAAAACTTTGGGGAAAGTTTCTAATTGATAAAATAAACATGTTTGAGAAGGAATTTTTGGAAAAGCAATTTTTGTTTGTGAAAACCCACTATTTTTGAAAAGTATTCATAAAACCTGTATTTCGCGAACATGAAAAATAAAATATAACTTGTAAACATGTATATATATATATATATCATGCATACATTATATATATATATATATATTGAAGTATAATATACAAATCATTATCAAAACTATAGGGCCAACAATCTCCTTTTTTTTGATGATGGCAAACAATTTATTTAATGGTATGAAATACATATTGATAAACCAAATAAACCAAACATATATAACATGAATAAACCATATTAACATGAATAAATAAACCACACATCATTACATTCCATCAATATGAATCAATATGAGTAAACCATTAAACTGAACATCAGTATGTAGATTTTTTCCCCCTTTGACAACATCAAAAAGGGAAAAGAAATATATATAGGAGCAACGCTCCCCCTGCATTCAAGCACAGATAATAAACAAATATATGGCCAAAGCTCCCCCTGTCAATTTGCATAAATGACATAATAAAAAGAACATATATATATGGGAGCTACACATCCATAAGCATCCATAACCAATTTAACAAGCTATTAAGACCATAAACACAGGAATCAAAAGCCAAACCAAACTTTTAACACAAAGCATCCTTAATAGCATATTTTCACAATACATAGTTCATAGAGATAGTCATAAGCTATCACAAGCACAATAAACAGAAATAGTTTCATAATATCACATAATTTTCAAACACAAAATGTAAAGTTATTACAACTCAAAATAAAACATAAGTATCCAGTTTTAGTTCAACAAAACATAAACTCAATAACATCAAGAGTCAATCACCACCATCGTCAGATGTAGAGCCGGAGCCAGATCCCGAACCAGAAGCAGATCCTTCATCAGAGCCCTCTCCTGAACCAGAGTCAGAGCTGGAAGAGGGATCCGGAATCCCAAGAGACTGACGCTGATAGCTGAGAATAGTCCTAACGTCCTTCTGAATACTTGAGACCTGAGTCTCAAGACGATCCAGTCGGACGAAGACCTCAGAAGCTGAAACAGAAGAAGCTCTAGAGCGAGATCAAGAAGATGATGGTATAGTGGGATCAGATAAGGAGTCAGAAATTTGCATACGGGTGAGAGAAACTCTATCAAAATATTCCTTACTCAAATTAACTTTAGGTTCATTGGTCAGAGCAACACCGAAGTGTTGGAGAATAAGGGTGATGAAGCAACCAAAGGGTAGAAACTTATAATGCTTACATGCCATGTTTTTAAGGAAAACATTTGCCGAATTTACTTTTATCTTGAAAAAAATGGCATATACAACATTGACTTTGTCAAGAACAAAATTGTCAAAGCTACCTGTCTTAGGAATAAGATTCTGAGCAACAATACGAGAAATGATTTTGGCAGTGGAATTACGTGATTTGTTGTTCATAGGGTAGGTGCAACCGGGCTTAAACATAGTATCATTCACATCCTGATCGGTGTGATCAATAGACATAAGCTCAACATCACTTGACGGGATCTTAAGGATTCCCGCAAGCTCGTCAACAGAAAAAGATATCTAAATATTCTTGACACAAGTATTGATGGTTTGGAGACCATCAGCTGAATATGTAACTGATAGGTTTGCATAAAACAGATAAACAAGAAATGGGTAATAAGGAACCTTATGTTCCACATCTAACAGTTTATCCAAACCGACAGCATATAAAACCTCATGAATGTTATAGATAACTAATTCCTCATATTTGATATACCTACTAGGCAGGATTTTCAACTTACAAAGTTCTCTATATTTCTTAACAAGGGATTTGTACAGTAGAAAATCCTCATAGTTAGAGGCAATAGATGATGATGAGGAACCAATATCTGTCTTAGATCTCTTCCTAGGAGGCATTATAACAAGATAGGATCAAAAATAGGATATTGACAGATAAGATTTAATCAGAAACCCTAGAATTGATAATGAAACCCTAGAAAGGAGAAAGAACACAAGATTGAGAGATAAGAGATTACCCAACTAATTGCCAACAGGAATCGATGAAGAGAGATCCTCAAGGGAGACTGCGGTCGATCAAAAGCGAACTGCGGGTGACCGTGAGGAGAAATTTCAGAACTTGGGGAAAAATTCGAATGAGGGGAAATGAAAGGGCCTATTAATGTTAGAGAAGAAGAAGGGACGGTCTGGATTAGCTCAAGATTAAGATCGAAGGTGGTAGATGAATCGGGTTCAGAAGAGTTATCAAATAAAAACCAAAATCCGATAAGAAAATAAAACCAAAACAACAAATTCTCTTGCGGTCGACCGTAACAATTTCCAAAGACATTTACGGTCGACCGTGACGGTCGACCGCGAGAAAAATAAGGGTAAAATCATTGTAAAATCTAGATTTTTATGAAAATTTCATTTTGGACCTTAATAAAAACTTGTTTTATGAGATATTGTATATATATAAAATCTATTATCTAGTAGTACAAGAAAAATATTTTATTTTAACTTAATAAAAACAAAATCACCATTAAAACTCAAAAACAACTATAAAACAAAAATCACAACAATAGTTATGAAATAAAATTTATTTTGGTACCCAAATCATTTTGGTACCACTAAAATTTAGGACATGACTCTTATCATGTAAATCCAAGGTCCTAGGGTGATGAACCCGCTTGGGCGTATTTTGTGCACTGATACGGTCAAAACAAAAATCGTAAACATGACCCATGCAATTGTAATTTATGTAATGTAGGGGTTTGAATGGTTTGCGTTGACCGAAATGATTTGTACGTGGTTCATTTGCAAAAATAGATTTTTTTTTGTAATTATTTTACAAACTCAAATTTCTTTTCAAATCGAAACAAAACATGGCCAAATAACCAAAACGACCATAATAATCACATTTGTACACATGAGCATGTTTATGATTTACACTATATGTGTGTACATGTGTATGTGATGAAGAAGCTTGATGGGATGCACAATCATGAATAGTCTTGACAATTTTTTGTGCATTATGACAAAATTGAGCTAAATGGCTTTAAGACCGCAAATAGAACATTTGTGAATTTTGTCATACATGTGTGCATAGTGAATAGGTTTCTTAGAAGAATTAACATTGAACATTGCACACAAGTCCATAAGCTTTTTGTTATTAGCAATACAAGTATTTAGTGTTGAATCTAAGGTAGATATGTGTTTTCTCATTTGATTCAACTCATCATTGTGCATACAAGCATTGCTACTAGAAGTAAGATAAACATGATTATTTATCATAGATTTTAACTTATCTACTTCTAACATGGCATCATATTTTTCATGAAGCAAACTAGCATTTTCTAATCTCAAAGTTTCATTGCATTCTTTAAGAATTATATTTTAATTTGTAATGAAATTAAACTTAGTGGCTAGAGTTTCATGAATGGATTTCATATTAACATACTTACTTCTTACATCAATATAGCAATTATGTAATTTTTCAAACTCAAGAGCAAGCTCATCAAAGGTAATAATATCATCGTTGTCAAGATCGCATACCTCACTATGGTTTTCACCTAGTGGTAGTGTGCATGGAGATGAGGCTTCTTTAGAATTCAAAGCAAGATTTTCCAACACTTGTTGAATAGCCTTCAAGTCCCCTTGATGTGCTTTAATGAATTTCCATAGGGTATAAGCACTATCAAAATGAGCAAATTTTTTAGAAAACGATGAGTGAAAGGCACTAAGCAAATATTCTAACAAAAGCTTGTTCATATTAAACATTCTCTAATCATCTTTATTCCACTAGGATTTTTCCAAAGTGGAAATAATATAAGCATCCTCAATAATTTCTCATAAATTGAATTGTTTAGATTGAACAAAAAGTTTGAATCTAACACGCCATTGAGCATAGGGGAAAATATCCAAATGAGGAGCAATATTAATAGCATAACCTAAACTAAATGCATCATACATATCCATAATGATTATATGCAAGAAGCAAATGCAATCAACACTAGATTAGCACAAAAAATGATAACTTAGATCTTTAACTCAAGGCGATTAGTCCTTAAATCAAAGAGCACCAAGCTTGATACCAATTGTTAGACCCTAGAGGGGGGTGATTAGGGTCTTATGCTAATCTAATCTGATTAAATACCAATTAAAGTTATATTGATTAAAATGTTCTTGCAAGAACTATATGAGATGGATATGAGCAAGAATGATATGAATAAGTACAAATAAAATGTACGCTAAGCAAAACACAAACAAACGATATGTTTACGAGGTTTGGTCACCATGACCTACGTCCCCGCTCCTCACCTTGAGGAGATCTCCATTATCACAATCCAGTTTGGAAGCCGGAACTTCTACACACTCGGTTTACAAGTTTACCGAAAACTTTCACACAACAAACACTGTGCAATCACACTTTACACACTAAGTGTAGGAACCTAGCCTGTGTCCTCCTCCTCAAGTGCTCGGATGCAACCTCTCCCTAGGTTCGTCAACCGACACCACTCCTATTGGATTCGACCTCATCTCACGCCTCTCACTTCTCTCGGTGTACAAGTGTATTACAAGTGATACTCACAATAAAGGTTAAATACAATGGTTTGTTCTCGATAACAAATGAGAACGCAATAAAGCTCACACTCACTAAATCACACACCACTACCCACAATATATAGTATGGAATATTAAGCTCAATACAGTGTGTGTGATAACAGTGAATGAAAATATGTAACTCAATAAATATAGCTAATATATGAAAGTAAAATTATAAGCTATATGAAAAGATGAGTTAGGAAAACTTCTCAATAAACAAGAAGAACAGTAGAGGATGATGAGGATAGGATCCTCAGTTGAATTGAAGGCCTCTTCTTGTTGTAGAAAACTTCTTTTGAAATAGATAATCAGAATCAGCTTAAACAGCTCTTTAAACACACTTAAACTTTTGTTAAAACTTTACTATAAAAACAAAACTTGGTATATTGAAAGAGAAGAGCAATGGGGTATTTATACCCACTCAAAATATCAGCCAAAACCAACTTGAAAAGACCAAAATAGCCCCAGAGAATCAAATCAGAATATAGCCATTGAGAAAGCAATGATGAGTTCGGTGGTCGACCGTGAGAAATTGGCTGTCGATCACGAAGCACAAAAAGGCTAAGAAAGAAATTTAAAAGCTGGCGGTCGACCACGACGGTCGACCGCGAAAGTCTCTAGATGAGCCACAGTCGACCGTCACGGTCGACCGCGAATAAATAAAAGCCATACTAAGAAAATTAACTGCTGGCGGTCGACCGTGGCAGTCGACCGCAAACTGATACATGGCAATATACAGGTTTTGGGCTGATTTCAAAAATGCGTTAAAAATATCAAATCAATTCCAAAAATAGTAAAACTTTGGGAAAAGTTTCTAATTAATAAAAATAAACATGTTTGAGAAGGAATTTTTGGAAAAGTAATTTTTGTTTGTGAAAACCCACTGTTTTTGAAAAGTGTTCATAAAACCTGTTTTTCACGAACATGAAAATTAAAATATAACTTGTAAACATGTATATATATATCATGCACGCATTATATATATATAATGAAGTATGAATGAGCTGTAAACATGAAATAAAAACTATTGTAACAAAGTTTGATGAAAAATCATTTATATGATAGAAAACGTCAAATATGTGTTGTGTTTACATATTGAGTTTAAATATAAACATACAATATATGTAAGCAAACTACTCTTATACCTAGGTGAATTCACGCACATGAACTTGAATCCTTAACTCTTGATTGTCGTGTGTTGAATTACCTGAAAAGAGAAAAGCCAAACAACGGAAACTAGAAAACATATTAGCTTTAAATTATTTGACAAATCATCATCAAAACTATAGGGCCAACAAGGGGTGGATTACTTTTATAATGCACTTAGCTATCTGGAATATTAGAGGATTTAACAAATCCTCTAAACATATGATTGTTAAGCAATTCATTTACCAATATAGCATTCCTTTCATAGCTCTGCTAGAAACAAAAATTGTTGAAGATAAGATGCAGTCTATTGCTAATAAAGTAGCAAAGGATTGTGATTGGATTTCAAATGCTCATCAAGCAAATAGTGCTAGAATTTGGATTCTTTAGAATAGTAAAATTCTCACAGTCCAAAAAATCACTTCTTTAGATCAGTTCATAACATGTTCTATAGTGTCGAAAGATGGCAGTTTAACATGTATTATTTCTATATTGTATGCACTCAATGATACGCTTGGTAGAAAATCTCTCTGACATGATCTTCTCTCATTCAAGCAAAATGTTAAGTGTCCATGGATTATTGGAGGTAATTTCAATTCAATTATCAACAATGGAGAGAAGATAGGAGGAACAATAGTTTCTGATTCAGACACTAAAGATTTTTAGATTTTTATTACCTCTTGTCAGCTTATGCATCTTAAAACTATTGGGTGTTTTTTACATAATGTAACAAACAGGAAGTTGACACAAGAATATTAAGTAGACTTGATAGAATCCTGGTTAATGAGGAGTGGGTGAAATTACCATAGAGGGGGGTGAATAGGGTATATGCTAATCTTATCTGATTAAATACCAATTTAAAACTTATTAACAATTATATCATAGCAAGATTGATATTGAACAAAAATATGAGCAAGTGTATGTAATTAAACAAGGGCAAAACAAACATGGACACAAGCAAATGATTATATAGTTTGGTCACCCTTGACCTACGTCTCCGCTCCTCACCCTCGAGGAGAATCTCCACTATCACAACCGGTTTTCAATGTTCACTGAAAACATTTACAACTCACACAATCAGTTTTCTAGCTCACTAAAATTTTTTACAACTCACACAATTGCAATCACATAATACACCCTCTAAGTATTAACCTGGCCCGTGTCAACTTCCTCAAGAGCTCGGATTTACAACTGTTTGTTAAAAAAATTGAAAGAATAAAAATAAAGAATTGAATTGTAGTATTCTTTCTGACTGACTTAGAAAAAGAATATGTTACAATTCTCTCAATGTAATCTGTTTCTGACAAACTTAGGAAAAAATTACAATCTTCATGATCGGTTTCCTGATTTACAAAAGAGATAAAAATCGACGGAGATCTTTCCCTTTGTTTAACCTAGGTTTTTCTTGGTATTAATGGGAATTCAGATCCTTATATCCTGTTGACGATCCGATGTTTCACCTTGTTGGAGCATGATATCTTCCTCTTGATTTGATATCGAGGAGAACTTGTGTGGCAAGTTTAAGAATAACTCTTAACGAGTTTAGGAACTTAGAATGAGTTTAAAACCTGTAAAAGAGTTAATTTAAACCAAAAATCTATTTATAAACCAAGTACCAAAACTCTAAGAGTTTTTGTTGCTGAAGAATGCCTCAAAGATGAATGCCGATCTCCAAAATTCTAGCTCTCTAGATGATCTGCCAAAAGATTCAATTTAAGCTAATTTTTAGCTATTTATAGGGGATTAAGGGGTGTGACAGACCCATAAAATTGCTCCTCAGTAGGGGAGTGATCCCCTCAAATTGTGAAAAATGATTTTAAAACCGTTCAGCTCATGTTTAAATGGATCAAACGCAAAATCCGCGTTCTGGCATGAATTTTGCGTTCGAACGTAACATTTAGAAGTTACGTTGGCAGCTTTTAGAAACTGCATTAGCAGTAGTTTGGAAACTACGCTGGTAGCATTTTGGAAGCTGCGTTGGTAGTAGTTTGGAACTGTGTTGGTAGCTGTTTGGAAGCTGCATTGGCAATAGTTTGGAAACTACGTTGGCAGTAGTTTGGAAGCTATGTTAGCAGCATTTAGAAGCTATATTTGTGGCTGTTGGAAGCTACGTTTACAGCTATATTTGAGCTATGTTGGTAGCAGTTTGGAAACTACATTGGTAGCAGTTTGGAAGCTATGGTTGCAGCGTTTAGAAGCTGCATATGTGGCTGTTGGAAGCTGCATTTGCAGCTAGATTTGAGCTGTGATTGTAGTTGGATTGACTTTGGAATGATGTCCATTGCATTTCATTTCCTGGTGCAGAGATGAGCTTTGCATCTTAGACTGAAGAGATCGTTAACTTGTAATCTCTTTTGTCATAGCGTTACAAAGATTATTGTTTTGTAATCTTTGCTTTAGCTCCTTGAAATGTGTGAGTCGTTATATTGTAACTCTCGCTGAAGACTATTGAATCAGAGCTCTCATCGGTTGCCATGAAGGTCGTTGAATTGCAATCTTTCTCGATCTATATAAAAATCTTCTAATTGTAGCCTTCATTTATTGATGTGAATGTCATTTTATTATAGCCTTCATCATCGAGTTGTTGATGCGGAAGTCATCGGAATGTAACTTTTATTATTAGTGTTTGATGGAGATCAGCAATCTGTAGTAGTTTTTAGACAACCTACAGAATCCTCTCAAAAGTTTTTGAAAGTTCGCAGTTTCAAAATAAAAACTACTCAAGAAGGCTTCGGGGTCTGGGATAGTGGGGCTATCAACATTTTCTTTTACCTCATCCCAAACCTAGGTAAACCCTTTCTCATTTCCATATTTCTATGATTTTTGAATCACAATACACACAAGATTGCCATTTTCCTCAACTTTTAGGGTATATGCACAAAAACATATCAAAACAATGATTGACTAAAGATATGGTACGGAGGGTTATTGATTGATATATGTAGACAAGCATAGAAAGCATATCATATTTGATTCATTTGCACTGCTAGGTGCAAGTATGTTATTTTTCTTATTCTCAAAAATGGTATGTTATTTTTTCTTGAAAGAAAAAGCCAATCATGCATACAGATTCAATGACTGAGTATTAAGTAAAATAGATAGGAAAAAAACCCTGCATACATATTCTCACTTTTTTTTATGGATATACCCTTCAAATCCTTCAAGTTGAATCATCATATTTGTCAAATTATCATCAAAATCATATTGAGATATGTAATACTCTTTTATCTAATTTTCTACCTATATAGATGTGAATATTTCATTTTTGCTTTATTTTCTCTCTATTTGATGTTCTTTCCTCTATACAATGATTGAAAGTATTGAGAAAGTATTTGGTTGGGAAGGTTCATGGCATTAATATTCATCTAAAAATATCATTCCATAGATCACTGAACTTCGTGATTCGCGCACTTATCCAAGAATTAATATCCTTGGGTGCGTATTTAATGTCATGAACTGTCCCTAGTCGATACATTCTTTGAAAGAAGGGGAGAAGGTCTAAAATTTCTATATCACATTAATATTGAATGACGTTAGTTATAAAAGGTATACTAAATAGAAGTCAGATTAGGAGGTAAAGTTGCATCAGCATTTGTACAGAGGCTGAAGCCTTTTTTGGAGGGAACCTAAGACAATCAATTTGGTTTATATATTTTTTTCAGCTGCTAATATATGTGATATCCAAGAATCTACTTATCTTGATCAATAGCAAAAAACCAATTAGATTTTTTATTTGTGAAGATTGAAGAATGAAGTAGGACAATTATGCAAGAAATGTCAATAATAGTTCTATTATTTCTTAGCACTGTAAGCCTGCTGCTTAGTTGAAGATGGATATCCAAACACATTTCCAGAAGGCATGGTCTATTAGGATTGAAATATATTGTTGATGCGTAGCATTCACGGATTGATAAATGTTTGTCGGTGGGCTAAGCTCGTGACCATGTTTCACTCCCTATTCTAATATGATATTTAAGTTTTCTACTTAGTAATTTTCTAAATAAATTTTACTATCCTTACCATGCTTTATTTTAGTAGCACTTATTGTTTCACACATAGATCTAAAGTTTTATTATTCAACCAATCCTTGTGAAGGGTGTTCAGGTCAGTTGATGTCTTCATGTACAATAAAGGTAAGGGTAAATCCTCTTTTAACCCAAAGTTTTACCCTAACTTATTTAAAAACCCATTCACTTTTCAAAACATCAATAGACCCATTATATCACATCCCACTTATTTTTAAACCCAAATGTACAAATACACCCATTATTTGTACTGTATTTATCCAAAAACTTAAAAAATCCTAAACTACCATTCATCCCCAAACTGATCTCTACCTCTCTCCTCCTCCTCCATCTGAGCTCAGAGGTCTCTTCTCCTTCAATCACTACCACCAACCTCCTCCTCTTCTCTCCCTTCACTTCCCCTCCTCCCTCAAGCCCATCAACCTCTGCATCCACCGCCCCTATCTCCCCTCGCTGCCACGTCACCCACCATCGTCGACCTTGAAGCAGATGAATAGCCCACCAATGATTTCGACATTGACTCCCTACAGTTCGTCCATCAACCTGAAGCATTTGTCGTTGCCGCCAGTGGGTGGAGCTTGAGGAGCACCCGGAGTAATGGCGAAGGTCGAAGATCGTCTGGCTTTGTAAGTAGTTGCTTTCGCATAAGCCGGCGACGATGGTGAGGATCATTGGCGCTCAAAGGAAGTGGGTTTGGCAGGAGAAGGTGGGTTATGTTGTTCTCCATTGCAAATCAGGTTAGTTCAACTCTTTGCCCACCACCTGTTCGTTGAATTTACGCTTAGTGTTCTCTCTTGTCAATATTTTATTTTGATGATTTTCTAGGTATGTTTTTATGAACTGGTTGAGAAGAGTTAGAACATGATGTATTCATTGAAGATCTACCACCAATCTTATGCATGAAAATCGTGGTTTCTTTCGAAGGAAACCCATGGAGATGTTTATTATATTGTAACACAAGATCCTTGACAAGCTTGATGATGCAGCTAAAGTAATTAGGGGAAACAACACTGAAGAAAGTGAAATAATATTTGGAACATTATCTGCATTGAAGATGTCTTTTTTAATATTATGTTAGTATGTATACTTATAACATAAGTATGCATGTGTACTGAGGATATATGAGTATTCAGATTAATATGATTCATCATATATCAGATATTTTTATTTTGGAAGCATGTTATAAGGCCACCAGTGGTTATATGTCTATGAAATATGTTTCAGATATTGTATTTTATATCAAATGTGTACATTCATAGCTCATGGTATTGTTATATTCCAAAACTAATGCTATTTGATAATTTTGCGATATTTGGTTGATGCACAACATATATATATGTCTCATGCGTATGAGGTTCAGCGATATCAGATGTCATGTTTTATGTATAAGAGTTGACGTTGTTACATAGAAAAAGAGCTATATTATATTCGTCTACATTATATGTCGCCTGACCAATTATCCACCTCAATGAGGGGTCCTCGCTCAATTTTTAAGCTTTTGGCAAAGTATAGCACTTTATGGGAAAGTATAGCAGCTTATTGTTTAAGTATAGCACTATATAAAAAAGTATAGCACTTTATGACAATAGTATAGCACTTTATTGCTAAAGTATAGCACTTTATTCTCTCTGGAAATTCTGTAACTTAGTTGTCTAAAACCAAATCAGTTTTTTTCATAACAATGTAAACACTCGATGACTTATGTTATGTATTTATTGACCAATCATCCATCGCGACGGGGGGTCCTCACGTAATTTTGAAGCTTTTGGCAAAGTATAGCACTTTATGGGAAAGTATAGCACCTTATGGCCAAACTATACCACTATATGGCAAAGTATAGCACTTTATTGGTAAAGTATAACGCCTTATTGGCAAAGTATAGCACCTTATGCTCTCTAGAAATTATGCACCTTAAGTTTTCTAAAACCAAATCAGTTTTTTTACCGCAACGCAAACACTCAATGACCTACGTTACGTGTTTATTGACCAATCATCCATCGCGACGGGGGGTCCTCGCGTAATTTTGAAGGTTTTGGCAAAGTATAGCACTTTATTGGAAAGTATAGCACCTTATGGTCAAAGTATAGCACTATATGGCAAAGTATAGCACTTTATTGCCAAAGTATAGCACCTTTTTGGCAAAATATAGCACATTATGCTCTCTGAAAATTCTGCACCTTAAGTTGTCTAAAACCAAATCTGTTTCTTATCACCGTAACGCAAACACTCGATGACCTACGTTACGTGTTTATTGACCAATCATCCACCGCGACGGGGGTCCTCTCGTAATTTTTAAGGTTTTGGCAAAGTATAGAACTTTATGGGAAAGTATTACACCTTATGGCCAAAGTATAGCACTATATGACAAAGTATAGTACTTTATTAGCAAAGTATAGCACCTTATTGGCAAAGTATAATACCTTATGCTCTCTAAAATCAAATCAGTTTTTTTCACCATAACGCTAGCACCTTATGCTCTCTAAAACCAAATCAGTTTTTTTCACCGCAACGCAAACACTCGATGAACTACGTTACGTGTTTATTGACCAATCATCCACCGTGACGGGGGATCCTCGCGTAATTTTGAAACTTTTAACAAAGTATAGCACTTTATGGGAAAGTACAGCACCTTATTGCCAACGTATAGCACTATATGGCAAAATATAGCACTTTATTGGCAAAGTATAGCACCTTATTGGCAAAGTATAGCACATTATGCTCTCTAGAAATTCTGCACTTTAAGTTGTCTAAAACCAAATCAGTTTTTTTCACCACAACGCAAATACTCGATGACCTACGTTATGTGTTTATTGATCAATCATCCACCGTGACGGGGGGTCCTCGCGTAATTTTGAAGGTTTTGGCAAAGTATAGCACTTTATGGGAAAGTATAGCACCTTATGGCCAAAGTATAGCACTATATGAAAAAATATAGCACTTTATTGCAAAGTATAGCACCTTATTGGCAATGTATAGCACCTTATGCTCTCTGAAAATTCTGCACCATAAGTTGTCTAAAACCAAACCAGTTTTTTTTACCGTAACGCAAACACTCGATGACCTACGTTGCATGTTTATTGACCAATCATCCACCATGAAGGGGGGTCATCACGTAATTTTGAAGGTTTTGGCAAAGTATAGCACTTTATGGAAAAGTATAGCACCTTATGGCCAAAGTATAGCACTATATGGCAAAATATAGCACTTTATTGGCAAAGTATAGCACCTTATTGGCAAAGTATAGAAGGTGCTATACTTTACTAATAAGGTGCTATACTTTGCCAATAAAGTGTTATACTTTGCCATATAGTATTATACTTTAGCCATAAGGTGCTATACTTACCCATAAAGTGCTATACTTTGTCAAAACCTTCAAAATTATGTGAGGACCCCTCGTCACGGTGGATGATTGGTCAATAAACACGTAACGTAGGTCATCGAGTGTTTGCGTTGCAGTGAAAAAAACTGATTTGGTTTTAGACAACTTAAGATGTAGAATTTCTAGAGAGCATAAGGTGCTATACTTTGCCAATAAGGTGCTATACTTTTCTAATAAAGTGCTATACTTTGCCATATAGTACTATACTTTGACCATAAGGTGTTATACTTTCCCTTAAAGTACTATACTTTGTCAAAACCTTCAAAATTGCATGAGGACCCCTGACGCGGAGGATGATTGGTCAATAAACACGTAACGTAGGTCATCGAGTATTTGCGTTGCTGTGAAAAAAATTGATTTGGTTTTAGACAACTTAAGGTGCAGAATTTCCATAGAGCATAAGTTGCTATACTTTGCCAATAAGATGCTATACTTTGCTAATAAAGTGCTATACTTTACCATATAGTGTTTTACTTTGGCCATAAGGTGCTATACTTTCCCATAAAGTGCTAAACTTTTCCAAAACCTTCAAAATTACGCGAGGACCCCCCGTCGTGGTTGATGATTGGTCAATAAACATGTAACATAGGTCATCGAGTGTTTGTGTTGCTGTGAAAAAACTGATTTGGTTTTAGATAACTTAAGGTGCAGAATTTTCAGAGAGCATAAGGTGCTATACTTTGCCAATAAGATGCTATACTTTGCTAATAAAGTACTATACTTTGTCATATAGTGTTATACTTTGGTCATAAGGTGCTATACTTTCCCATAAAGTACTAAACTTTGCCAAAACCTTCAAAATTACTCGAGGACCCCCCGTCGTGGTGGATGATTGGTCAATAAACATGTAACATAGTGTTAGACCCTAGAGGGGGGTGATTAGGGTCTTATGCTAATCTAATCCGATTAAATGCTAATTAAAATTACTTAACAAATATATTCTTGCAAGATAGATATACGAGAGATATAAGCAAGAATAAGCAATATGAACTAAGGGATATATCCTAGCAATGAGATATGCTATATGATATATGCAAGGATATAAAAGTAACACAAGGGTTAAACAATTTAAACTAGATAGTGGGCAATATAATCAACAAGCAATATTCAAAGGCAATATAAGATATGAACATAAAAGTAAGTGCGCCAATGCAATCACAAACAACTAATATGATTACGGAGTTCGGTCCCCACGACCTACGTCTCCGCTCCTCACCTCGAGGAGATCTCCACTATCACAACCGGGTTTTCTACGTTCACCCGAACAACGTTTACACCTCACAATACAATCACTATGCAATCACACCTCACACACTAAGTGTTGGTCCTAGCCCGTGTCCTCCTCCTCAAGTGCTCGGTTACAACCTCTCCCTAGGCACGTCAACCGACGCCACTCCTCTTGGATTCGACCCCGTCTCTCACCACACACTCCTCACTCGGTGTACAAGTGTATTACAATGTGATTCTCACGATAAACACAATATAATAAATGATTGTTCTCTCTAACAAGGTGAGAACTCAATTAAGTACAACTCTTAGTCACAAACCCACAACCCCAAATTATACTATGAATGTAAATACACTAAGCTCAATAGGTTGTGTGTGAACAAAGAGTATCAATAAAACGATTAAACTAAACTCAATATAAATCTAGCTTATGGAAATTATAATCAAAATAATAAATTGCTAGATGAGTTTAGAAACACTTCTCTAAAGATGACAAGAGAGTAGGAGAAGAGTGAATGCTCAAACACCAAATGATGATCTCCACTTGCTCTTGTGAAATTGTCTTCACAAACCAAACTCTTAAACACTCTTTTAAACAAACACAAAACACCCTTAAACTTGTTTAAACAATTCTCTTCATTAGTCAAACAAAAGATCAGCAATGGGGTATTTATACCCTCTAAGAATCTCAGCCAAAACCCCAAAACAAATGACAGAAAAACCCCCAGAAAAAATAGCTCAGAAATAGCCGTTAGGAGCCAACGGCTCTATTGTCGGTCGACCGGAAATCTCGTCGGTCGACCGATGGAGCTTTCGGTCGACCGGACCGGTCGACCGACAGACTCTCTGTCGCATACTGATGAAAAATCAAATGAGCGGTCGACCGGTTCGGTCGACCGATAACTGATACTTCAGAAAATGATTTTGAAAACTGTTTTTCTGATTTTAAAACCCTGTTTAAAAATATCAAATAAATTCCAAAAAATATAAAACTTTGGGGAATGATTATAGACATGATAATAAACATGCTACAATGACTGGTTTTGAAAAAGGGCTTCCCAAATGAAAAATATCTTCATTTTGCAAATATGTTCAAAAACATGAAAACCTGAAAATTGATATTTTGATATTTTGACTCAAAAAACATTTTAAAACATTATGAAATGATTGTATAGACTTGATAAAAGATATAACATGTTGTTATGAAGTCTATAACCTAGAAATACAATATTTTCATAAGATTGCATATTCTATGCAATATATTCAAAACACTAAGTATGAGTTTATTAAATATAAGCTTGTTAAAGGTGAAATCATATATGGGCATATAAACATGAAAACTCAAAACTATGTATGTATATATATATATAAAACTATATATATATATGCATAGAAACCAAAGCTTATGTATATATATATTACTATATATATATACGAAGAAACCAATAAGTGTGTGTGTATAGATATTGAGCTTAAGGTACTTAACACACATAATATAAATCCTAAACTACATTACCTAAGCAATCTTGATCTTCATTGTAGCTCAACTTGGTACACGTTGCGGATGAAGCTTGAACTTGATCTTTAATTTTGAATTGTAAGGGCTTCAACCCGACATTCCGCCAACCTCCTTTGGATATGATCATTGAAGCGCAATTCCATCCATTCTCCAACAACGTTATTTGTCTACAATACATAGGAATGCACAAACACTAGACAAACAACATTAGAAGTAAATTGTTTGTTAAACATCATCAAAACAAGAAGGCCAACACATAGGTCATCGAGTGTTTGCATTACGATGAAAAAACTGATTTGGTTTTAGACAACTTAAGGTGCAGAATTTCCAGAGAGCATAATGTGCTATACTTTACCAATAAGGTGCTATACTTTACCAATAAAGTGTTATACTTTACCATATAGTGCTATACTTTCGCCATAAGGTGCTATACTTTCTCATAAAGTGCTATACTTTGCCAAAAGCTTCAAAATTACGTGAGAACCCCCCCTTCCGTCGCTATAGATGATTGGTCAATAAATATGTAACATAGGTCATCGAGTGTTTACATTGTTGTGAAAAAACTGTTTTGGTTTTAGACAACTAAGTTGCAGAGTTTCCAGAGAGAATAAAGTGCTATACTTTAGCAATAAAGTGTTATACTATTGTCATAAAGTGCTATACTTTTCCATATAGTGCTATACTTTAACAATAAGTTGCTATACTTTCCCATAAAGTGTTATACTTTTCTAAAAGCTTAAAAATTGAGCGAGGACCCCTCGTTGAGGTGGATAATTGGTCAGGCGACACATAACGTAGACGAATATAATATAGCTCTTTTTCTATGTAACAACGTCAACTCTTATACATAAAACATGACATCTAATATCACTGAACCTCATACACATGAGACATATATAAATGTTGTGCATCAACCAAATATCGTAAAATTATCAAATAGCATTAGTTTTGGAATAGAACAATACCATGAGCTATGAATGTACACATTTGATATAAAATACAAGATCTGAAACACATTTCATAGACATATAACCACTGGTGGCCTTATAACATGCTTCCAAAATAAAAATATCTAATATATGATGAATCATATTAATCTGAATACTCATATATCCTCAGTACACATGCATACTTATGTTATAAGTATACATACTAACATAATATTAAAAAAGAAGACATCTTCAATACAGATAATGTTCCAAATATCATTTCACTTTCTTCGGTGTTATTTCCCCTAATTACTTTAGCTGCATCATCAAGCTTGTCAAGGATCTTGTGTTGCAACATAATAAACATCTCCATGGGTTTCCTTCGAAAGGAACCGCGATTCTTTATGCAGAAGATTGGTGGTAGATCTTCAATGAATACATCATGTTCTAACTCTTCTCAACCAGTTCATAAAAACATACATAGAAAATCATCAAAATCAAATATTGACAAGAGAGAACACTAAGCGTAAATTCAACGAACAGGTGGTGGGCAAAGAGTTGAACTAACCTGACTTGCAATAGAGAACAACATAATCCACCTCCTCCTGTCGAACCCACTTCCTTTGAGCACCAAGGATCCTCACCATCGTCGCCGGCTTATGCGAAAGCAACTACTTACAAAGCCAGGCGATCTTCGACCTCCGCCATTACTCCGGGTGTTCCTCAAGCTCCGTCCACTGGCGACAATGATAAGTGTTTCAGGTTGATGGGCGAACTGTAGGGAGTCAATGTCGAAATCATTGGTGGGCTATTCATCTGCTTCAAGGTCGACGGTGGTGGGTGACATGGCGGCGAGGGGAGATAGGGGCGATGGATGCAGAGGTTGATGGGCTTGAGGTAGGAGGAGAAGTGAAGGGAGGGAAGAGGAGGAGGTTGGTGGTAGTGGTTGAAGGAGAAGAAGAAGGAAGAAGAGAGCTCTGAGCTCAGATGGAGGAGGAGGAGAAAGGGAGAGATCAGTTTGGGGATGAAGGGTAGTTTAGGATTTTTCAAGTTTTTGGATAAACACGGTACAAATAATGGGTGTATTGTACATTTGGGTTTAAAAATAAGTGGGATGTGATATAATGGGTCTATTGATGTTTTGAAAAGTGAGTGGGTTTTTAAATAAGTTGGGGTAAAACTTTGGGTTAAAAGAGGATTTTCCCTAAAGGTAATTGGCGATTTCTTAACCTCTATATTCCGGATATGCTTCTTCGTCTTTCTGTAATCCAAAACATTGATGATTCTAGATACTATTTGAGAAAAAAGGTGGATCATTAATTTTACTCTATTATAAAATAAATGGCTTAGTGAATAATGACTTCATCAACAACAACGATAACAAAGAAGAAAAAGAAGAATAAAACAACCCAAGGATCTTGGTATTGTAGAGAAGAGAAGAAAGCTCATTGTCCTTATTACCCCAAATGTTCATCTACTTCACCGGGTTTCTTTTAAAATCCATTTATTATTCTTTTATATAAGAAAAATAAATGTGTAATTATGAGTGGATTTATGTTTTTTTGTATTTAGGAAATTGAAAAATTAAGAAGATATTTACCTGGATTATGTGACGATCGCCAAAGGGTTTAACGTACATGAAGCTAGAGTGATAAAGAAGACATAGGTGAAGGAGGTAGAAGTTGGATACACCAACATTTGTTGGATATAAGTTAGCTCCATTAGGAACATGTGTTGCCTGTGATACTGAGTAGTTTAGCGTTCAAGGATGTGATTACTGTAGAGGATGGAAAGGCATATTAATAGGCCAGTTTATGATAAGTAACATATTTGTTTTGTCTTTTTTTAATGTCTTTAAGAACTGAATGATGGTTAAGGGCTGAGCTATTTCTTTTGTTTTTCAATTAATGTATTGTCGTTAGTTTATATTATGGAAGGATACTAGCTTTGTTAAATCTATGTCTTTCTTATTTATAATGTTATGAATAGTAAAAAATGGAGAATTCTAGACGGAAAATTCCGTTTAGGAAAGTCAAATTTCCATCTAAAACGGCTATCCCAGAAGGAATTCCGTCTAAGATGTTGGTCCAGTAAGATTCTGTCTAGGATGCAATATCCTAGACAAAATTTTTATCTAGAAAGCATCCTAGACAGAATATCCTAGACGGAAATGAATTCTTTCTAGTTTGCATTCTAGACGAAAATTCCGTCTAGGATACCTACTATCCTAGACGGAAATGAATATTGTCTAGGATGCATCCTAGACGAAAATTCCATCTAGGATGCATCCTAGACAGAATTCATTTTCGCCTAGGATAGTAGGTATCTTAGACGGAATTTCCGTCTAGGATACTGATGTTATAGGTTTTTTAATCTACTTTGTGATTTGAAGAATTAAGCAAAAAAAAAATCAATTCTGCAAGTAAGATTATACCAAGATAACCTAATCTAATAATCTCTATTAACAAAAGGAATGTTATACTAACATGAACTACATTAATTAAGCATTACAAAGACTCCAACTACCTTAAACAATTACACCCTAACATGAACTATTAAACCTTTCGGTTGACGATAAATAAATAAATAAAATTACAAAGACTCCAACGTGCAGTAGCTATTATAACTCCATGATCTACACGAATTGAACAGCTACCAGGCTCATCCTTCATCCATTTTAAGAAACATATACAATAAACCCCCACCCCCATCACCGCTATCTGCAAAAGAGTTAGAAGTTCCATAAGAGTTAGAAGTTCAAATAAGCATGAGCCCGTATCATTAACTTTAGTTTTTCTTATTTTTTAGAACACCCCAACAACCCCAAAAAAAACACTCCCACAAAAACAATAGAAGACTTCTAGCTTTCAAGGTAAATGGTCTAATCAAGCACGTCTTTTTTATATAGAATACTTAGACCACCGCAAATGTATGAAAAAAATTACCATAAATTACTACAAGAATTGTATCATTTTTCTTAAAATTTCAATCATAACATGATAAAATTGAACATACAGAAGATAATGGCAAGTGGAAAAGGAAACACTACATGCCCATTGATTCTTTTCAAAACCAAGAAGAAAATTTTGACTATAACTACAAATTGCTTCCTTTCTTTGTCCATTCATCACAAAGGGCATCTATATACATCACATGAGCTCATGATGGTATGAAATAATCCTAAGATATACTAAACATGTGTATTGCATATCTCAACCAAATAAGCATACAACTGTTATTGAGTATTCAAAAAATACGTAGTTTTTTATTAGAATTAAAAACAATTGTTATATTTATGCAACTTAATAGAAAAATACTCTACCACCTCAAAATACTGGTTTAAGTTAGATTAATTCAACAAATAAGTAAATTAATTCAACAAGTAAGTAACATTAACCAAATCTACACAAGTACACAGACATAAAGATCACTAAATTCATGCAGTTTCGACATCTTCACCATGCTATTGTTTTACCAACAGTTCTCTGCAGGATCTTTACAGCTACCAAAATTTGAATATTCCATAAAAAATGACAAACTTGTGATCATGGTGGACATAACTGAAAAGACCTCGCAATTTACTAAAAAATCTTAACACAGGGAACGTGTGAGTGCTATGTTTTTATAGAGTTCATGGATTCATAAAATTTAAATGAAATATTCACCTCTAGTTGTTTTGTTGAAGGTCAAGCCTTACCTCATTGTTTATGTTCGAACTTAAGCTACACTTGCAGAATTTTAAATAGGAATCTGAGCCACAACTCTGCAATTTAGATATCTAAGAATTGCTTCCATAAACTCCACCTTTGACATATTTTCACTTTTATCCTTCAACTTTTTCTTCAAAAGAGATCCAAGCTGTTGATAATAATAAAAAGTTATAAAGAATTTACTTCTCATGTTATCCTTGAAAATCTTGTCAGTAGAAATCAAATCATGTTAAACATTTACTCGATGTGTCATTGACTGGAATACTACAAAATTGATTTACTAATTGCAAGTACACCAATGACTTTTTTGGGGGAAAAAGTATGGGACGGATGAGATACATTCAAAATAAATTGCGAACAACTTACTATGAAACCATCTATCATGAATTGTGATGAAAGAAAGTTTGGTAAAAGTTTCAGTATTTGAAATTTAGCATTATTTAACTTTCTTTCTTCATCCGTGTAGATTCTAATTTTGTCTGGTGAATCGTTATCCTCCAGAAAAGGAGTTGATATGAAAAATCCATAAGAAACTTATCAACTTTCAGCTCCATATTGTATGATTACAGAATTAAGAAAAACTTAGTTTTGTTATTCCTCTTTAAAACAAAATGTTACTCATTTAACCCACAGTTGTTAGGACCCAACCACCTCGTGCATTTACATCCATATATGAAAGACCATAGGCATTAATAGCCCGCCCATGGTTCTAATTAACAAATTATTACTTGATTTCTTTGAGAAACAAGCATCAAATAGATCACTTTAAGAGCTATGTCGAGCACCAGATCTACAAGCTGTAATATTTTCAACAAACAGACTAAGTCAAGGGAGATTAACAAAAGCAAACAAAGATCCGCCCTGAAGAAACATAAAATTTTGTGAGCATGAAAATAAATAAATCAGCGGTGGAGGGCTGTAGGGGGGTCGTTGGAGGGCTGATTGGGCAGCGGAGGGCTGTAAGGGCTGCGCTGATAAAAGGGGGCAGGTGGAGCAGCTGAAGGATGATGGGAAAGCGGCAGTGGCTGAAGTTGGGGAAGGGGCGGCATCGGCGACGCTGTTTGGTAGTGGCGATAGGTGCTAGAGGAGGGGAAGGGTTTAGGAGGAGTAGGAGGCGGCGATGGCGGCTGCAGAGGAGGCTGGAGCGACGGTGAGAGGAGTGGCGACGGATCTGGCTGAGGGGGCGGTGCTCAGGAGTAATAGGGCGGCATTGTTGCTGTTGTGCACAGCGGAAATTTCGGCAGGACCTTCGGTTCGTAAGGTGCACAACAAGAGATTGGATCACAATGAAATTCTCGTTTATAGCATTAAAGAAGATATTAGACATTTCAATTAGTTTAAATCTTAATTATGTTAAAAGGCCCCAAATAATTAAAGGCCCATTAGGTTAAAGGCTCGGCAGAATCTATTGTGATCAAGGGGTTTTTGCATATATACCCATCAAAACTTCTATAATTTCAAAATTACTCTCCAAATCTTGATATATGCAAAATTGCCCTTCACTACTCTTACATTGATATTTTTTACCTTTTCCGTCTAGCAGTATTAGTTTTTTAAACAAGAAACATTGCAACCTTATTGAGGATTATTGAAGCATTTTTTGCATTGTATAGTTTAAAAATCAAGATTATTAAGCAAGAGGGGTTGAATTGACCAATGTGAGAGAATAGGGGGCAATTTTGCAAATAGTAAAATTTAGAGGTATACATGCAACCTAACTCCTAACCTTGATAGGATAAATCTATACATCTTATCTTCTATTTAAATGTGAAATCCCAGTTCTAGTCTAAATGTAAGCGTAATCTATGTCTATATTAATACATAGAAACTTTTTTGGGAGCTATAATAATTTCCTCCTCCACCCCCGCCCCCCCTCTCCCCCCCCCCCCCCCCCACCCCCACCCCCCACCCCTCCCCCCCCAAAAAAAGCATCCTTCCAAATATGGACGTTTCTTCATGCAGTTAGATAATATAGAATCTATGTTGCCTAGGTACGGGTACCGGTACAGGTACGGGTACGGGACACGACAAATTTATAAAAAGTAGGGTACAGGGACACGACTGTATATATATAAAATAATTCACTTTAGATCAATATTGAATTAAATACCTATTACATTTTTATTTTTGGTTATGTAAATGGAGATTATAAATAAAAAACTAAGAATTAAGACGTCGGGATGGCAATGATCTCTTGGAGAATTGAAGACAAAAATGTTAAAGAAGACAAGAAAGAGGAGGAACATATAGAAAAATAGATCAATTTGTATGTTATATACTTATATTATTATGTAACATTGGCTTGTATAATCAATGACAAATGTAAGTTATGTAACTGATTTGAAGATAATACCAAATTCTATTTTTCATTACTTTCATCTTGAGTATACAAAAATACAAGCCTACCTCGCAAAACGAGAGTTAAAAATTACAAGCATACCTTCACAAGTTAGAACTATACCCCAAAATATTACAAATTTACAAGCATCCCTTAAAATATTACAAGTATATTGTTTAAAGGGTCAAATATACCTCCAAAAGTTAGATCTATATCCTAAAACTTACAATTCACTAGCATATTCCAAAAGTTAGATCTATATTCCTTGCACCGGTTAGAAGACAATCAACATTCAATATTTTCATACTCATTAAATACAACGGTCTCAAGCTCCGGCTCGTCAAGAGAAAGGTTTGCAACTTCTAAAATATCGACACCATTGAATGATTCAAATTCATCTCCTCCTATGTCCCACATCTTTGTCTCCTCATTAGAGTATTCCGAGGATCTCCTAGAAAGAAGACAGAGATTTGTGTGAACATATACCAAATCTTCCGCTCATTGTGGAGTCATCTTATTCCTCTTAAGAGAATGAATAAATTTATAAGTGCTCCAATTTTTCTCACAACAAGAAGAGGAACAAGGATGCTCAATCAACTTTAATGCTAACTCTTGCAATTTTGGTGTAGATGTTCCATAGATAACGCACCAAGACTTTGCATCCATTTTCTCCCTATCATCCAAAGAGTCATGAACCGCAAATATACCTTGTGCGGCGGAAAATTAAGCAAATTCCACATTAACCATTCTCCGCTCCTCAGAGTTAGGAAAATAACTCTTCAAACATTTAGCTCTTTCATTTGAGATCTCGGGATCCATGTGTGGTGCAACCCGATTTGGAGCTTCAATGAGCCAAGTCGTGCTATAATATCTACAAGATAGAAAAACATTCATAAATAATATTAACTATTATAGTCTAACCAATGTAGATTAAAAGTTTATTTGAGGAAAAAAATGCTCACTTTGGGTTTAGTGAATGAGCTAAGCAATGTAATGGTGTATTACTCTTATTCCACCGATCAACTAGTATGTACCACATTGTAAAATGATGAATATTCATCATCTCTCTTGCCTTCTTTTTTATAAATACAATTCTTCACTTTTTCAATCATAGAATCCCACATATCATAAACTAAGTCAAGGTTTGACTTGTCGGTGTCGGCGGATCGAACCATGTTATAGATTGACTTGGTAAAAGAGATAATATATTCTATTTTATCTCACCAAATATCATCCAAAATTATGTCCTTAACAAATTGATCCCTCCCAACATTATCATCTCGATAAAGACTCCAACTCTCACTAATGACCATGTCCATAAGACCATGTTTGTGTTAGACCCTAGGGGGTGATTAGGGTCTTATGCTAATCTAATCCAATTAAATACAAATTAAAATTAATTAACAAGTTATCCTAACAAGTATGAAATACAACAATATATATGAGCTAGGATGAGCAATATGAACAACAAGATATATCCTAACAAGGAGATATAGGCAATGTATGTGCAAGGATATATAAGCTAACACAAGATGATATATCCTACCAAAGAGATATACAATATGATATATACAAGGATATATAAACAACACAAGGGTAAAGATCTAAAAAAGATAGTGGATCATATAAATAATGAGATAATGACAATGGCGATAAAAAATATAAACACAAGTATAAATAAACGCCAAAGCACACTCAAACACAAAATATGATCACAGAGTTCGGACCTTCCGTCCTACGTCTCCGCTCCCCACTCCCGGGGAGAAATCCACTATCACAACCGGGTTTTCTACGCTCACCCGAACAACGTTTACACCTCACAGTGTCGGTTTTCAACGCTCACCGAACAACGTTCACTCCTCACACTCGGTTTTCTAGTTCACCGAAAACTTCACAACACACTCGGTTTTCTAGCTCACCGAAAACCTTACAACACTCACAATGTAACAAATATAAATTTTTTCTCTACAATAGATGAGAACTCAATGAAAGCACAACTCAATGTTACAATCTCTCACAACCCTAATATACTATGTATGCAAATACAATAAGCTCAAGTAGGTGTGTGTAACAAAGAGATAAAATCAAATCAACTAAACTCAAATATAAAATCTAGCTTAAGAGCAATGATAATCAAACAAGTATGTAAATGTAAAGCTAGAGCTTGAGTTTAGAAAACTTCTCAATAGATAATAAGATGGAGAGATGGAGATTGAAGCCCAAACAAGAAGATGATCTCCTCCACTTGTGGAAACAAAAAACAGCTTTAAACCAAACCCTTAAACAAGCGGAAAACAATCTTAAACTCTTTTTAAAACTCTTTAAAACATTCTCTTGGGTTACAAAAAGAATTGAGGTCAATGGGGTATATATAGCCTCCAAGAACCTCAGCCATAAACCCCAAACAAAATGACAAAAATAGCCCAGCAACGGTAACAAAAATAGCCGTTGGAAACAGAGCTGACAGAGCGGCGGTCGACCAAAAAAATTTGCGGTCGACCGCGATCCAGATCCCAAACTGGGAATCGAGCAGGAACTTCGTCGGTCGACCGCATCGGTCGACCAATGGAAAATTCGAGCTTTCGATCGACCGATGCGGTCGACCGACAAACTCTCTGCTGCCCAGAAACAACAGAACAATTGAGCGATCGATCGGTGCGGTCGACTGAAAACTGATATTACAAAAAATCTGATTTTGAAAACTATTTTTCTAATTTTAAAACACTGTTTAAAAATATCAAATAAATTCCAAAAAAATGTAAAACTTTGGGGAATGATTGTAGACATGATAATAAACATGCTACAACGACTGGTTTCGAAAAGGGACTTCCCAAATAAAAAATATCATCATTTTACAAAATAGTCCAAAACATGAAAATGTAAACATATGAATTTTGACATTTAGGCTAAACCATGTTTTGAAACTTTGCACAATGATTTTGTAGACTTAATAAAATATATATATGATTGTTATTAAGTGCATAAACTGAGAAAACAATATTTTCACAAATACAATAGAAAATAAAACAATATGAGTATGAAAATATATTTGTTTCATATCTAAGTAGATAAACCAAATCACAATAATAAATATGAAACATGTAATTTCATATTTATAAACATGAAAACCAAAACTTGTGTTGAATATATATGTGACTACATATATATATACAAGGAAACCAATAAAATGTGTGTATAGATAATTGAGCTTAGAGTACTTAACACACATAATATAAATTCTAAACTACATTACCCAAGCAATCTAGATCTTCAATAAGCTTGACTTGGTACACTGCGGATGAAGCTGAACTTGGATCTTAAACTTAAATTGCATAAGCTTCACCGACATTCCACCAACCTCCTTTAGATATGATCGTTGAAGCTCTATTCCATCCATCCTCCAACAACGTTGTTTGTCTATAATAAATAAGAAAACACAAATACTAGACAAACAACATTAGTGATAAATTATTTGTTAAACATCATCAAAACAAGAAGGCTAACAATCTTTCCCTTTTTGATGATGACAAACAATTTATAAAAAGAAATATATGCATGAAGGAAATGAATATATAATTTATAATTCACATGCATATAAACAAGAAAGAATATACTCACAATATTTCTCCCCCTTCGACAATATCAAAAAGGGGACAAAAGAATGAAGAGAGCGAAAGCTCCCCCTATCAATATGCATGGGCGAGTATAAAACAAGAAATATATAGGGATTGCTCCCCCTATCAAAATGCCATATAGAATATATGAAATGAAGATCATGGTAAACATATGTAAGCAAGCATAGATGGAAAATATGCTAAACACAACTCACATACATAAAGACAATGAGAACTCAAATGAGTATATCAATATGAAAAATAGTGTCTCATATCAAAGAACATAAAAACATGTATAATAGTAGATTTATGAAAAAAAAAAGAGCATGAGAGTCATGCAAAATGTTTTCAAATGAAAACAAATCAATCAAATGAAATCATAAATCACAAGTAAATCATACAAGAACATAAGACCAAATCATCATTGATTTTTAAAAATCAAGAGAGGCAACTGTATCTAGCTCTTGAGCTAGTATCAACCTATATAAACATTTTTAGCACCCGGTAAACAATGTTTGGGAATAAACACCCAATAAATCCGGAGGGTAATATAAACGTAGTCCTCTCATAAAAATAAAATTTATAATCCTGAAAACAAAAGAATTTGATCAAAGAAAATTTGTTTTCATAAAAAGTTTCAAAGCATAATTTTCAAAACCAAGAAAAGAAAAAGTAAAAACACTAAAATTCTTGGTTTAAAATTTAAATTTATTTTGGTACCCAAGAACTCTTGGTACCAAAAGATTTAGGGACATGACCCCTATCATTAAAGCTCAAAACCCTAAGGTTATGAACCCTCTTAGGCATATGTGGTGCACTAACATGGTCAAAGCAATATTTATTCAAATGACCCTTCCGATTGTAATTTGTGCAATGAAAGAGATCCATTTGTTTTTATGGACCATTAGCTCGTGCACGGGAAACATTAGAAACATTTGCAAACATGGATGGTCTTTTAAAATTATTTTGCAAATGAGAAACCTTATCAAAACAAAACTTTCCTAAGTGGCCATATCTACCACAAACATCACATTCAAAAATGTGTGATCTATTAGAAACATTTGGCAAATAAGATTTCTTTTTCAAGTCAAAACAATAATCGTCCAAATGACCAAAACGACTACAAAGATCACACTTGAACACACTAGCATGCTTATGATGAACTTTGTGAGAATGAGCATGTGAATGTGTAAGTGTACAAGATGAAGAAGCTACATGAGATGCACAAGGAGCATTAGAATTCTTATGTTTGTGTGCATCATAACAAAACTTAGCTAGATGACCTTGACGGTCGCAAATAGAACACTTATAAGTTTTGCTATACATGTGTGCATAATGAGTAGATGATGACTTAGACTTGGCACACATATTCATAAGCCTCTTATGATTATTAATGCATGTTTTCAAAGTTGAATCTAAAGATGAAATACTTTTATTCATAAGATTCAAATCTTTATTTTTAGGCACATATGCATTTTTGGAAGTAGAACATAAATAGTTGTTTATAAAAGAAGCAATGTTATTTTTTATGTTCTCTACTTCTAACATGGCATCAATTTTAGCATGAGATAAGCTAGAAATGGATGATGATAATTTCTCATTTTCCAATTTTAACATATCATAATTTTCTTTAAGAGCAACATTTTCTTTAGAAATGATATCAAAATTGGAAGCTAGCTTCTCATGATCGGATATAAGTTCTACATGCTTGCTTTGTAAATTAATGAAATCATTTTGCAATTTCTTGTAGGCATGCAATAATTTATCACTAGCACAAGCAAGTTCATCATTAGGTAAATCATTAATATATTCGAACTCGCAAACCTCACTAGGGCTATCGCCTAGTGCACGTGTGCATGAAACTCCTTTTGAACTTAAAGCGGGATCCTCCAAAGCTTGTTGGATCGCCTCCAAGTCTCCTTGATGTGCTTCAATAAATTTCCATAAGGTGTAAGCACTATCAAAAGAATCAAGTATGTTAGACATAAATGAATCAAATGCATTTAATAAAAATTATAACATAAGCTTGTTCATAATAAACATCTTTTTATCATGTTTGCTCAACTTGGATTTCTCCAACGTGGGCATAATATAAGCACAATCAATGATTTCCCATAAATTGATATTTTTAGATTGAACAAATATTTTGAATCTAAAACACCATTGAGCATAGGAGAAAACATTAAATTTAGGAGTAATACTAGAATCATAGCCTAAACAAGATGCATCATTCATATCCATAATTTATAAAAATATGCAAGCAAGATACAAATGCAATCAAAACAAGATTAGCATAATAAAATAACTTGGATCTTTAACTCAAGGCGATTAGACCTTAAATCAAAGAGCACCAAGCTCTGATACTAATTGTTAGACCCTAGGAGGGGGTGATAGGGTCTTATGCTAATCTAATCCGATTAAATGCTAATTAAAATTAATTAACAAGTTATCCTAATAAGTATGAAATACAACAATATATATGAGCTAGGATGAGCAATATGAACAACAAGATATATCCTAACAAGGAGATATAGGCAATGTATATGCAAGGATATATAAGCTAACACAAGATGATATATCCTACCAAAGAGATATACAATATGATATATACAAGGATATATAATCACCACAAGGGTAAAGATCTAAACAAGATAGTGGATCATATAAATAATGAGCTAATGACAATGGTGATAAAAAATATAAACACAAGTATAAATAAACGCCAAAGTACACTCAAACATAAAATATGATCACGGAGTTCGGACCTTCCGTCCTACGTCTCCGCTCCCCACTCCCGGGGAGAAATTCACTATCACAACCGAGTTTTCTACGCTCACCCGAACAACGTTTACACCTCACAGTGTCGGTTTTCAACGCTCACCGAACAATGTTCACTCCTCACACTCGGTTTTCTAGTTCACCGAAAACTTCACAACACACTCGGTTTTCTAGCTCACCGAAAACCTTACAACACTCACAATGTAATAAATATAAATTTTTTCTCTACAATAGATGAGAACTCAATGAAAGCACAACTCAATGTTACAATCTCTCACAACCCTAATATACTATGTATGCAAATACAATAAGCTCAAGTAGGTGTGTGTAACAAAGAGATAAAATCAAATCAACTAAACTCAAATATAAAATCTAGCTTAAGAGCAATGATAATCAAACAAGTATGTAAATGTAAAGCTAGAGCTTGAGTTTAGAAAACTTCTCAATAGATAACAAGATGGAGAGATGGAGATTGAAGCTCAAACAAGAAGATGATCTCCTCCACTTGTGAAAACCAAAAACAGCTTTAAACCAAACCCTTAAACAAGCGGAAAACAATCTTAAACTCTTTTTAAAACTCTTTAAAACATTCTCTTGGGTTACAAAAAGAATTGAGGTCAATGGGGTATATATAGCCTCCAAAAACCTCAGCCATAAACCCCAAACAAAATGACAAAAATAGCCCAGCAACGGTAACAAAAATAGCCGTTGGAAACAGAGCTGACAGAGCGGTGGTCGACCGAAAAAATTTGCGGTCGACCGCGATCCAGATCCCAAACTGGGAATCGAGCAGGAACTTCGTCGGTCGACCGCATCGGTCGACCAATGGAAAATTCGAGCTTTCGATCGACCGATGCGGTCGACCGACAAACTCTCTGCTGCCCAGAAACAACAGAACAATTGAGCGATCGACTGGTGCGGTCGATCGAAAACTGATATTACAGAAAATATGATTTTGAAAACTATTTTTTTGATTTTAAAACACTGTTTAAAAATATCAAATAAATCCTAAAAAAATGTAAAACTTTGGGGAATAATTGTAGACATGATAATGAACATGCTACAACAACTGGTTTCGAAAGAGGACTTCCCAAATGAAAAATATCATCATTTTACAAAATAGTCCAAAACATGAAAATGTAAACATATGAATTTTAACATTTAGGCTAAACCATGTTTTGAAACTTTACACAATGATTTTGTAGACTTAATAAAATATATATATGATTGTTATTAAGTCCATAAACTGAGAAAACAATATTTTCACAAATACAATAGAAAATGAAACAATATGAGTATGAAAATATATTTGTTTCATATCTAAGTAGATAAACCAAATCACAATAATAAATATGAAACATGTAATTTCATATTTATTAACATGAAAGCCAAAACTTGTGTTGTATATATATGTGACTACATATATATACAAGGAAACCAATAAAATGTGTGTTTATAGATAATTGAGCTTAGAGTATTTAACACACATAATATAAATCCTAAACTACATTACCCAAACAATCTAGATCTTCAATAAGCTTGACTTGGTACACTGCGGATGAAGCTGAACTTGGATCTTGAACTTGAATTGCATAAGCTTCACCGACATTCCACCAACCTCCTTTAGATATGATCGTTGAAGCTCTATTCCATCCATCCTCCAACAACGTTGTTTGTCTATAATAAATAAAAAAACACAAATACTAGACAAACAATATTAGTGGTAAATTGTTTGTTAAACATCATCAAAACAAGAAGGCTAACAGTTTGATCTTCTTGAATCGTCGCAACATGATAACAACCGAAACATAACGAGTTTTGGCTATAGCAAGCATTTTTAACTTCACATGTTCATTGAACATTGATAATCTCATGGAATGATTCATTATGAAGTTTCTTATAACAACAACATCATCGCTAACTTCGGTGATCTAACTATATTCCTCATACACTACCTCATTTCTTTTGGTATTCTTCGCCGCACAAATATTTTTTAAGGCAAGATTGAGTGTGTGGACAACACATGGAGTCCAAAAAATATGAGGATGTCTTCCTTGTACAATGCCTCCCGCGGATTTACAAACCGGTGCATTATCGGTTATGACTTGTACAACATTATGAGGACCAACCTCTCACTAGTAGAAAACCATCTATTCTAGACGGAATATTCTAGACGAAATTTTTTCCGTTTAGAATGTATTAAACTAGACGAAAAATTTTTGTCTAGAATATTCCGTCTAGGATAAAATATTCTAGACGAAAATTTCCATCTAGAATAGTATCCTAGACGGTTATTTTATTTTTATTATTATTTTTTAAAATTTCCACGTATCCTAGACGGAAATTTCTATCTAGGATACATCCTAGACAGAAATTTCCATCTAGGATACATGGAAATTTTTAAAAAAAAATTTAAGGCGTCAAAACCCCAGCCCCCCTTCTTTTCCCCCCAAATCGAAAGAGGAAGGAACCCCCCTTACGGGCTCCTTCGTCCCTCGACCGCTCCGGTCAGACCCCCCTCCACTCCGACCTCCCCTTCGCGAGTCCCCTCCTCCGCCGTCTCCTTCTTCATCTTCAAAGCCATCCACCTCCTTACCGCCGGCAGCTCTAGCTCCTCCTCCTCCTCCTCCAGAAAAGAGAAGCACGCCCTCTAATTCTAGCTCCCTCTAATCGAGGGCTCCGTCACCCTCAGCATCATCCTCACCTTCGCCTGGCCAGGGTGCCACATCATCAACATCGTCCTCTGGTCCACCTTCGGCTCCACAACGTCAGCAGGCATCCTCCTTTTCTACTTCGCCATCTTCGTTAAAATCTAGGGTTTGTTGCCGATCAGATCCAAGGGAAAAGGAAGATCGTGAGGGAATTGCTCGGAAAGCTCGCGTCTCGATCTCTCTCCATCGTTGGGAAATGGCAGCAGCAGCAACTCCGTCGCCTCAACATCCACGAGTACGTACCAGGTCCTAAACCTAGGGTTTTTTTCTTCTTTTGATTACTGATGCTATCTCGTTCTGATTCGTTAATATCTGATCGATCTGACTGATCTCGTGTTTAACGAATAACGATCCGTTTTAATTTTGCGGCAGGGTTCGGATTTGATGAGTAAGCATAGGATTAATGTCCTAAGGGGAGTTGTCGTCTCATCAACCGAGGAGGTGAGGAAGGCGATCAAAGATGTTTTCCCTAGCGAAAAGGAGGTAATTTTGTCTAAATTTCACATGGAAATGTGTCTGCCTCAGGGTTTTCTTTTGTGATGATATCAAAGAAATATAAATAGATGTAATAATTGTGGCATAAATGTTATTGAAATGGGAAAAATTGGACCTGGTAGTGAGCCAGTGGTGTTTCTTTTCTGAAGCTAGCATTTATTTGTTGGATTTGGTTTCACGAACATTCGCCTGCATCTTTGTTCTGCCAGCTCAAATTTGGTAACTCGTAGATAAATATAATATCGCAAATAACTGCTTATGTGAATGTTCCTTGACGGTTATTTAGCTATAAAGTTGAATCAATTTCATAATTATTTGTAATAGTTTGATAAATAGTAGTTAGACAAGTTAACCCATTGTGAGTTGATTTTAGAAATTATGTCACTCACTTTGAAGAAAGAATCGTCTGAACAGATTATTATCAGGTTCATATTTTTGTTTCCAAGCATAGGTGCAAAAATTATTGACCCAAGTCTATACCTTGACCCTTTTGTACTCCATCAACATCGTCCTCTTGATACATGTTGTTTGAACTCTGCATCCAATATTTTTTATCTCCAAGCATTCCTTAGGTCTTCATATAGTACTAAAATCTCTTGATACATTTTGCTTGAACTTTGCATCCAATATTTTTCTTCTTCAAGTAGTCTATATAACTGCAAAATTTTCACAACCTATGTCATTAACCTCTCCACTAGCCTATGTGGAGGTTTTGTGGTGTCTAGGCAACATTTTTAGTAGAAATTATGTTGCTATGATTAATTATGTTGCTGTGATTAGCATGGCCTATGTGAATGTAATAATGGGTTTCCCTCCTCGATGGATAACCATAAACAAATCTAACAGTTCACTGAATGGCATCCTAGCATGCATGAATTTGATATGTTGTGATAAGTCCTACATTGCTGTGATTAGCTAACATACAACAAATAGTTATTCCATGTCTAAGATTTTGAGGCTTGACAAGATGAAGATAGAAGCAATCATGTTTTCATATCTTATATTTTTTGGATGCAGTACACCAGCAATGAATTTTGTGAGCTAGCAGTGTTAGTAGAGGTTTCAAGGTGTTCTATACTTTAAGCATACAAGCTTACAACTATATTGCACCCATATGCATACCCAATTGAAGAAAAACAGTGTTATAATGTTTGTTCTTACATCAACTCGTGGTCTGTTCTCCCTCTCTTTGCAATATACAGGCAATTATGTCTTTTGGTTACTTATGGAAAATATATTCCCCTTGATATACGCAAGAGATAATGGAGTGTGTGAAACGAAGCGGAAAGTTCAACAAGGAGTTTCAGGCTTTCACAGGCATGATTCTTTCGTGTGGTGTTATTCTTATTACCTAATTTTAGTGTTAATTGAACAGATCCCCGACAGGATCATTATTTTGCATTTGCTAGCTGGATCTGTTATTGGACCAGGAGGTTTTAATTTTGTCAGAGAAATGTATGGGGAAGGAGTTGAAGAAGCTTCTGCAGTGTCATAGCTATTGTAAATAATTTATGTAAAAGTTTGTAAACAATTTATGTATCTCTCTACTATTTTGGTGAATGTATTATTTGAATATAATAGGATTTGATATTGGAATATAATTAGATTGTGTTGGATATAAATATAATTTTTTATTGTTCAATATTGTGTACATGCACCCAAAGTAGATTCTACAAAAAAAAAACTACTGTAGCAAGTATCCTAGACGAAAATTCCATCTAGGATGCTCAAATTCTGTCTAGGATGCATTTTTTGAAAAAAAAATTTAAAAATAAAATAACCAATTCCGTCTAGAATGAGTATTCTAGCCGGAATTTCCGTCTAGAATAGTCATTCTAGACGGAATTTTTTTCCGTCTAGGATGTAGTATTCTAGACGAAAATTCCGTCTAAAATAATCCGTCTAGGATGTATTCTAGACGGTTTTGAATTCCGTCTAGAATAATCCATCTAGGATGTATTCTAGAAGGAATTTCCGTCTAGAATACTACATCCTAGACGGAAACTTTCTAGACGCGTATTCTAGACGGAATTCCATCTAGAATACTCATCCTAGACGGAATTCTGAGTATCTTAGATGAAATTTTTCGTCTAGGATACCTTATTTTTTAGCAGTGTCTTCAATGGATTTCAAGAGAATATCGGCTATATAATCCATTTTTTTAGCCCTCCCCTCCGCATTGACGGCATTCAAGAACATTGTTCCATCTTCGGTCACCGCCATCACATTAATGAGAGGCATTCTTTGTGAGCCGGACCACCCATCGCTAACAATAGAAACGCCCTTTGCTTTCCATGTTAATTTTATGGGCTCTAATAACTTCTCGATATGTGCCCTTTCTTTTTGTAAGAGGCTTGTTCTTAGAAGATTGTATCCGGGAGGGATATAACCTCCAAGCGAATTGCTTGTGGCATATTTAAAAGCTTCGATGAAGTATGGATTTCTTGCCAAATTGAATGATAAACCCCCCATGAAAAACATTCGGGCAATGAGACCATGTAGGTGATTTCAGGCTCCACGATTAAATGATTGTTCTATGGTGTTCCCCTCACTTCTTCTCTTCTTAGCAACATCTTTTGTGGTGGTTGTTGTTGATGTAGGCAATGGAACACTTTTGCCCTTCTTTGCCTTCAATCTATGCTCCGCTAGCTCCAACACTTTCTTCATCTCAACAATATTTTCATTCTTCACATTTGCACAACATTTGATTCCAAATAATGGATGTCTTAAGAGATGTGCTTTTACTCTTGAATGAGAACTCTTAAAAGTTTCAAGACAATAATTGTATTGCCATTCCCAATTTCCACCACCTCCCGTTGCTTTTCCAAGTTTTGTGACATATCTCCAAAGAGGAGCATTACCATCCTCTAGCTCACTTTGTGAACTTGGAGTCTCCATCTAATTCTCTACAATTATTAACAACAAAATACTTACATATAAGAAATAGAAAGCTATTTTTATTTTAATTAATAATTTAGAACTAATAAAATTACCTAAATAAACAAATACAAACATTAAAAATAATTTATAATTTAGCCCCCCTATATATGTTCGGGAAAAACCAAAACAGCCCCAACGCCCCCAACTCTCATCTCATCGGAGGGAAAAGGAGAAAAAAAGAGAAAAAGAGGGCGCTGGATCTCCCAGTCGAGGAAAAAGGAGAAAAGAGGGCGTTGATCTTGCTGTCGAGGAAAATGGGGAAAAGGTGAAAAAACAAAAGCGAAACCCTAAAAACCATAAATCAAACATTGTCTTCGAGCAGAGAAGTCGTCGAGGAGCAGGATTTGTCGTCGAGGCGCTAAAATCGCTTCATCGAGGCTTTGATTTTGTCGTCGAGGAGTTGATTTCGTCGGAGGAGGAGCAGTACTCGTCGTCGAGGCGCTAAAATTTCTTCGTCGAGGCTCTAATTTGCTGTCGAGGAGTTGCGTTCGTCGTCGTCGAAGCAGGACTCGTCATCGAGGCACTGATATTGCTTCGTCGAGGCTCTAATTTCGTCTTCGATGAGTTGAGTTCGTCGTCGAGGAGCAGATTCGTTGTCAAGGAATGGGATCGTCGAAGGTGGTGAAGGCAATATCGCTTCGAAGGTAAGGGTTTCTCAAGTGGGATTGGGCTATTGGGCTCAAATAGTTGACAATCGGTCCTGTTTTAAAATTTCAACGATGTTTTTTTTTTTTGCGCGAGACGAGCCGTGTCCCTGCCGTTTGGGTGCGGATCCGCACCCAAAACGTACCCGACACGAGTACGGGGCCACAAATAAGGTGTCGGGGTATCATAGTATAGAATAGTCATTTTCAAATAAAGATTAATTATAAGTCAGTATCCTAAGGTAGGTGAAATTACACGGGTAATCCTGAAGTCTGCATATCTATACAGGTAACTTTAAGATTACAACTTGTAACTACAAGGGTAACTCTAGAGCCCATATGACACATAACTTCTAGGATTATTGGTGCAACTATAACCAATAACTTTAGGGTTGCTCATGTGGATACACAAACTTCAGGGTCACCTATGTAATTACACCATACCTTAAGATAACAGATTATAATTAGTCCTTCAAATAATGAACATTTAAATTCCTAGTGAGTAGCCTTTTCAAATAATGAACACAATTAAGGTCTTAGACAATAAAAGAAAATTTTCATATCTTAATAGATAATTACTAGGTTGGAAGTTGAATTGAACAACAAAACAACTTTTGGAAGCTCTTTTTGGATTTATCACAAGTTTTTCTCAATATTCTATTTATCAATGTATATTAGTATGTATAAAGAACAAAGGATAGGCATGTAAAGTTTGAAAGATGAGTAGAGATGTATACTAAACAGTAAACACAATATAATCTAGATGGGCAAAGTGGTAATTTTAGGTTAGAAATTACAAAATGAATTTAAAAATTGAAATATTGGGTTGTGGCTGAAGAAAATCACGAATTTTGATATACACAAAACTTATTGTCTTTTATTCGAATATAATTAAAATTGACAAAATTTTCGGATTATAGCCTATGACATTTTTGACACATACATTAATAAATTTTTTTTATTTGAAACCAAAAAAATCTGAAACAATCAAGGGTTATAGGTCATAAAGCCCTCGAATTTTGATTTATACATAACTAATTTACATTTATTCATAACAAATACAAATTGAAAAACATCAAGGGTTATAGCTCATGAAAATTATAAATTTATACTTACACCAACTTTCCATTTACTTAAAAAGTACAAAAATCATGTGTTGTAGCGATCAAAAAAACATCATGTGTTGTAGTTGATTATAAATCTTAAACCATGCACGCTTAGTGGTCGTTTGGTTGGAAGGAATAAAGATTGACCAAAATTGTAAGTTCTAGTCTATAAAATTTAACATTGTGCGTATAATAAATTTACATTCATTCAAAATAAATAAAAACTGACAAAATCGAATGTTATAGCTCATAAAACTTGTACATATTATTAATTTATATTTGTTCAAAATAAACGAAACTTGAAAAAAATTGAAAAAAAAAATTATGTTTGCATAATAAATTTATGTTTATTTTAAACGAATATAACTAAATAAATTTATATGATTTTTAATAAAATCATGAATTTTAATGTACATGTTATTAATTTAATTCATTAAAAATAAATAAAACTTGGACAAAATCATGGGCCATAGCCCATGTAAATCTCAAATTTTAATGTACACGTACTAGATTTTTGTTCGCTCGAAATAACTAAAACTAGTACATTATAGCTCATGAAAAATATAAAATTTGATCTGTACATGCTTAATTATCATTTGATTGAAGGGAACAAAAATTGAGTAAAAAACATGAATTAAATTGAGTAAAAAACATGAATTATAACCTTTGAAAATTGTACATTTTTATGTACAGATTATAAATTCACATTCACATGAAAATAAAAAACTGATAAAAAATTATAGAATATAGACTATAAAAATCATAAATTTTGATGTAGAGATAATTAATTTACAGTTATTTGAAATGAATAAAAGATTGAAAAATAAATATTGGAATATAACCATGAAAGTTGTAATTTTTTAAAAAAAATCTACAAATTTATAATCACAACTGAGAGCGACTTTTGTTTGTAGGCACACATCAGCAAGCAATCTACTTAACGTGTGCGCCGCTCTTGTCTAGGGGTTTTCTCCAGTGGGATGGCAAGAAAGAAAAAGTTGATGATGATCTCTCCAGCTAGGTGATCTCTAATTAAAGCAAAAATGATAGCTCATAATGGCTCAAATCGGAATTTAGACCGGGAGAAACTGGCCGTAGTGGAAGCAAGAGTTTCAAACCCTTAGCTTAAATTCTGGCTAATACAAAGATTAATTCAATGGGACATGAGTCTTGCTTGTTTGGATCTAAAGGTCAAGCTGCGTGAGCTAGGTCTTCAGCTCATCTCCTGTTGGATTAGAAATTTTGAATGATAAATTTAATGTTGCGGTTACTAACGGGGAATTGGAGGAATCTCGCTTTAATGAAACTCGAGTAGAGGTAGATTTTAGAAACGGTATTGGGACCAACAGGGAAAGTAAACGCCGTAGTTGAGTTGACTTGGTGGAGCAGGAGGACGCTAAAGCTGCTGATGGTGTAGGGTCTAATGAAAAGAAAGCAACAGGTTGAGAAAAAAGGTATTAATTGGCATAAAATGTTCAAAAATAATGGAATAGCTGTTGTCGTTTTTTCTTTCTGAGTATGTGAAATCTGATGATGGTGCATGTATTACTTTAAATGAGGAGGAATAGAAAGAAGGCTCTACTATGTTCAATAACTCTCTTGTTGGCAGTGTACCGGGGCTTTCTGCTAGATTCAAAGCAATGGTTCATTTGTTGGAAAATGTGGTTAAATCTGGAATGAAACAGAGAAATTTTGATGTGCAGTAACTATAAACTTTTTTATTTTACTGTTGTGTATTTATGAAACGCTGTCCTTAAAGCAATATTTAGTCTACTCCAATGCAATGATCTCAAGGCCAAACTGCTTCCAGGAACAACAGTACAGTACTCTGGTGTGCACCAACCCAGTACTGTTAAGATCTTCTCGATCTATAAGACCTTTCGGTTAAGGCAAAGGTCTCCTCGATCTCAGAACCTTTCGGTTCAAAACCTTTCGATTTCAGGGAAAGTTCCTACGGGCACAGTTTCTGCAACAGCAACACAACAACAACAACGTAAAGATATCATTGATCCGACGTTCGTATTTCAAGTTCACACCAAGAGCTGCCCAATGTGCGCTATTTATAGACCTCTAAGGCCAGCTCAAGAGTCACCCTCAATTAGGCTGTTACAAATCATAATGGCAATTATGATTGTAACAACAATTCATTAAATTGATGTAAATGCTGTTGTAACTGCTGCATGCAGTAACTCCTGAGTACGAGGTAATCAATGGACGCGTTACTACGAAACACGAGGATCACGTCTCAGCAAATCAGACGGACATCGTCAAACTGGCGAACCTCGTCGAACGGGCGAACCTCGTCAAACATGTGAACCTCGTCGAACGAGTGAACCTCGTCAAACAGGCTAACCTTATCGAACGAGCGAACCTCGTCGAACCTCGTTGAACGAGCAAACCTCGTCAAACAGGTGAACCTCGTCTGATCTGGTGAATCAGATGAACCTCGTCAACCAATTGACGAACCACGTCTGATTGCGAGAACGCTAGGGTCACACTCTCGTGCGAATGTGTAGCTCGTCCGCATGCTGCGAAGCAGCTTGCGAGGCACCTTTGTAGCGCCAAAGAGCGTCACCTCGCACCGATGCATCCGTACAAAGTGCAAAGTATGCCTAACAAAGTGCCACTTAGCGCCTCAGCCCGATTAGCCCCGATCATCGGTCCATTGGCCCATGGTCTACGGCCCACGAGCCCACTGTCCACAACCCACGGCCCACGACCCACGACCCACTAGATTTTATAAGGGATTAATTAAAATAAAATACTTCTCAGTTTGCCGTTGGCAAGCCTTGAACATAAAACCTTTTGAAATATCAAAACTTTAACTTTCCACTAGGCTACTAAGTATTTATGAAAAATACTTGTAGTTGATATATATATATATATATAGTTTAAAAACTCATTTTGGATAGCGGTTTTGACCAAAAAAATCCAACAATCTCCCACAAGGACTTGAATCGTTGTTTCAATCATTGTGTAATGGTGCCGATGTTTGGAAAGCAGTTTTAAACTAGTGTCGTGTAATGGTGCCGTTGTTTTAATCGTTGTGCATAAGGTAGATGTCGCAAGAACTTGAATCCCCCTTAGACTAACTGAATAAAAGATAGATGCATTATGTCGCAGAGACTTAAACCAGCACATGTTTAAAATCCAATGATCACACAAGATCAAATTCATCTATGGTGGCTTTCACTTTGAACCACACTTACCTTTGCTTTTGCCTTGCATATTTATGGTCCTGTGCATGTCCTGGTTTCTGCTAGGGCTCTAGGTATCTTTCCAAAAGACACTATAGGAGACGATCAAATCTCCACCCATGCATAGGTGAGTTCTTTAGGCATGTTTCCTATAAAACATCCCGCATCTAAATGTTTTGAACTTATTAAGGCTTAAGAGTCATCCTCTCTCATGATAGGATTCTAGGTAGGTCTTTTAGGAGTGTTTCCTATCTAACACCCCCATCCGAAATACTTTAGACTCATTAATGCTTAATAGCCAATCCCTTTACATGATAGGATCATCGGTGAGTCCTTTAGCCATGTTACCTATCCAACATCCCGCATCCAAAATGTTTTTGACTCATTAAGACTTAATAGCCATCCTCTTTACCATAATAGGATTTCACTTGTAAATCTTACTTGACTTTTGAACCAACCATCTTCTCATTAGTAGCATAAGCTTTAAACTAATAACTTGATATAAATGATAAGTATTTGTAAGACTCACCAAACTTTGCAAATCTTACTCGACTTTTTAACCAATCATCTTATCATTAGTAGCGTAAGCTTTGAACTAATAACTTGATATAAATGGTAAGTATTTATAAGGCTCACAAAATTTTAAGACCCATTCTAGCAGACGTCCTTTCGACTATGTTCATTTTTAGACCTTTAGTCAAAGGACCAACCACATTCTCTAAAGATCGAACGTCAATCACAGAGATGACTCTTAGTAAATGAGTTCTCTCAAATAGTCATGCTTTAGACGAATGGTCCGTTTCTTTTCATTAAACAACGAGTTCGTTGTCATAGCACTCGTCGCCTGATTATCACAATAGATAGTAATTGCGCCTTATAATTTCGTCAATGGAAGGTTTCGGAGAATACAACTGAGTCACTCAGCTTCATCTCCTGTAGCATAGAGTATGAAAAACTCAGATTCCATAGATGACTGTGCAATCATAGTTTACTTCTTAGATTTCCACAAGATGGCAGCTCCACCCATAGTTAAGACAAAACCTCCGGCAGATCTGCATTCATCTGGTTCTTAGCACCAGCTCGCATCTGAATAGCCATCAATTACACCTGGATATCCAGTGTAGAATAAGCCTAGACATATAGTTCCTTTTAAGTATCTCATCAATCTCTGGACAGCATCCTAATGAAGCTTTCCATGATTACTTGTGAATTTACTAAGCATTCCTACAACGAATGTTATGTCTGGCCTTGTGTAGCTCATTACGTACATAAGACTCCCAATTATCTTTGAGTACCTAAGCTGCTCTACTGGTCTTCCAGTGTTCGGTCGAAACTTCTTGTTGTAATTATACGATATTGAAAGTTCTGGCAGGTCGTAGTAGCCATACTTTCTAAGTATGCTCTCAACATAATGAGATTAGGACAATTTAATACCCTCTTCAGAGTATATGATTTTGATTCTGAGAATTACGTCCGAAATTCTAAGGTCCTTATGCTAAATTGTGCTGATAGAAATTTCTTGGTAGATGTTACCTTCTCCAAATCACTCCCGATAATGAGCATATCACCCACATAAAGACAGATAACAACCACCTTTCCTTCAGTGACCTTAATGTATAAGCACTTATTAGACTCATTGACTTGATACTCATTGTTACGAACAACCCTATCAAACTTCTCATGCCAGAGTTTCGATGCCTGCTTAAGTCCATATAGAGACTTAATAAGTTTATACACTTTACCAGCTGGAGCATCAAGTCCTTCTGGTTTCTCCATGTAGATTTCTTCTGTGAGGTCTCTATTGAGAAAGGCACTTTACAACTATCTGATGTATGGCGAACTTTTTTTATCACCGCTCATGCGATAAGCACTCTGATGGCAGTGATCCTGCAAACCTATGTATAGATATCAAAGAAATCTATTCCTTCTCTCTGAGAGAATCCTTTCGCCACCAGTCTTGCTTTGTACCAAGTTTGATCTGGAGGAAAGGGGAATGTGCCTCAGATCTCTCGAACTCTCCTTCTTTATGCTGAAGAACTTCGCCAAGATCTATTAACCCTCTGAAATTCGTGATTCACACTTCACAGGGACAACACCTCGCCTCTATTTCAGATCCACAGCATATAGGGCCCTAGGCTTGTTTTTATAGGTTTCGAATGCAGCATTTTCGGATAAGAATTGATGATTTTACCTTATCCTTAGTTAATAACCGCTTAACCACGTTTAGGAATTAGCTTCAAAATAGTTGGGAGGCTCTGAAATGAACAAATCCCGAGAAAACCCGTCAAAAAACACATTTTGAGCACTTCCGGGCGTGAGCCACCCTACGGTGGCTCTAAACTGTGTGAGCCACCATATGGTGGCTCGGTATTGGCCAAGCCACCTGACCTTGGCCGAGTCGTGGGCCGCTAGGGGCTTTTTCGATTCGGTCTTGTTCCGCCGTTATGCGCATTTCATCGTTTCACGGACTTGTACGCTTCACCGATTCACTTCATGCATTTCGTTAACTTGGAGGTGGTTGACGAGTGTGCGGTTCACTTGGAGGTGGTCGCTGAGCACGCTGGCCACTTGGAGGTGGCCGGTGAGTGTGCGGGCCATTTGGAGGTGACCGGTTAGCACGTGGGCCCCTTGGAGGTGGTCGTTGAACGTGTGGGCCACATGGAGGTGGTCAGTGAGCACGCGGGTCAATTGCTTTGATGTTTCGGTGGCTTATTGCTACGTTATCAACGGTTCACCACTTTACTGTTTCGACGGCTCGTTGTCACGTCGTCTGACAGTTTGTCGCTCGACGACTCGTCGTCTCGAGCTTTGTTCGGGGACCTATAGGCAATTTTTGAAGCCTACAAATATTTCCTCCAAATTGTTTCAGTCTCATTCTTTTATAGAGGAGCCTAAAATACTTTGGATATGATATGCCCAACCTTCAATTCGTCGACTTCTTCAGCTTTCAGTCTATTCAGTATTTTGTCAAATAGCTAAAATTCTTCCGGTGCTACATTTATCGTCTGACCGTTATTGAAATCTTGAACAAAGACTATCGTGTTGATATCTAAATTAGCTCGTGTTATTGAATCGATGTTGAACTGATCATTTTCGTCGAGAGTTTATATCTGAATTGCGGTTGAACTCCCTGGGGATTATCCTTTGACCTAAAATTGATCTGAGCCTTGTTTCGATGAAATTATCAATGCGTTGGTTGGTGCTGACCTTCATGACAACTGGTTGACCCATATTTACCTTCATTGCAACACGTGGATTAGCGTTTGACCTTCGTCGTAACGTGTTGACCTGCGTGAATACAGTTTATACTCATACGTTAACTGGAGTATATACAGTTTAAGCTCTTAAGGTGTTTGAGGAGGGATGACTAGTTTATACTCGTATACTCCTGGGAGTTCGAGTCACGAGACCGACTGGTGAAGTTGGTGTTGTTTGTGTCAAAAGTTGCTTTTTCCATTGCTTTCAAACCAGTTACACCGTTTATCGATTACAAGTTAAAACTAAAAGAAAAGTTGATCTTTTTATAAGATCTTCATATAATGAAAAATAAAGATTACAACTTTATCAAACAAAATGCAGCAGTAGTTTATCTCCCGCTACTTTGCGTGGGATCTTTGCATGTGCCGGGGACGCGTTAGTCCGTGGACCACCGCAGATCAAACCCGATTGATAGTATAACTACGCTCTTGCTTCAGAAAGGAAACAATTGCGGAAGCGACAATCACGACCAAGCGAGATTATGGTTCTTCTCGAGATTAAAACCAAGTTTAATCCGGAGGAAAGAAGGGGAAAGAATCACAAACCTTTCGAAGGACTCTCTTTATGAAAGTATTCGCCAAGTTCTGATGATTCTCCTCTGAAATTCATGGTTAGGTGGACAATTTGACAGCACCTTGCATTCTCAACTTCAGATCCTCTTGAAAGAAGACCCTAGGCTTCTATTTATAGGCTTTTGTAGACATGTTTTTGGATAAGAATTGATGTTTAAATGTTATCTACAGTTAATAACCGCTTAAACGCGTTTAGGGATAGCCTCAAAAAGTTGGGAAGGCCCTGGGACGAAAGAATCCTTAAAAATCATTGAAATCCATGTTTTGGGAGTCTTGGGAGTCAGAAAGAGTCGTGGTGGCTCGGGACTGTGCGAGCTACCATTTGGTGGTTCGGGACTATGCAAGCCACCATTTGGTGACTCGCATAGGTGCAAGCCACCATTTGGTGGCTCGCACTCATGCGAGTCACCATTTGGTGGCTCGCGCCTTCGCAAGCCTCCGGGTGTGTTTTTTGTTTATCTTTTTGATACTTCTACAATTCGTGACTCCTCAAGTTCGCTTGTTTTGCATACAGTTCATCATTTCGCTGATTTGCATATTTTACTGATCCACTTCGTACACTTACTGGTGTTGGGTAAATTCCCTTGACTCGGATAATAACGTTTATCGTCTTCTCGTTGTCTTGTACTATGTTTGGGAAGCTATAGGTAATTTTTGACGTCTACAGATACCCCCTCCAAAGTGTTTTAGTCTCGTTTCTTTTATAGAAGAGCCTAAAATACTTTGGATATGATAGGTCTAACCTTCAGTCGGTGTAAAAGGACCTGTAATTAGCTTTAGCTCTTGACTCCTTCGGCCTTCAATCTACTCAGCATTTTGTCGAATCGATGAAGTTCTTACGGTTCTGCATTTATCGTCTGACCATTGTCGAAGTCTCGGATTGAAACTCGTGTGTTGATTGATCTCATTGAGTTGGCGTTGAACTGACTATCTTTGTCGGGAATTCATTTTTGACGACGTTTTGACAGGCATTGACCAAAAGCTATGTGTTGGAGCAGAGAGGACCAGTTTATACTCGTATACTCTTAAGAGTTTTGGGAATTAGTTTAGCCTCATATACCCATCGGAGGTCGTCGGGTTATCCACACGATATTCTCCAGAAACTTCTCGTCGAGGGTGGGAAACAGTTTAAACTCATATACCCATTGGAGTGCGAATACGGGTACCGTATATGTTGAAAATACTCAAAAATAGGTCAGAATATCCATAAATTGGCCAAATAGCTTGCCAGACGTGTGAGCCAGTAAATGGCGGTTCGAACCGGGTTTGGTCTGGTTCAGCCCCAATTCGTGTTTAAAACCAACAGTCCGCCATTTTTCCTTTGTCTTCTCGTCTTCTTCATTTTCTTCAGTTTCCTTTCGAAGAATCCCTATTTCTGAGAACTCCTAAGCTCTCCCTCAAAATCTTTTCCTCTTTAAAGCTACTCTTCAACCTTTGATTTCGAACCGCAAATCCACCTTGAGATCTAGGGTTTCACTTCTTCGTCAACTGGGTTCGAGCTCTGTTCTTGATGAATTCTAGGTAAGACCGCCCGTCCTCACTTCAATTTTGATCGAAATTTCATATTTGGACATTTGATTTATGGCCGAAACTCTCCCTCTGGATCTAGGGCTCTAGACTAAAACCCTAATTCTTGATTTCTTAGTCGATTTTGGGATAAAGATCCAAAATTGAGCTTAGTTGTATGTGGAGTCTGACCTGCTGCTTTGAAACATCTGGTTTGATGGCAGGATTCGAGCTTGGACATTCTTGACTTTTTAATGTGGCCGAAACTCTCACTGTAGATCTAGGGTTTTAGACTGAAACCCCCATTCTTGGTTCGTTCGATCCCATTCAAGACCCAAGCATTTGATTCTTGAATTTGTGCGTGGCTAGAATTCTTCGAGTCTTGAAATCATGGCTGACCCTTGTATGCACGAATCTGGTTAGACTTAGGTTTGTGATCTTTGGGCTTTTAATTGTGTACGAGAGTTGATTTTATATTTAGACACTGCTAGGACCTTGACTTGATTTTGGCTTTATGCATAAATTGGGCTTGGTCACATTGTGTATGAGATGTTTAACTTGTGTTCACCTTTTGGCTTCAACAACTAGCTTTGAATTTTCATTTGTGTGCGATAACTGCCATGTCAGGTTTTTAGCACGCACGATAGCCTAATTCGTAGGAACATAGTGCTTTATTGTTAGCCACGTAGATGACTTCGGCCAAAATCCTAAAATTCTGGCTTAACCTGTTGCACGACCTATTGTGGGTTGAAACTGAATTTGCATCATGCCTTCCACTTAGGTTTAATTGGCCTTTCAATCCTATTTCATAGAATAACACCATTTTCCTTCTGTATTAGCCTGATATTTCCTAATTTTTTGACGTAATTGAATTGTTAATTCTCTGTGCAGATATGTCGCCTAAGAGATCTCGTGTTGCTCAAGGCCGTTCGGTGACTCAGTCGCCCAAGCCGGCGCTGTTTAGCTGCACAGGTATATCGTCATTGCCTTTTTCATTCATGCACTCAATGCTAGTATATCATACCGCATACTGCATCCCCGCTTTGTTCTCCTTGGTGAGGCAATTAGGAAGATCCGCCACCCTCCTTCATGGGGGTGGACGCTTCACAAGTCGTGTTTTGCTTAGTCAAGATACGTCTGAATTAACTTGGGGCGATTTCCCATTGTATTATACTCCGAAGGATAGGTATATTGTCGCATTATTCGCGCGACTATATATCCCGTGCTTCGTGTGTATAGTACGGCTCTTAATCGTCTCGCCTAGTTAATTTATTATGAATTTGTAGTTGGTATAATATCCTCGCTTTGCTCTCCTTTGTGAGGCAATTAAGAAGAGCCGCCATCCTCCTTCGTGGGGGTGGACGCTTTACAAGACGTGTTTTGCTTAGTCAAGATATGTTTTAAGGCAATACGGGGCGATCTCAGGTTGTGCTATATCCCACAGACTCGGGTATATCATCGTGTTGTTCGCACGTTAATATGCTCTGTCGTTTGCATGTGTAACATAATTGAGACCGTCTCATCATTTATAAGGCTGTGACTCTATCTCACAATTTGTGAGGTGAGTTCGACGCCTATACTGCCTTAACATAGGCATTTATGACTGTATCTAATAATTACCTATTGTTTTACCTCAGTTGAATTTCTCTCGAGAGAGTTTAGTGCCCATTCAGTGGAAGGCCGCTGTAGTGAGGCTTATGCCTCTAGTGATGAGCTGATCCCTGTTCCGGTAGCTCCTCAGTTTACTTCGGGTGTACCGGAAGAGCTTCCGCGGTTAATACGGAAGGGAGAGCGTCATAGTTTAAGGTAACTTATCGCAGATGCGCCACTAGTAAAGGACCCAAGTTCTACACATCCGTTGAGAAAGCCAGACTACTTATTTGGGGATTCCATGGAAGATCCCGCCGATGTATCTCTTGGAATGGAGCAATGGCTGCACCATGATGACGGTGGCCATTTATACCTTCCTCCGATTCCTCGTCACCGTTTGCTTGCCGAGTTTCGGTGTCAAGCTATTCCGCGGGAAATGTCATGGAGGCTAATAGAAGAACATGAGCATGAGCGTATTCACTGTGGTTATATTACTCATGGCGTAAATCCCAGCTCAAGTAATCAGAACCGAAAAACGGGGTTACATCCGGGGGTCACAGGATTGAATGACCCACCCAAAGGTGAGATCTTCAATGTTGCTAACACCGTGAAGAATCGGCTCGTAGCTTTGGGTCGAGAAATGCCAGCCACCGGTCATCGATGTTATGGATGGGTACATTCATCGGATAGACTATGGTGGACTTGTTTGAGCAACTACATCTTGGACCTGTTCAATGAGGATTTGAAGGCTAGTGGCTTGTATGCAGCTGTCTGCGCCACCACTTACGGATTGACCATTAGTGTCCCTCACTTTTTTGCACTGTTGGAACTCTACAATCCTGATACCAACACGTTTCTGACTAAGCATGGAGAGTTGGGATTGACATTACATGAAATGCATAAGGTCTCTGGTCTTCCAATGGGAAATATGATTTATCAAGAATATTTTCCTTCTAACAGGGAGCTACAGCAGTTGAAGTCGCGGACTCCCAATCGCTACAATACCTTCTGGTATCTCACCTGCCACTACCACATAGCTCTGGCGGGTGTTGATCCATTATCAAAGAATCCGCGACCGCAGATTAGTTTGAAGAAGTTCACGGATTATCTATTAAGGAACACGAATAGCGTCCTGGGTGAAACAATTTGTGAGCTGTCACCGCTGACCACCTCTGAAGTGGATGAGTTGATTAAGAAGTCGAGCGTTCAGTCTTATACTACAGCCGGTATTAAGGATGGCTTTGCTGCTTGGAATGAGTTAAGACGATCCAGCCAATGACATTGCTTGCCGGGTATCTTGCTATCTAGCTGAAAAAGTGTGTAGTACCATACCAGTCTACTGACGCACTACCCCCGGAAGTTTTGTTTCCCGCGGTTCTGCTCCCTCACCGAAAAAATCTATGTCTTCTTCTGGCAATGACCGCTGCTATTCACAGAGGGCTTCGCCAAATTGTGAACGCATTCACCCAGAGGGAGAGTTCACCACCAACTCAGATTCCCCTCACAAAGGTGGAACTCCCCTACACCTACTTAATGGCTTGGTTGGTGCTTCATCGCTCAGATATGATGTCGGCCCTAACTTCCGCGGATCCCTCCCTTCCTTTTCTCCAACTAATAGAAAATTACAAATGGAAAAGACGAGGTTTTGAAGAGATTAGGAAGCAATTTCATAATCAAAAGTGCTGGGTCTTCCCTACTTGCTTCCCACGATTTTCGGGCCAATACGGCGAATCATTGATAGATGTAGAGAAGCCGAGCATGGGTCGGGCTTCCCTTGATTCTGGCTGCTTCGATTGGCTGGTTAATATTCGGTCGGGATATGTGATCTTCCACGTACAAAATCATTGTTACATAGAACCCTACTTGCCATGTCGGTTCACCCATTAGTTTGGCTATGGAACATCACTGGTTGCTGGTGCCAAGTTCAACCTTTCCGGTGTTGAGCGTAAGTTAGAGTTGACTTTTCTACAGTGTCGGTGGCTCTTGGCGACAAATGAACATGTACCCGTCCAATCGATCACCGAGTCAACCGACGAAGAAGCTTCCCGGGTCGCTACTCGAAGGGCATATGAATCTGAACTCGAAAAGAGGAGAAGGAGGGAACCAATGGGTCCTTCTAGTCATAAAACGTAGGGGGAGTCTACTTTTCCTCCTGGTAAAGAAACTACGGAACCTTATGCTAGGGGTGGTACAGAGATTGGAGGCGATGGCGAAGAAGAGGAGCTGGAAACAGGTGTGTTAGATCCCCTCTCCTTAGAGTTATTTGAATTAGCAATTGCTGAAAGAACTCGCCGCTTTCGACTGTCCAAACCTTCGTCCCCTCTAAAGAAGCCAAATATGCAAGTCTTATTTACTTATCCTAATAAGATGTCGGTTGAAATCGCAGGTGCAGCTTCTGAAGAGGAGAGAGAAGAGCCCAGCCTTATTCACCGGATGCGATCTTGACCTGCCACTCAGGTCACTCAAGGGCATGAATTACGCTCTAAATTTTCAGAGGAGATGTTTATTGCTCCAGAAGAGGAGCGTCCGGCTAAACGCAAGAAGCTGACTTCTAAGCGACGGGGCGACCCTCTAATTCCTGAAATGGGACTGGTGGATCGAGGACTGACGGTTGAAAGGGGTAAGTACTTCTTCGTAATATTTCTTTCGGTACATGTTGAGCTTTTTTGAACTTAAATAATTTCGCACTTCGCAGGAGAAGATTTTGCAAGCTACTTTATCTTCGACGCTTCCTCCCCTGATATTGACTTCTCGGAACCAACTCCTGGAATCAGGCTGGAGGAGCCTGTAGACGCTAAAACTAGTATTCCCGATGAGATTGGCGTAGGTCACGACATTGAGCCAGGCTTAACTGAACAGGCTGAGAGTCCAGGTATTCTTAAAACCACTAGCGCATCTTTTAGGTGGTGGGAACTGAACGATGAAGAATTTGTATCCCCGCTAACTGTTTCTATACTTCTTACTCTATTAGAAAAGCTGCAAGAGGTGGCTCGAAGCAATGTGGTGTAGGAACCTAGCGTCGCAGTTGAAGGTGAATCTTACTTGACTTCTATTGTAAATCTGGTGAGTCGAAACAATTTGCATTTTGACTCTTGAACTTTCTTGTAGATGTGATAACAGAGGGTCATGGTGACGAGAGGGGTTCCCGAGGCGCCTCCTTCAAAAAGGAGAGTCTAGCTTCACTTGATCTGGTATCGACCTTTGAAGATATGCTGCTCAATGATATGTTGCTCGAACAAGCCCGATACGAGGCCTCCGATCCAATAAGTAAAGCTGGTTCGCCTGCATGTATGGTCCTTATTCCCATGTTTCACTTATTTACTTGTCATCTTTGTTAGACCCTAAAGGGGGGGTAATTAGGGTCTTATGCTAATCTAATCCTATTATATGCCAATTAAAATTAATTAACAAGTTATCCTAGCAAATATGAAATACCACAAGATATATGAGCTAGGATAAGCAATGTAAACAATGAGATATATCCTATATGATGAAATATATATGCAAGGATATATAAACTAACACAAGGGTAAATAATATGAAACAAGATAGAGGATGATATAAATAATAAGACAATGGCGATATGAGCAATGAGCATAAATATAAATAAACGCCAAAGCACACTCAAACACAATCAAATGATCACGGAGTTCGGACCTTCCGTCCTACGTCTCCGCTCCCCACTCCCGGGGAGAAATCCACTATCACAACCGGGTTTTCTACGCTCACCCGAATAACGTTTACAACCACACTATGTCAGTTTTCAACGATCACCGATCAACGTCCACTCCTCACACTCGGTTTTCTAGTTCATCGAAAACTTCATAACAACACACTATTGTAATCCCACTCTACACCCACTAAGTGTTGAACTAGACGTGTCTCCCTCAAGTGCTCGGTTACAACCTATCCCTAGGTTCGTCAACCGACGTCACTCCTCTTGGGACGATCCCCGACTCTCGCCACACACTTCTCTCGGTGTACAAGTGTATTACAAAGTGTATCTCACAATTAGGCTCAATACAATAAATGTTTGTTCTCTACTATGGATGAAAACGCAATGAAAGCTCACACTCAAAGTTACAACTCTCACAATCCTAAATATATTATGAATGCAAATACAATAAGCTCAAGTGGGTGTGTGTAATAATGAAATAAAATCAAATCTAAACTCAATATAAAAACTAGCTTTAAAGAAAGATAATCAAATAACTAAGCAATTGTAAAGCTAGATAAGAGTTTAGAAAACTTCTCAATAGATCAAGAGGTGGAGGGAGAATAGTTAGAAGTTTAAATTTTAATAGATGATCTCCTCAAGCTCTTGTGGGATTTTTTTCACAAACAAACTCTTGAAACAATCTTAAAAACCCTTCAACAAACTTGTAAAACTCTTTTTAAAACTCTCTAAAACATCCATAAGAAACAATGAAAGTTGAAGTCTTTTTATAGCCTCTTAAAGCAGCCACAAACTCCCAAAAACCAAAAATATCAAAAACTAGCCGTTACTAGCCGTTATAGGCTGAAAAGACCAAAATACCCCTAAATTCAGCATTCTGAAAATTTACGTATCTAGTTTTTTATAATCAATTAAAAATAGTAAATAAACTCCAAAAATTATGAAACTTTGAAAAAAGGTTCTATACATGTTTAAGAACGTGTTAGAAAAAGAATTTCGGAAAAATCATTTCCCAGTTGAGAGAAATAAATGTTTGAACATAGATATACAGTTTCTAAAAAACTGCTGACATACACGATTTTGTAAAATAAATTGGACATAGTAAATCAACTCCAAAAATAGTAAAATTTTGAGGAAAATTTCTAAACAAGTAGATAAACATGTCAAAGAAAGAATTTATTGAATACCATTTCCCATTTATGAAAACTCGTCTGTTTTGTAAAACATGCACGAACATGTGCACGAACAAAAACATGATTTTGTAAATTCCATTAAACATAACAAATCAATTCTAAACTTGATGAAACTTTGCGAAATGTTTATCAGCATGCAAACAAACATGTTAGAAAAAGAATTTCTCAAATTGAATTTTCATTTGTGAAAACTCATGTATTTTGCAAGTGTGTCCAAAGCATGAAAACTCAAAACCATACACGTATATATATATATAACTATATATATACATAGAAACCAAATACGTGTGTGTGTATGATATAGAGCTTAGAGTATCTAACACACATAATATAAAACCTAAACTAAGTTACCCAAGCTTTGATCTTGACCTTCAATTAAGCTTGACTTGGTACACTTTGCGGATGAAGCTTGAACTTGATTTTTAACTTGAATTGTGCGTTGCTTCACTCCACTATTCCTCCAACCTCTATTGGATATCGTCGTTGAAGCGCTATTCCATCCATCCTCCAACTCGTTGTTTGTCTACAATAAATAAAAATGCACAAACACTAGACATACAACATTAGTGGTAAATTGTTTGTTAAACATCATCAAAACAAAGAGGCCAACAATCTCCCCCTTTTTGATGATGACAAACAATTTACAAAAAGGATATATGCATGAAGGAAAACGAATATATAAATTATAATTCACATGCATATAGACAAGGAAATGTATACTCATAATATTTCTCCCCCTTTGACAACATCAAAAAGGGGAAAACCATAAAGAGGAAAGAAAGCGAAAGCTCCCCCTATCAATAAGCATAGGTGAGTATCAAACAAGAAATATATAGGGATTGCTCCCCCTATCAAAATGCCATATAGAATGTATGCAATAAATGCTAAGGCATACATATGTGAACAAGCATAGATGGAAAGTATGCTATATATCACTCACATACAAAAAGACAAAGAGAGCACATATAAGTATATCAAAGATGAACATAGTGTCTCATTAACAAAAAATAAAAAACATGTAAAAATAGATTTATGAAAACAAATGAAAGAATAACATGAGAATCATGCAAAAAGAGTTTTCGAATGAAAACAAATCAACCAAATGAAATCATAAATCAACCACAATCACATAAAACCAAACCATTATTGATTTTCAAAAATCAAGAGAGGCAACTATATCTAGTTCTTGAGCTAGTAACAACCCATATAAACATTTTTAGCACCCGGTAAACAATGTTTGGGAATAAACACCCAATAACTCCGGAGGGTTATATAAATGTAGTCCTCTCGTCAAAACAAAATTAATAATCATGAAAACAAAAGAATTTGATCAAAGAAAATTTGTTTTCATAAAAAGTTTCAAAGCATAATTTTCAAAACCAAGAAAAGGGAAAATAAGAATATTAAAATTCTTGGTTTAAAAATCAAATTTGTTTTGGTACCCAAGAACTCTTGGTACCAAAAGATTTAGGGACATGACCCCTATCATTTAAGCTCAAAGCCCTAGGGTTATGAACCCTCTTAGGCATATGTGGTGTACTAACACGGTCAAAGCAATAATTGCTTAAATGACCCTTCCGATTGTAATTTGTGCAATGAAAGAGATCTATTTGTTTTTGTGGACCATTAGCTCCTGCATGGGAAACATTAGAAACATTTGCAAACATGGATGATCTTTTAAGATTATTTTACAAATGTGAAACATTATCCAAACAAAACTTTCCTAAGTGGCCATATGTACCACAAACATCACATTTAAACTTTTGTGGCTTAATAAAATCATTTGGCAAAAATGAAGTCTTTTTCAAATCATAGCAAAATTTTGCCAAATGGCCAAAACGTCTACAATGATCACATCTATACACATGGGCATGCTTATGATGTACTTTTTGTGCATGTGTGTGTACATGTGATGAAGAAGCTACATGAGATGCACAAGGAGCATTGACATTTTTATGTTTGTGTGCATCATAGCAAAATTTAGCTAAATGGCCTTTAAGGCCGCAAATTGAACACTTATAAACTTTGTTATATATGTGTGCATGATGAGTAGATGATGACTTAGACTTGGCACACATATCCATAAGCCTCTTATGATTATCAAAGCATATTTTTAAAGTTGAATCTAAAGATGAAATGCATTTTTTCATAAGATTCAAATCTTTATTTTTAGGTACATATGCACTTTTAGAAGTAAAACATAAATAATTATTTATAAAAGAAGCAGCATCATTTAGTATGTTATCTACTTCTAACATGGCATTTTCTTTTTCATGAGTTAACAAGGCAAAGTTTGAAAGCAAAGAATCATGATCCAATTTTAATTTTCATTGTTTTCTTTATGGATCATATTTTCATTAGAAATAGTTTCAAACTTAGATACTAACAACTCATGATCAGATTTCAAATTATCATGCTTGCTTTGTAAATCAATGAAATCATTTTGTAATTTCTTGTAGGTATGCAATAATTTATCACTAGCACAAGTAAGTTCATCATTAGATAAATCATTAGTGGTTTCGAGCTCGCAAACCTCACTAAGGCAATCGCCTAGTGGCCGTATACATGATGCTCCTTTAGAACTTGAAGCGGGATCCTCCAAAGCTTGTCGGATCGCCTCCAATTCTCCTTGATGTGCATCAATAAATGTCCATAAGGTGTAAGCACTATCAAAAGAATCAAGCTTGTTAGACATAAAAGAATCAAATGAATTTAATAAAAATTCTAACATAAGCTTGTTCATAATAAACATCTTTTTATCATGTTTGCTCTACTTGGATTTCTCCAACGTGGGCATAATATAAGCACAATCAATAATTTCTCATAAATCGATATTTTTAGATTGAACAAATATTTTGAATCTAAAATACCATTGAGCATAAGGGAAAACATTGAATTTAGGAGCAATACTAGAATCATAGCCTAAACAAGATGTATCATTTATATTCATAATTTGTAAAAATATGCAAGCAAGATACAAATGCAATCAAAACAAGATTAGCATAAAAAGATAACTTGGATCTTTAACTCAAGGCGATTAGTCCTTAAATCAAAGAGTACCAAGCTCTGATACCAATTGTGAGACCCTAAAGGGGGGGTGATTAGGGTCTTATGCTAATCTAATCCTATTATATGCCAATTAAAATTAATTAACAAGTTATCCTAGCAAATATGAAATACCACAAGATATATGTGCTAGGATAAGCAATGTAAACAATGAGATATATCCTATATGATGAAATATATATGCAAGGATATATAAACTAACACAAGGGTAAACAATATGAAACAAGATAGAGGATGATATAAATAATGAGACAATGGCGATATGAGCAATGAGCATAAATATAAATAAACGCCAAAGCACACTCAAACACAATCAAATGATCACGGAGTTCGGACCTTCCGTCCTACGTCTCCGCTCCCCACTCCCGGGGAGAAATCCACTATCACAACCGGGTTTTCTACGCTCACCCGAATAACGTTTACAACCACACTATGTCAGTTTTCAACGATCACCGATCAACGTCCACTCATCACACTTGGTTTTCTAGTTCACCGAAAACTTCATAACAACACACTATTGTAATCCCACTCTACACCCACTAAGTGTTGGACTAGACGTGTCTCCCTCAAGTGCTCGGTTACAACCTATCCCTAGGTTCGTCAACCGACGTCACTCCTCTTGGGATGATCCCCGACTCTCGCCACACACTTCTCTCGGTGTACAAGTGTATTACAAAGTGTATCTCACAATTAGGCTCAATACAATAAATGTTTGTTCTCTACTATGGATGAAAACGCAATGAAAGCTCACACTCAAAGTTACAACTCTCACAATCCTAAATATATTATGAATGTAAATACAATAAGCTCAAGTGGGTGTGTGTAATAATGAAATAAAATCAAATCTAAACTCAATATAAAAACTAGCTTTAAAGAAAGATAATCAAATAACTAAGCAATTGTAAAGCTAGATAAGAGTTTAGAAAACTTCTCAATAGATCAAGAGGTGGAGGGAGAATAGTTGGAAGTTCAAATTTTAATAGATGATCTCCTCAAGCTCTTGTGGGATTTTCTTCACAAACAAACTCTTGAAACAAACTTAAAAACCCTTCAACAAACTTGTAAAACTCTTTTTAAAACTCTCTAAAACATCCATAAGAAACAATGAAAGTTGAAGTCTTTTTATAGCCTCTTAAAGCAGCCACAAACTCCCAAAAACCGAAAATATCAAAAACTAGCCGTTACTAGCCGTTATAGGCTGAAAAGACCAAAATACCCCTAAATTCAGCATTCTAAAAATTTACGTATCTCGTTTTTTATAATCAATTAAAAATAGTAAATTAACTCCAAAAATTATTAAACTTTGAGGAAAGGTTCTAGACATATTTAAGAATATGTTAGAGAAAGAATTTCGGAAAAATCATTTTCCAATTGAGAGAAATAAATGTTTGAACATAGATATACAGTTTCTAAAAAACTGCTGACATACACGATTTTGTAAAATCAATTGGACATAGTAAATCAACTCCAAAAATAGTAAAATTTTGAGGGAAATTTATGAACATGTAGATAAACATGTCAAAGAAAGAATTTATTGAATACCATTTCCCATTTATGAAAACTCATCTGTTTTGTAAAACATGCACGAACATGTGCACGAACAAAAACATGATTTTGTAAATTCCATTAAACATAACAAATCAATTCCAAACTTGATGAAACTTTGCGAAATGTTTATCAGCATGAAAAAAAACATGTTAGAAAAAGAATTTCTCAAATTGAATTTTCATTTGTGAAAACTCATGTATTTTGCAAGTGTGTCCAAAGCATGAAAACTCATAACCATACATGTATATATATATATAACTATATATATACATAGAAACCAAATACGTGTGTGTGTATGATATTGAGCTTAGAGTATCTAACACACATAATATAAAATCTATACTAAGTTACCCAAGCTTTGATCTTGATTTTCAATTAAGCTTAACTTGGTACACTTTGCGGATGAAGCTTGAACTTGATCTTTAACTTGAATTGTGCGTTGCTTCACTCTACTATTCCTCCAACCACCATTGGATATCGTCGTTAAAGCGCTATTCCATCCATCCTCCAACTCGTTGTTTGTCTATAATAAATAAAAATGCACAAACACTAGACAAACAACATTAGTGGTAAATTATTTGTTAAACATCATTAAAACAAAGAGGCCAACAATCTTTTATTTAATCATCGGAGGGTTCTAATCGTAGGACCAGTCATTAAGACTGATACAACTACTCCTAATGGAAAGTCTGGTGAATATGAGGGTCTCGATTTATTGCTTTTGGTAGGGGTTGTTATTGACGCTCGGTCATCAGGCTTTCAGCAACAACTCCCGGTTTCCTTGGGAATGTCAACTACCATACCTGCTACAACTATTGGCGGGAGTTCGACTGAACAGGCCGTGAGACCTACTGAAGAAGTTGGTGCTTTAACGGCTGCTACACCTTTAGTGCTTCCTGCGACACATGAAGTTGAGCGACTAGAAACGGGTGTAGTGCATTCGGTTGGAGAAAGCTCCTCGGGGGCTGGTAAATCTCACGCTATATTTTTTCTTTTACCTTTCTGACTTATAAATATTGGATATTCATGATCTTACGCTTCCTTTTTCTTTTGTTATTGCAGGATTGTTGTCTCAACTGCCTGAGGCCGTTGATGCTTTATTATCTGATGACGACCCAGATAAGATCCTCCTTTGCTTGTAAATCGGTAACTTCTTTAATTTTGTAGAGTCCCTAATTGACAAACTCCTAGAGAAGATGATCCATTTCAGCCACTTCCGGCCGGTCCTTGAGAGAAAAATAGCATCTATAAAGGACACTGGCTCTCTCAATATAGCTAACTCTTTGATTGATGATGTAAATCAATTAGAGCGTGAATTTTTGAAACTGCAAGAACTCCAATCCGTTGGTGCTTCTGGCTATGTTGCTGCGTGAATGGAGACTCGTCTGCAAACATGGCATGAAGCTCGAGCATCCATTGGGCTTAGGATTCAGGCGCAGAGGAAACGTGTCGACCAAGCGAAGGAAGTTCTTTCTGAAAGATTGGCTCATTTACATAAAATCGACTCATCGTTAGCCTCTGTTGATGCCGAAATAGCAGAGCTTGAACAAAAACTGGCGGAGGCAAAACAACGTAGAGCTATTTTGGAGGTGACCAAGGCCGGGGAGGAGCATAGCAAAACTGTGATGTCCAGCAAAGTGGCGCTCTCGAGGGAAAGGCTAATCAAAATGGAGGAAGAAGCTGCCCAACTCCTATCTGCTTCTGAGGACTCTTTCAAGATAGAGCTGCAGTGTGAGCTTGAACGTACTTATGCCGAAGAGTTAATCAAATTAGAGCAACAAATTGTTAGTCATAAGTTCAATATAAAGTGACTACAGCTATTGTATCTGAACACTTGTTTTTGTTAATGATATGCGTATTTTGTTTAGTCTACTTTAATTCTTATTATAATTTCTCATTCTGTTTAGAATAATCAACCATAATACTTATAGGATTTTTGACAAATCCTCAGCCATCAACGGATTTGACATGCCTTTACTGATTACCGTTTGAATCGGGCTAGCCTGTGAATTATCTAGATCTGTTTCATAAGTAACGTTGTGCTAAAGGAATGAACTCCTTTAGACTCAATGCTACGAATTTGAATACGTAGACTTCGTCTTTCTTACGGTAAAAGACTAACCGACAGCGCGTATTAGGCGCCGACTTATCTCTACTTAGGATTCGAGATAAAATTCCCCATACATGTAAGATATGGATTATGGAATTATTAGAATGTAGTGTCTTTTTATAGGGCAAAGACGAACCAAATACTGAAGAGGATGAATTTTATATTCTATCGTCAGTCCTTCTTTTAAGGGAGAAGTAAACCCGAAACCAAAGAGGAAGAATTTTATATTCTATCATTGGTTGCAGAAGAAACTTAAAGTTGGATCTCTACTTCGAGAATCTGTGAGATGAAACTAAGAGTGGGATCTCCACCCTGAGAATTGAGAGGATTCAGTTAACCCTAACTTTTATAGGATTGGTTATCTGATTAGGAAATAAGTATTCTTGTTTATCAAGATGAAATTTGGACTCCAGCCCTAACTTCTATAGGTTTGGCTGAAGGGAAAGGAGTGAAATATTTTCGTTTATCAAAAAGAAACCCGATCTTGACCACAGTCATTTTATAGTTTTGACCAGAAAGGGATATTGAGACGACCCTAACTTTTATAGGTTTGGTCGTTCGAATGGAATGAAGGCCTTCATTTATCGAAAGGGAAATCGATTTGAAAGTGGACCTCTCGTTCATGAAAGGAATCGAGAGCAGATTTTGATTGTGGTCCTGACTGTAAAAAGGTTTGACCGAGTGGGAGTGTGAATCATAGTTGAAATTTGACCGGACTTGGCCCAAAGAACTTTGCTAGGCTCGCTATGAACTGATTTGATAGCGAGGAACAGTGAAAACTCTTTTGTGAGGGAAGATTGATCCTAAAGAGTGATCAAATCTCATCTCAACAAGAGAATGCTTAGAAGATTACAGTAGGAGTTCTCTATGACTAGACATGAATTGTTTAGATGACGGGTCCTTATTTAGAACAACCGGTCGATTTCGGGTTATCCTTAAGAATATCATATATGGTATTCTCCAGAAACTTCCTATTTAAAAATCTGTTCTGAGCGTACTAAGGATAGTACTTCTTCAAAAACTTGCCATTTATTGGCATCATGATCTTATCACCGTCTTTGGTGATTAGACGATATGCACCATTTGAGTAGACTGTCTCTATCACAAACGGTCCTTCCCATTTGGGTTGGAACTTACCTTTTTTCTTGGAATTGAGTATCATAGGACGTCGGACTCTGAGAACCAAGTCTCCTTCCTTGAAGCTTCGTTGCTTGACTTTCTTGTCGAAAGCATGAGAGATTCTGACTTGATAAAACTCAATTTATTGTTGAGCCTCCAGGCGTTTTTCATCTAACGTATCAAGTTCTTCGAGACATTTCTGGTGTTGTTCTTCCGCCGTCATCCCCGTTGCGAGCGATACGAAGGGATGGAATATGAATTTACAAAGAAAGAATAGTTTCGCATCCATACACTAGTGAATACGGTGTGGCCTCGGTAGGCGTACGGACGGTGGTACGATAGGCCCAAAGGGCTTCGCTGAGTTTGTCATCCCAGTCTCGCTTATTAGTTTTCACGAGTTTTGACAAAATCTTTATAATTGTCTTGTTGAACGGCTCAGCTAATCCGTTTGCCGTAGGATTATATGCTGTAGAAGAGACGTCTTCAATTCTGAATTTTCCGCAGAATTTAATGAAAGCGTTGCTCACGAACTGAGGACCATTATCGTGTATAATTCATCTTGGAATGTCATATCGATAGATGATGTGGTGTTTGATAAATTTGACGACGTTGCATGTCTTCACTTCTTTGAGTAGGACTGCTTCGGCCCATTTTGAAAAATAATCGGTGATTGCCAAAATGAAGCAGTCACCTTTAACTGATGGTGGGAAGATAGGACCAACGATATCTATTCCCCAAGTCTCAAATGGTCATGAAGTAGCCAAGGGATGGAGATGTTCCGAGGTTTGGTTCATGTAATTTGCGTGTGTTTGACATGCATGGCACCGTCGAGCGTAGTCAACCGTGTCTTTGACCATGGTTGGCCAATAATATCCCATTCTTCTTAGTGGATCACAGAGCTTGGGACCAGGTTGATGTGCACCGCAGATTCCGTCGTGAGCTTCTTTGAGAGCCTCTTCTGCCTCCTTGGTTGAGAGGCATCGGAGTAATAAACCATCGTATGCACGATGATATAATGTATGGGTTGTTGAATTGTAATAGAATCTCAGTGCTCTTCTTCGAACAGAGTCCCTTTCTTTTACGTCTTGTGGCAAGATACCATGCATCATGTAGTTAATTATAGGAAATCTCCAGTCTCGGGGCTTGATATCGATCCTAGATGTATATGCTTCCTTAATGTTAATGGCGTAATCCAGCACAAATAATTGGTGGGTTCTGACGGTAATGCATTGTTCAGAGTCAGGAGGTTGTGCTAGAGATATCGATAATGCTGCCAGCGCATCTGCGTATACATTCTAAAGGCGCGGAATGTACTCAATGAAGAATTGTTCGAATGAGCTTGCCATTTCGATGGCCGCCTTGTGGTATGGTACCAAGTCTTGATTCCTGACTTCGTATTCTTCTCGGATTAGGTTGACTATTAGTTGAGAATCGCCAAAAGCCTCGAGATATTTGACCCTTATCTCTTTGGCGAAACTAAGTCCAATAAGCAATGCGTTATATTTGGCCACATTGTTGGAATACTTTCCTATCAATGAGTAGGCTCGAGGCATCACATGTTTCTCCGGAGAAACTAGGACGACTCCGACTCCTACGGAGATTCTAGAATTACCAGGAGCGCTTGCTGTATTGGTCGCTCGGGAAGCTCCATCGAAATATAGTTGCCATATCTGTTGATGACATGTAGTATTGACTTCGTGAGCTTCATCGGGCAAATCATCATACAACTCAACTGTATCTGCTATGGGGTTAGCCTCTAGGAGGTCACAAATTGCTTGTCCTTTGACCGACTTCTATTGTTTAAATTGCAGATCATATTGAGATAGGAGTAGAGCCCACTTTGCTAGTCTCCAGTTCATAGAGGCTGGCTGTGTCATGAATACTCGAACCGGATTAACATTGAAAATAATATAAATCGTTTGCCCTACTAAGTAATAATGCATCTTTTGGATAGCGAATACTAAAGCGAGATATTCTTTCTCAATCATTGGATACCGAGACTCAGCACCAACCAAAGTTCGACTCAAGTAATAGATGGCATGTTCATGACCGTTGTTATCGTCTTGTGCAAGTAAAGCACTTAACGAGTGGTTCATCGCTTTAATATAAATTAAGAACGGCTTACCCGACTTTGGTGCCACAAGAACGAGAGGATTCGCCAAATATGCTTTGATATCCTCGAATGCCTTTTGACAAGCGCCATCCCAGACGAAGGATACACCTTTCTTGGTGAGTTTGGAAATTGGCTGACATTTCCCAGATAGATTTGAGATGAACAGACGTATATAGGACAGTCGCCTATGTAATCCTCGGAGTTCCTTGAGGTTTCTTGGGGGTTGCAACTCATGTATTGCTTTTACTTTGTCGGAGTCAATGCGGATACCCGTCGTAATGACGACAAATCCTAGAAACTTACCGCTGGACATTCCAAGGAAAGACTTGGTGGGATTCATTTTTAATTGGTGAGTTCGCATGAGGTCGAACATTGTCCTTAGATCTTTGATATGATTGTCTTTGTTATGACTTTTCACAACCAAGTCATCGACATAGCATTCAACAGTTTTTCGAAGGTGTTCTTGAAAAATCTTAGACATTGCACGTTGATAAGTGGCGCCTGCGTTCTTCAATCCAAAAGGCATGACTGTATAGCAGAAAACGCCAAGAGGTGTCCTGAATGCTGTATGTTTTTCGTCGTTCGAGTACATCTTGATTTGATTGTAACCCGAAAACACATCCATAAAGGATATTCTCTCAAACCCACACGTGTTATCGATAATAACATCTGTGATGGGGAGGGGGAAATCATCTTTCTGGCATGCATTATTCAAGTCACTGAAGTCGATGCATATCCTTATTTTCCCAGTTTTCTTGAGGACCAGAACGATATTTGCGAGCCAATCCGGATGTTGTTCTTCCCAGATAAAACCAGAATCGATTAATTTTTTGACTTCTTCTTCAATCGCTTCCATGATTTGCGGGCGAAATCGTCTTTGCTGTTGTTTGACAGGTTTTGCATCCGATTTGATGTTAAGACGATGGACTACCATGTTCGGATCAAGCCCTGGCATATCTTCATAATTCCAAGTAAAAACATCTATGAATTTCCTGATGAGGGAGATTAACTCCTCTTTTTCATCCGGTGAAAGACTGTCACTTACAAATATTGGCTTTGGATTCGCTTCATCACCCATATTTACCTGGATCACTTTATCTTCGGTAGGAGGCTCTCTTTGCTCGAATCAGTCTCTATACTGAATATTCAGATGATGAATCCATGGGTTCTCCCACGTTGGCAACTGATCGTCTTCTTGCATCGTAGAAGGATCGACCGTGGTCATATTCGACATTAGGCCTTTGAATACTTCTCCAAGGCTGACATCTGAGTCCTAATTAGAAGAGTCGGAAGAATACCCATCTTGATTTGCTAAGTGGTCGATGACTTGCCAGCAACATTCGTCATCAGAGGCATAGCCCAGACCCCTCTTATAGCCATAATAGTTATCGGGTTTTCTTTTTGGTACATAAGCCATACGAGGTGGAACTCGTGGGCCTCTATCAAAACAAAGACCTTCTTCGAGCGTAAAATTGTATCCCCATTTTTTCATAAGATTACGCGCCTGTTGACTATATCTGGATAAATGAAGGCTAGATCTCTCATCATCTTTATCTTCCTTTAAAAAGGGATACGATGGCGGAGATACTTCCCCTTTGCCAAAAACTAACTCCTTTTCACCCCCTACTTTAACAGGAATGACAAAAGTTGTTCCAAGCGAGTCCTGGAAGCGCTTTTTCATGAAACAAGATGACTAAAGCGGCATGTGTATGTCGGTATTATCGTATAATCCCTGCATTACATTAGTCAAACACAGTAAGTACTCTAAATCACCATTTATTACTTCTTCGGTAAGTTGCTAGTTACAACTACCGTCTGACGATTCACCATCGTCAAGATCGATTACAAATAGTACAATGTCATTCAGTACAAAACCGCCATTGTAATCAAGTCTGGCTTCGGTGTCAGCTTCTTTCCCACTATCTGTGCCTTGAGCCGATGATTCAGTATCGGATTCAGCACCGTAAAGGAGGGAGTCAGTAAAGTACTTTTCCATTCCCTTAAATGGTTGCTTATCCGCGACCACCGTCTTGACTTCATTATTAACATTTATATATTTTAGACACTAATGAAGAGTAGAGGGAACTATAAGATTACCATGGATTTATGGTCGACCTAATAGTAAATTATAGGAAGTTTCCGTATCGATTACGTAGCAAGTAACTTCGGACTTTAAATCCCCAAGTTAGCATTTTATCCGGATTTTACCCAAAGGTCTGGATCCACTGGTATTGAACCCGTATATAACTGTACTTGTGGAAGCCAGCTTGCTCACTGGGATTCCGAGGTTGTACATCAACCGGAGTGGCATGATGCTAACAGTGGAACCCGGATCAACTTGGATCCGATTAACAACGCTAGAGCCAACGTATCCGGTGAAGTATAGAGGCCTATCATGCTTTGAATTCCTTACTTGCATGTCATCCTTAGTGAACGTAATATAAGGGAATTTCTTGGCCGATAAATTGCAAAGCCGAACTGATGATTCTGTTTCTTCGAGGACTGGATTGACTTGAGTAAGGAATGCGTCAGAATCAGCTAAAGCTTCTCGCAAGGCTTCTCTAGTATCCTTGGAGAGGCGTAATAACTCATATAAAGTTATTCTCGCTAGGATGTTAGCCAGCTGAGCCATAACATCAAAGCGGTAAGGAGTATTTAAACTTCCCGGTTTATCTCTCCCAATCGGACAATTGAACCGAGACTGCTTTGGGTTCTGAGCCTCCTGAGGTTGAGGATCTTTCTCTTTTTGCTTATTGGCTGATTTTTGTTAGGATTTTCCAGCTGGTGCAGGGGGAGTTGTAACCACCCCCAGTTCGGCCAATGTTTTAGCATTCGCGTCAGAGGTTTCGGGGTATTTATAATGATATTCATTCACACCCCTGGTGACAAGAGCCTCTCGTTCATCTTCAGAAGTGATAAGGTGGGGATACCTTCATCATGTTTTTCAGGAATTGTTGTGGTGGGACAGCAGGTCTTGCCCTTACTTTTGGACTTCTTTTTAGATGAGGATCCTCCCCATTGCTCATCTTCGAGCAAGTCCAGATAGACCCAAAGAATTTTGTCGCTAGGAGTCATGTGTTGTACAAGTCTTTTCTGACGTTGTCCGTAAGGATCATCGTTAACAGTCTTCACTTGTACTGTGGATATAGGCTCTGGCTGAAACCATGCTAGAGGGACAGAGCCAAAGCTAATAGAAACCGCATTCGCACCCACCTTCTTCTCTTTAGGCTGCTTCGGAGTAATGATTCCAACATCGATCAAGGCTTGAATCTTGTCCTTGAAAGCGTAGTATGTCTTCGTGGGATGATGGACTGTTCTGTGGAATGCACAATATAGCGGATCTGTAATTTTCTTAGCTCCCTCATGATCAGTGATTGTAGGTAACATAATTTTGTTGTTCTCCAGCAAGTACTTGAAGATACCAGGGACCTCATCTTCCTTGAAGGAATATTCCTTCAGGAATTTTGGCTCAGAAGTTTTCTGTTGCCGTTGAGGTCGTTGTTGCCATTGAGGCATTTGTTGCTTTGGCGCTTGTTGTTGCGGCTGCTGTTGGGGTTGTAATTCGAATGTCTGATTTGCATCCACTGTGTTTGCCTACCCCTTCCCTTTACCACGAGGGGTAAAGTTCTATTTCTGGGTATTGTTTGCTGGTTGCCCCCTTTTAGCTTTTTTCCTTTTGAGGAAGCGTTTAGCTTGCTCTCCTCGTACTTTCAACTCCTTCTATGTTTTAGATGGCGTTGTGCCCATAGCTTCTAACACGTCTAAGGAAAAGTTGTTGTGGCATGTTTGGAGGATGAATTCCTTCGTGATCGGATCTTGGCAGTTCATTGCCTTGTTCCGGAAGCGCTTAACAAATTTCTCAACGAGCTCTCCATCTTTCTGTTTCTCTTCAAAGAGTGTTCCGATCGACACTTCAGTGTCATCGTCAAAGAAATTAGCGAGAAATATGCTTTCCATGTCATCCCAGCTATTGATACTCCCCGGTTTAAGATGGTGGTACCAATCAAAGGCAGCACGAAGGGTTCCTATGGACGATCGTACCATCAGAGGTTCATTGCCAGAAATGATCCCCAGGTGGAACTTGAAATAAATCAAGTGTTGAGTAAGGGAACCTCGTCCATCAAATGGTGTGAAGTTAATCAAATTAAACTTCGCTGGGTATGGAATTGAGTCCCACTCTCTCGGGTAAGGACACGGAATGCCAGTCTTTTTTACCTCTTGAGCAGACATCAAAGCATTGATTTTGCTTTCAAGGTCTTTCATCTTAAGGTCTTCGTTTGGATCTTTCTTCTAGCGATTTTGGAGAGGGATATTGGTACCACCCCTAATGTTATGGACATCTTCAGTATTTTTATCCTTAAGTGGAATATCGACATTGATATTTTCCTCCACTTCTGAGTCGCTATCTATTTGATTGGTAGTCTGACGACGACTAGATTCACCGCGTTGATTTGACAACTGTTGGAGTTGTTGGGCATGTAAGTCTTTAACCCGTTGCATAGCCATATCCATCTCGATTTTAAAGTCCTCTTTCTGCTTAGCCAAAGCTTCTTGAAGGAATTGAGCCATCTGTTCAGTAGTGATCATGAATGATTCTCAAGTCCGTCCCATGCTGGACACAGTGGCATCTGAAGCGATCGCAGAGTTAGCGTTTGATGCTTCATCGTCTGAGGACTGCCCTCTCTGAATTCTCCTATAATCTCTAGGCCTGATAGTCCCGATTTGTAGCCGAGTCAATCGCTGAGATATTTGTGGAAAAGGTTCGGGACTAAAGTCGCATGGATTTTCCTTTGTCTGTCATGTTAATCGAGACTTCTGAGAATTCACGTTCTTGAATGGCCGGCTTCCTTTTACGGAAACGTCTTGGCTTGTGTCTTAGCGTTCCTGAAGAGAGTCTTTCAAATACCGAAATCCTTTGCGAGATGGTCTTGGAGCAGTTACACTCTGATAATACCACCTTGATAAGTTTGGTACATGGACAAAGAGAATCCGTTTCCAGGGTATTTCTCTTCTGAGATTTATTTGTACTCCAGCCTGATAGTACAACTCATCGATATGATTATCGTAGCAACCTATCTTGTGCTGGCATAATTCTCCCATTCTAACATCGTCGTCTTCTGATGAACATAGCTCTCTTTGAGGGTATAACGCCCCGTTATTATTCTCGAGAGTCGCTCATTTGAAACCACGCCTTCATGCGCGTGAGGACCCAATGGGATCTTGGATTTCAACTCGCAATCCGAGGCGAGTGGTTATTGGTACTTTCTTCATAGGAGAGATCTTTGCCTTACTGGGGAATCGCGTACGACCCCCAGTCTGACGAACCATACGGGGTTCATCTTTATGCAAAGGACCCAGACGATCTGTAATCTTCACTTTGAATCAGGATAAGTCCACGCTGTCATGAGATTCTACCGAAGGTGAGGAAGTCATCGGATCAGAAACAGGAGCTGTCGGATACACGAAAACGATTGCGGGAGGCGAATTTTCTGCAAACAGGGGATGGTTGGCTTGGCAGTGACACGGGCCAGTACTTGGTGGCTCGGCCTTGGCCGAGCCAGCATTTGGTGGCTCACCCCTGGCCGAGCCAATAGCCGACAATTTGGTTTTTTCGGGCCTTGTTTTAGATTTCGGCCTCATGATTTGACGCGGTTTTGACAATTTATTGTCTACATCATTTGTTTGCAATTTCTTGGCTTCTTGCACCAGAATTCTTGTGTGCGCAAGTAACGCGTGGTGTTTCTGGATCCGTTCTTCAAGAGTTGAGCGTGTCCTCTTAACGGGGACCCATTCATTCGTTGTTGATTTGAAATAGTCGCTCGCTTGCAGCCGTGGCGGTTGGTGTCTTCTAGACTTCATATCCGCTTCATAGCGGATCCCATCAACTAGCTCGGAAGCTTTGGCCAATTGGCGTGCGAGGCGCTGACGTCGTCTTTGATGCGCTCTCTTGGATAAGGTTGGCGCGTTTTCAGTAGTGGCTTCGGCTTTGCAAGGTGTGCATTGAGCCGCTGCGGGATGAGGATCTTGGTTTTGAACCTTTAGATCCAAGTGCCCCGAACCTTCCTTGTGAAGTCTCTCCTATTCTTGCGAGGAGAGGATGATCTAGAAGATGAGGATAAGTATTCCTCATACTTTGCCTGGTCGAACTCGTACTCGACCTCTTCATTAATCGGGTTGATGATCTTTGGTTGCAACACTACAGCTTCGGCAGAGAAGCTGTCAGCTCCCACTGTGGTCGCCAGTTTGTTTGTGTCAAAAGTTATTTTTTCCATTGCTTTCAAACCTGTTACACCGTTTATCGACAAGTTCAAACAAAAAGAAAAGTTGATCTTTTTATAAGATCTTCTTATAATAAAAAATAAAGATTATAACTTTATCAAATAAAACACAGTAGTAGTTTATCTTCCGCTACTTTGCGTGGGATTTTTGCCTGTACTGGGGACGCGTTAGTCTGTGGACCACCGCGGATCAAACCCGATTGATAGTATAACTTCGCTCTTGTTTCACAAAGGAAACAATTATGGAAGCGACAATCACGACCAAGCGAGATTGTGGCTCTTCTCAAGATTAAAACCAAGTTTAATCCGGAGAAAAGAAGGGGAAAGAATCATAAACCTTTCGAAGGACTCTCTTTATGAAAGTATTCGCCAATATCTGATGATTCTCCTCTAAAATTGAAATTCGTGGTTAGCTAGATAATTTGACAGCACCTTGCCTTCTCAACTTCAGATCCTCTTGAAAGAAGACCCTAGGCTTCTATTTATAGGCTTTTGGAGACATGTTTTTGGATAAGAATTAATGTTTAAATGTTATCTGTAGTTAATAACCACTTAAGCGTGTTTAGGGATAGCCTCAAAATAGTTAGGGAGGCCCTGGGACGAAAGAATCCTTAAAAATCATCGAAATCCACGTTTTGAGAGTCTTGGAAGTCAAAAAGAGTCGTGGTGACTCGGGACTGTACGAGCCACCATTTGGTGCTCGGGACTATGCGAGCCACCATTTGGTGACTCGCATGTGTGCGAGCCACCATTTGGTAGCTCGCATAGGTGCGAGTCACCATTTGGTGGCTCGCACTCGTGCGAGTCACCATTTGGTGGCTCGCGCCTATGCAAGCCTCCGAGTGTGTTTTTTGTTCATCATTTTGATAGTTCTGGGATTCGTGACTCCTAAAGTTCGCTTGTTTTATGTTCGGTTCATCGTTTTGCTGATTTGCACATTTTACTGATCCACTTCGTATGCTTACTGGTGTTGGGTAAATTCCATTGACTCGGATAATAACGTTTATCTTCTTCTCATTGTCTTGAACTATGTTTGGGAAGCTATAGGTAATTTTTAACGTCTACAGGTGTGTCAGTGACTTTTGTACCTTATTACAATTACTCATTCAATTTAGAATAAATAACCATAATACTTAGAGGATTTTTGGCAAACTCTCAGCCATACACGGATTTGACGAGCCATTACCGACTACCGTTTGAGTTGGGCTAGCATGCGGATTGTTTAAGTCCATTCCGCAGGTGACGTTATACTAAAATAATGAACACTCTTTAGACTTGATACTATGGTATTAAATACATAGACTTCGTCATTTGTCATAAGAATAGACTACACGGCAACATGTGTTAGGCGCAGACTTTAGAATTTTTGGCAAACACTCAGCCATTAACGGATTTGATAGACCTTAACCGATTATCGTTTGAATCGGGCTTGCATATGAATTATCAAAATTCATTTCACATGTGACGTTGTGCTATGAGAATGAACTCTCTTAGACTTGGTGCTATGATATTGAATACATAGGCTTTATCCTTTTTACGAGAAAAGACTAACCGATAAAACGTTTTAGGCGTAGACTTATCTCTATTCAGGGATTGAGATAACATCCCCCAGACGTGAATCCTGATGTTCTTTTCATGGAGAAAGGTTAACCGGCAACGCATATTAGACGTTGACTTATCTCTACTTAGGATTTGAGATAAAATTCCCCATGTATGTAAGGTACGGATTTTGGTGTTATTAATAACGGTCTGTCACGATATTGAATACGTGGGCTTTTGTCCTTTTTTACGGTAAAAGACTAACCGGCAACGCGTGTTAGGCACTGACTCATTCCTACTTAGAATTCGGGATAAAATTCCCCATGTGTGTCAGGCACAGATTTTAACGTTATTAATAACGGTCTACCATCATGTTGAATATGTAGGCTTTTGTCTTTTTTACGGTAAAAAACTAACCAGCAACGCATGTGAGACGCTAAGTTATCCATACTTAGGGTTCGGGATAAAATTCTCCATGCACGTAAGGGATGGATTTTGGTGTTGGAAGGTGATGTCTTCTCTTGGGGTAAAGACAAACCCGATGCTAGAGAGGAAAATTTTAATATTCTATCTTGTAGGTGTAAATTTCTGATTTTCCCGAAAATGGGAGATTTTGTTTGTATTTATAAGAAAGCTTATTACAAACTAAATCAATCTGAATTACAACAGAAACAGAGGGAAGGCCCTCTTTGTTTAATCATGGGGACTTTAAGGTAGCTACAGGATGCTTCGCTCGGTACTCGCGCCGAGTCTACTTCCCTTGGACGATTCGACCGAGGTTGTCGAAGAGCTTCAGTACTCAGTAGAAGCTCGAGGTTAAGGAGTTCGTCTCTTCTGGCTCGCCGGCGATCGGGGCTCGGAGCTAGGAGATGGCGCTATAATACAAGGGTATGCAGAAAGCTTCTTCCTCTCTTGATTGATCAATTGATCGATCCTTTTCTAAGTTGCTGAAAGAAGCCTTTTAATAGGAGAGAAACAGTTCGGCTGTCCCTGGAATTATGGGATGTGACCATACATTATTCAGAGACATTCTGCTGTTTCTCTGCGCTGCCAGCGGTCATTCGAGGAGCCGCATGTTGCGTCACGTCGCGTAGGAGTGGGAAAGCCCCTCCTCGTACCCGTGACGGCGGTTGCCAGATGCTTGAGTGGATCTGACCAGCTCAGCGAGCGCCGACGGCTCTTGCTCTCGGTTTGGACGAGTGAGGTAAGCAGCATTTATGAGGGTGCAGGCTGCTCTAGCAGCTGTGTGCTTACCCGCGCTACGAGCCACCGAGTGGCCATTTGACGGTCCTGGGGTCCTGTGCCTTCTCCCCTCTCCCTATGTCTTGATGGACGTCGCGTGTCTGAGTGAGCTCCAGATAGCTTGCAGCGCGCCGACGGCTTTGGTTTTCCATTCTGATGGGTGAGGTGACCTGCATTTATGAGGGTGCAGGCCGGTCCGGCGCCTGTCTTGCTTGCTTGAATTACGGGCGCCGATCTGACGAATGTGGAGCGCTGCGCTCCCTCCCCACGCATCGCGGGAAATAGGGAAGGTTTGTCCCTGGAAATCCGGCTTTCGGCTTACGTAGGTAGACGTGGCCCTCTGTGGGCGGGTTTGGTATACGAGGGTGGATTTGAGCCCCTGTGAGCGGATGAAGGCGAATTCGTACCCCCGTGAGCGGACTTGGCTCATTAGGGCGGATTTGAACATCTGCGGGCGGATCTGGCTCATGAGGGTGGATTCGCTCCCATGTGACTTGGTGTGTGAGGGCCTAGGTGTACCATCAAACCCGTCTCATGGCTACACTCCATTCTTCATCTAAGTGGATGGCCTTGACTTGCGGGCGAATTTGTTTGTTAGTCCGCCACGGTAATTTTTACCGTCTACAAGACCCCCTTCAAAGTTTTCAGACCAAAGCCGGCTTATGCGTGGTCTGGAATACTTTGAATAAAGAAATTTTGGGCGGATCAAGTGTCTTAGGATTTTTAGCAAATCCTCAGCTATCAACGGATTTGATCTGCCTTTACCGATTACCGTTTGAATCGGGCTAGCCATACTATTCCCCTCAGTATGATGAGTTGTCGAGTGGTTTCTCTTAGGCTTAATGCTAAGATTTCTACTCTGACCCCTAGCCGCCTGGGGCGCGGGTCTAAACAAAGTCATTTTGTCGATTTCGCAACGTTGGGCGAATCGCCTGTTTCCCAAGGGTGGGTGAGTCACACAGGCAAAGCTGGGCTTTGATGGCGAAATTTTCGACTGTCTTGCGGATTTCGTTCAAGAGACTTTTCCCTCGGGCGAAAGTAGGCCTAGTGTGAGCAAACCACGTGTCCACCGGCGGTGCTTTGTGCCCTTCCAGCTAAGGCGGCATGGTTTTATCGTGATTTGATAGTTCGATGTCCACTCCGCGCGCCCGTTCTGATCGTGGCCGTGGTTTTCGAATCTAACCGTCGGATGCAACCGCCAATCTTTGCTCATTCGATGTACCAAGGATGATCTGGGCCATCGATCTCGATCGTGTCCACGTCTCACGTTCGTGGGGGTTTCGCCTTTCAAGGGTGGTCGTGGCCACGTGGGAAGTTAGGTCTTTTTAAACGAGCCCTCTTCTCCCCTCGAGAGCTGCCGTGTTCAAAAATCTCGAAAACTTTTTCAAGGAGATAGAGTGCTGCTTCGTCCCTTAATGGCGCCACGATCCAAGAAGTGTATTGCAAAGGGAAAAGGGCCCGGACGCTTTTCCGACCGTCTTTCCGCCGGTGCGCCTCTCCGCATGCCGGAGCCGCGTTCAGGTAAGTCACGAAATCCTCCTGGTGTTGGGTTTGGGGGAATGAGTGTCGCTCATCCTTCTGAAATTCCGCCGTCCCTTGGTAGTCTCCCTGATTTAGGGCTAAGTTAGCCCTATTCGCCTTCAGAGGGTGATTTCTGTCCCCTCGGGCGAACTCAATCTTTTAGCGAGAAGAGGGGAAGGGCGAACTTTGCTTTTGACAGGCGAGCTCGGCCCTTCTCTGGAAGAGGAGAGTATTGTCTGTACGGATAGACCTTGTTCGAAATGGGTTTCCCCCTTTCGACAAGCGAATTCGCCCATACCTGTTCGATGTGCGACTTCGCTTTTACAGTGGATTTTGTCTTGACTGACTTCTCGCTCCTTTTCGCAGCAACTTTTTCTGATGAGGCTTTCCCGGAGGGTGTGGCCGTTGGCCACGCTGGGGGTACGGGTTATACGGCACCTCCTTGGTTTCCCTCTCTGGTTCCGGTACCCGCGTTCACCGTTGATAAGCCTCATGGCTTGGTGAAGAGGGTCTCGGACGGGTATCACCTGACATTGCGCGAGTTGGCGACTGATGCGGTGCTGACAGACGATGTCAGGACAGAGCTGCCGAAGCCTCAATTTTTGTTCAGCGATGCAGCGACAGATCCTTCCGTTCTGCTGCTCAAAGAGAGCAGGTGGTTCCGTACGGTGGAAGGGACTCACTATTATCTCCCTAGTATGCCGAGAGGATTCTCGATCGTCGAGCTGCGCTCTCTCGCGGTCCCTCGTGTGATGAACTGGGACTTGACTCCAACTCAGGACGGGGTCACCTGCGGCGTCTTTACGGGCTCTTCGGCTGGATATGGGGTGGAGAGTTCTTGTAAGCGCGTGACGGGTCTGCGCCCTGGTCTGCTGTCCAATGAGCCGCTGGCAGGGGAAACGACGGCGGTAGCAGAGACTTTTCACCATCGCTTCTTCCGCGTTGGTGGGAAATTTCCTCCAAAGGACTTCAGAGCCCCGGGGTAGGTATATTTGGCGCCTGGTAGCGATACTTGGTGGTCCAAGATCACCGATTATGTTCTGGCCGAGAATTCTGACCTTAAGAATTCAGAGCTGTATGTGGCTATTCAAGCCACTCGGCATGGTTTGCGGATCAACGCTTCCCAGTTCCACAGCATCCTGGAACTGTACTATGCGGAAAGCGGCACGTTCTTCACCCCCAACGGTGAGCTTGGCATTACCCCCCATGAGATGTACGACGTGTCAGGGCTGCCTCTGGGTGACTTTCCCTATGAGGAGTACGTCCCTGATCAAGACGAGATTGATCAGCTCTCGAACCACTCCCCCTTAGTGGTTGAGACTCTGTGGGAGTTACTCTGCCACTACCACATCTGCCTCGGTACTTTAGGGGCATCGGATCACAAGGGGAAGAAGAAGAGGACTCCGGGCATCAGCCACAAGAATTGGGCTGACTATCTGTTCCCAGGGAATGATGTCAAGGGGAAGCCAGCTCTCCCGCTGGGCGAATGCGACCAATCTGAAGTGGAGGCGAGAACAGCCGAAGAGGGGAGCACCATAACTCTCGAACATGACGAGGGCGGATTTAAATCTGGTACGGTCCTTCACTCGTTCCATCATCAGGCGAAGTCCCCCATATCTGGGAAGGCTCTATTCTCGGGGTACCTCATGTTATGGCTGAAGAGGTGCGTAGTCCCCACTCACTCTTTTGAGGCGATTCCTATGGAGGTCGTGTATCCCGCGGTCTGCTTAGCCTACAAGAAGTCCTACGCCTTGGTGTCGGCGACGATAGCGTGCATTCACTGGGGGCTCCGCACCTTGACGGCCCAGTTCTGCCGTGTATCGGCCATCGATGAGGGGGCAGGAGAGATTATCAGGACCCTCAATCCTAGGGTGGGGCTGCCGTATACCTATTTGATGGCATGGTTCGTTTGCCATTGCGAGTGTTTGATGATCGCCCCTGCGGCTCCTCAAGGAGATAAGTTTGTTCCGTTCGTCGAGCGCTTAGAGAGGTATTCCTGGAAGTGTAAGGACATTCCTGACGCGCGGAAGATGCTCTCCCATTTCGTCCACTACAATTTCCGCCGTTTCTTTCCCTATTTCAGCGGAGGAGGATACGGGGAATCCCTCAAAGATGTGCCGACGGCGGATCATCGCACGGTTCTTTCGCGCGGCGCCTTCCGCTGGTTGGTGAACATCCGGCCGGGGTATCACCTCCTACGGACGGGCTCCGTGTGCTATCTTGAGCCGTATGTCCCTTGCAGGTTCGCTCGCCAGCTTGGGTATGACTAACTGTATGTTGGGAACGCCAATCCCCATTTGCACTTCGAAGGAGGGTTGGTGGACGGAGCTTGGGGATGGTTCTGGACTCACGCTGGTGGTACCCATGCCCGCTTTGAACTACCTGCGAAGGATCGTGATTTGCATCACACTCTCCTATACTGCAGGTGGTATCGGGGTGCCAGTGCTGATCCCAAAGGCTTTTGGTTTGGCGGCTCGTGTTTGGCGGAACAGGGGCATATCCCTAAAAGGCCTCTACGTACTTCGAGACGGAGAGGCCGCCAAACTGTTAAGGACTAGTTGTCCGAGGACCCGACTGGAGACACCGAAGGCGGTGACATGGGTCCAGACGAATCCGAGGCACCAGAGACGTGAGATCCTTCTCCTAGTCTTCCCTCGGATCCCCAAGGTGAGTGTAGGGAGCCTGTCGAGTTGACCCGAGTGGGTGAACATCTGGAGCAAGCCCGGAGCACGATCGCTGGACGAATGGGGATGCCCCTGTTGTCTCCAAGCAGTTCGTTGCTCACAAAACGGCAGCGAGAAGCGGCGGAAGGTTCCAGAGCGGAAGCAGCCAAGAGGGCTCGTGGTGAAGAGACTGTGGGGACCACCAGAGCGGCGGATAGTCAGGACGATACTATCTCTGGGGCGGGAGCTGCTCAACCTGCCCCTTCTGCCACACCGCGGGTGGCTCCGGTGATTTCGAAGGACACGCTTCCTTCACCCGATGTAGGGTCACAGGCGGGGGTCTTAACGACTCCTGCACCTACACCAGGAGGTAATCTTTCGACGCGGTACTCTTGTGTACGAAGTCGGGTTCGTATTTTCTGACTGTCCATATTGAATTCGTGCAGGTACAGTCGAGAAAGCGATCCCCATCCCTTTTGACGAAGAGGAGGGGAGTGGAGACGGAAGAGAACTAGGGGGCTCAGGTAAGCCTGACTTTTAGTGCTGTTGGTCCTTCTAAGCCAAGGGGACATTTATCAGTCTTCTTTTTTTGTGTCCGCAGTTGGCCCCTCTCATGAAGTTACTGGCAAGGAGGATCCTCCCTCTTGGGAGGGTCATTCAGGCGAATCAGAGACGGATGATGACGCCTCAATTCACGAGGCGCTATCGAGCGAAGAGGAAGTATCGGTTCCTACGGGTCAACAAGGGGGAACCTCCACCTTCGAAGGAGCACCGGTCGGGGGTGAACGCTCGGTGCGAGAGTCTCCAGCTCAAGAGGGAACCCCCATTGGGCTGATGGCCACTTCCTTGTCGGTGATGACCTGCGACTCTGCCACTGCCACTCTGGTGGCACCAGCGGTTGTTCCGGCTCTGGCGGCGCCAATCGCTGCTTCCGCGATCCTGACCACCAGTACCTCGATTGTGACTTCATCCTCGGTCGAAGATGCCGCCCTCTCTCCCTTGGAACGCTGGCGAAAGACGCAGGTGGCGCGAGCTCTGGCTAACTTCGAAGATACTTTGGCCCACTACACCCGGCTGGTCTTGGAGGAGAGTTGCCCCTTCGAGGAATTCAAGGAGGATCTTGAACACGATGCGTCCTTTTTGCGTAAGAGGCTTGGCGCTATCGCGGCGAGGCCCTACTTTCGGCGTCTGAACGAAGTGGAGGGGGCTGTTCGGCAGCTGCTCGCTCTTCGCGCGGAAAGTTCCACTCTAGTTGATCTCGCCTCCCGCGAAGTTCGAGTAGCTATGGCAGAGCGTGATCGCCGCCTGAATGAGAGTATGTCGCTGGAGTTAAAGTTGTCAGCAGAGTTAGAGCAGGCCAGGGCTGAGGATGCCCGAGTGGCCCGCGAGCAAGAGACGGCCGATAATCGGTTCTCCAGACTCTCCTTCGAAATAGAGAGTCTAAAACAGGTTATAGCTGACGCACAGGCTTCCCTGGCCGTTCAAGAGAAGGCTCGTGACCAGGTGGCAAAGGAGCTGGAGGGTATTGAGTCCCGTCGGCAATTGGTCACTGACTCTGTTGAGGAGAAGGACCGAGCTCTCAAGGATGTCAAAGAGACCATCCAGGACTTAATCTCGCGTACAGAGGAAGATCTTCGTCGAGAGGTCCTAAGGAGGCTCGAGCTTCGCCATGCTGGGGAAATTCGTGAGGCAGAGCTGCGATTGAAATCCTTGTAATTCGCCTTTAATTTTCTGTTGTAATAGGACTTCTTTTTCATGAATGAAATTATCCTTTTGTTTCTGGCGATTATGGCTTGTGTGCATACTATATATAACATAGATATTTTCGTGCACTAGTCGGCGTTTAGTCGCAGGAGACTCCTATTGGCAGATTTTGGTCAAAACTCACTTCACCTGCAGGCGAATTTTACCCGAGGGCGAATCCGCAGTCGTCATTCTGACCGCGATTTTGGTTGTGGGTGGGCTCCGCTTTTAGCGGGTCGTGTGTTCACCCATGTGTACGTCGGTTACGAAGGCGTGGGTGAACCGCCTCACATTAATTGTGGCGCGACGGGTCTCCTCGTCCTTCGCGCCCAATCCGAGCCGTTGGTTAGAGATCATGTCCAGGAACTACCGAATCTCAGCCGCTCATATAGGATATGGAATATTCGGCCTTCCCTTCAACTGTTTGGGCCTGAAGGGTCCAATCGAGCCGTGTATAGCTGCCTAGGGTCGGGGTATTTTAGTACCCTCATCTTCGTCAAGAAAGATCAAAGTTTTCTTGCCGTCTTTTTCAGAGGAGATCCAAATTTCTCCCGCATCTCCCAGATGGCACCGAGGACGAGGAGTGCTACTTCGAAGAAGAGGAAGGAGGTTTCTTCTTCGGGCGCTGCCGAAGCTGCTGCTGCCGAAGGTATGTCCTTAACTCAACCCCCGCTCGGGCATGGATAGGTATTTCTCGCCTAACTCCCCCTTTCATGCCATCGCTGTGTTTCACAGCCCATGAGGCTGAGCCTATCCTGATATCCGATGATGAACCCGAGAGTCTGGCGGCTTCTCCTGCCCATGGCCCCGCTCCGCATCCAAAAACGGAACCTTGCCTCGAGGTCCCACCCATCGCGATGCTTGCCCCAGGTCAAGAGCATGCTTCCCCTGGTTCCTTGCCCTGGCAGGCTCGCGTCGAGGAGTTTGAGAATGCCGTGAGGCAGGTGATTTCCCTTGTCGATCTTGGCATGGGCAGCTTTGACAGCTTCAGGCAATCTCTCTTGGATTGCGTGGTCGACTTTCGACGATCGGGCGAAAATCGGCTTGCCACCCGTTGTATGCAGGAGCTCCGTCTTCTGGAGTCGCGCATGATCGGGCAAAAATCGTGCCGCGCACCTCTTAGCGGGCCCAAATGCTTGCCAGCTAGGGCTTTAAAGACGTTTCAATGCTCATTAATGGCGAAGTGACAGAACGCCTCGCCTCTTGGGCTTCATCCGATCGGTCGGTTCGGGTCTCGAGAAGCATGGCTTTGAATGGCGTTGAGCTCGAAGCGCCGCAGGGTATCTGGACCGTTCGATTGCTCGAGAGAAGAGATCTCGACTGTTGTATCTTCGGCTATATCTCCCGTACTCGCCATCTTCTCAGTCACGCTCTTTCCATTTTGAGAAAAATTCGCTAGACAAGAGACCGCTACCGTAACTTTTGCTCTCATGGCTTCCGACTCTGACCACAATGCCTCCGAGGAGGTCGGCTCCTCCGCCACCATCATCGACGTTGGCGCTTCGCCCGCTTCTCCTACGAGCTCCGTCCGGAGGACCTCTGCTCCAGACCCCGTAGCTCATCCTGCCTTCGTGCCCCTCCAGAGGTTGGAGGACTTGGTGCGGGGATCGCCATTTCAGTAGGCGTGGGCGGCGAGCGGTATTACGACGCGCTTCCTCTCGTGGAAGCGGGTTTGAGAGAGATTCGTCGAGCGGGTGATATCTCGCTCGCACGTCAATGTGAGCAGGAGCTCCACCGAGTGGAGGAGTAGATGTATCGCCTCGAAGAGCTGGCCTACGACGATCCCTCTGACGTGCCCCCGCCCCTCTCCCTGCGCCTTCTGCTCGAGCGCGAAGAGCGGGCGAAGCAGATCCAGGCGAAAGAGGCCGAGCTCCGACGTCTGCGGAAGCGACACCGGGCAGTTCTGGACCGGATGGACGCTTACCTGGACAGGGCCTTCTTTGAGGACGCTGGTTCTCTTCGTGGCGAGGTGAAGCTGCGGGAGCGCGAGCACGAGGCGAGGAGGCTCGGCGAGGCCGCCAGAGCGGTGGAGAGGGCGCTTCAGCTTCTTCACCAGGAGGAAGAGGACAGCGAGGCGGACTTGGTCAGGCGGCAGCAGAAGCAAATGGAGAAGGCGAGGATCCGGCGGGAGGCGGATCGTGCGGCGATCAAGGCCAAGCTTTTCTCTTTTAGCCTGCTGAAGTTCCTCTGAGGCCTGCCTCCCTCCTTTTTTTTTGTTTTGTTTGTCATTTCAGTTGATGCCATAGGCATCATAACTTGCAAACTTATGTATGTGACTCCTGGCCCGTAATGGCCTTTAGCTTTTGCTTATTTTTGCTTCGTATGCACGGTTTTCTTTCTTTTGTCTGCGCTGTTTGGCATTTGAGTTGAACTTGGCGAGCATTTGACTGTCTTGTTTTGGACTTAGTCGTTTTAGGCTCTTGTCCTTCCCTCGGTTGTTCACAGCGTGGGATCGGGTTAACCCCGATTTTCGCGTTGTAGCTCTGATGAGATCAAGAGAGTAACACTTGGTTTGCAGCAAAGAATAATCGTTCGTTCATGCGGCCAACTGAAGAACCCAGCTTTGACTTGCCACTCGGCGAGCAGTCGCTTGGGGGACCGGCAGACAGGCCGTCTGCCGAGCCGCTCTCGCCAATTGTCGTCGTCTGGGTAGGCGGCGACATAGGTGATAATCGAATCGTTCAGGGATGTAGGAATATAACGCTCGATTGTTGTAGGAGCCATCGCGTGGTAGGCTTCTACCCATCAGTTACCCTAAGGGAAGATTAGAGTATCTGGGATAGGTCAAATAGTTCAGGGACGTAGGAGTGTGACTATCGACCGAAGTGATAACACGTTGCGTGGTAGGTTATCACTTAGGCTATGCCATTCGTAGGAATAGCGGCGCCAATCATCGGAGGTAATCATTAACCTGATGAAGCTTTGTTGCGATCGGAGCAACTATGGGATCTTACCATCTCGTTGAGGGAGACTGATAAGTTAGCTCGGTTAGAGGTGACAGTTAACATAACCGAGTTGTTTGTCATGATATGAGCGACTTTGTTGAATTCGCCGTCCTGTTGGGGAGGGTTGGCGAATTGACCTTCGCCCCTGCCGCGATGTGAGCGATTAGAGTGGATACGCCATCTTATTGGGGAAGATCGGCGAATTGAATTGGATCTGCCACGATATGAGCGACTTTGGTGGATCCGCCATCTCATTAGAGAAGATAGGCGAATTGAATGTGTTTGTCGTGATATGGACGACTTAAGTGGATCCGCCATCTCATTGGAGAAGATAGGCGAATTGAATGTGTTTGTCGTGATATGGACGACTTAAGTGGATCCGCCATCTCATTGGAGAAGATAGGCGAATTGGATTCAGTAGAGATGTTCCGCCAGAGCGGATGAAGTAGGGACAATTTAACCTCGTGTACCAGTTGGAGGGGTGAGGGCTAGTTTAGACTCATGCACTCGTGAGAGTTGGTGAGGAAGAATTAAGGGTAGTACTTCTTCAAGTATTTATCGTTGATGGGCATCATGATCTTGTCGTCGTTTGGCTTGACAAGGCGGTAAGTTCCATTCGAATAGACTGTTTCTATTACGAATGGCCCTTCCCATTTAGATTGAAATTTGTCTTTCTTCTTAGAGGTGAGGATCATCGGTCTGCGGACGGCGAGTACCAGTTCTCCCTCCTTGAAGGCCCTGCGCTTGACTTTTTTGTCGAACGCTTTGGCCATTCGAGCTTGATAGAACTCAATGTGTTGTTGAGCCTCTAGCCGTTTGTCGTCCAACGCTTCGAGCTCGGTGAGTCGTTGTCGGTGGTTGTCTTCCACCGTCATTCCCGTTGCCAAGGCGACCCAGAGGGACAGGATCTGAATTTCTAGTGGCAATACGGCCTCACAGCCATATACCAATGAATAGGGCGTGTGGCCAGTCGGTGTGCGAACCGTTGTGCGATACGCCCACAAGCTTTCGCCAAGTTTTTTGTTCCAGTCGCATTTGCTAGTGGAGGTTAACTTGGTCAAGATTTTGATGATTGTTTTGTTGAAGGCCTCGGCCAAGCCATTTGCCGATGGGTTGTAGGCCGTGGAGGAGAGGTTCTGTATTCGGAACTTGTCGCTGAACCTGGTGAATGCATGGCTGACAAATTGCGTACCATTGTCATGAATGATACATCGGGGTACGCCGTATCAGTAGATGACGTGGTGTTTGATGAACTTAATAATGTCGTTAGTCTTGACTTCTCTCAAGGGGATGGCTTCGGCCCACTTAGAGAAGTAGTCAGTGATCGCGAGGATGAAGCGATGACCTTTCGCCGACGGTGGGGATATTGGGCCAACTATGTCCATTCCCCATGCTTCGAAAGGCCAGGAGGCCTTTGTCGGGTGTAGGTCCTCTGGCGGCTGATGCATGTAGTTGGCGTGGACTTGGCACTCATGGCAGCGCTTCGCGTAGACGACTGCGTCGTGAACCATCCCAGGCCAGAAATAGCCTATCCTTCGCAGGCGATCCTAAAGTTTGGGTCCGGGCTGATGGGCCCCGCAAATGCCGCCGTGGGCCTCACGCAGAGCCTCTTGTGCCTCCGCTCTTGAAAGACATCGGAGCAACAAGCCGTCGTACGACTTTCGATACAATGTCTTGGTGGTTGAATCATAGTAGAATCCCGTAGCACGTCTCCGAACATATTCCCGCTCCTTTGCATCTTCAGGCAACACGCCGTATAGGACGTAATCGATGATCGGGAGGCACCAATCCTTGGCGCTGGGTTGATCTGAAACTTGATGGGTGGTATTCGCTTCTGGGGCGTCTTTCAGTCGAAAGAGCTTTCTGCTTGCCACTGTGACCCATTGGGTTGTCCCGAATGGTTAAGCTAAGTTGGCCGCCAGGGAAGCGAGGGCATCCGCATGTGTGTTCTTGGAATGTAGCACGTGCTCAATGCGGAAGCTCTCGAATGATTCCACTAGTCGGACAGCCTCCTTGTGGAGTAGGACTAAGTCATCGTTCCTAACTTCGTATTCGCCAGTCATCTGTTTGACGATAAGTTGGGAATCGCCGTAAGCCTCGAGATGCTTTATCCCTAGCTCTTTCGCTAGCTCGAGTCCGATGAGTAACGCATTGTACTCGGCCACGTTGTTGGTGCATGGCTCTGTCAGAGAGAAGGCTCGGGGTAGCACGTGGTTATGCGGAGAAGTGAGGACTACCCCTACTCCTGCAACAATAGAGCCATCCGGGGCTGCGCGAGACGCGCCGTCGAAGAACATCTGCCACAACTCTGGTAACGAAGTTACGTTGGCTTCGGGCGGTTCATCTGGCAAATCCTCGAACAGGTCGGTCTTTGACCCTAGTGGATGACTAGCCATGAGATCGCAGATGGCCTGTCCCTTGACGGACTTTTGGGGCATGAAGTGGATATCATACTGAGAGATGAGAAGAGCCCACCTAGCCAGGCGCCAGTTCAACGCGGTGGGTTGTGTCATGAAGACCCGAATAGGGTTTATCCGGGAGATGACATGGATTATCTGGCCGACCAGGTAATGTCGCATCTTTTGGACAGCGAAAACCAGTGCCAAACATTCTTTTTCGACCATCGGGTACCGTTGTTCAGCCCCTTGTAGGGTCCTACTCAGGTAGTAGATGCCCTGCTCATGGCCTGCCTTATCGTTTTGTACCAAGAGAGCACCCAGAGAATGCTCCATGGCCCGGATATAGATGAGGAACGGTCTTCCTGAAATTGGCGCAGCGAGGACTGGCGGATTCGAAAGGTAAGCCTTGATGTCCTCAAAGGCCTTTTGGCAAGACTCGTCCCATACGAAGGAAGTGCCTTTCTTCATAAGCTTGGAGAATGGCTGGCACTTGCCCGAAAGGTTTGAGATGAACCTTCGGATGTAAGCCAATCGTCCTTGAAGACCTCTCAATTCTTTAATATTCCGAGGCGGCTGAAGCTCTTGAATGGCTCGCACCTTATCTGGATCGATCCGGATCCCTTTCGTCGTGATGACAAAGCCCAGGAATTTACCACTAGACATCCCCAGAAATGACTTCGTGGGGTTCAATCTGATTATACCCAGAGAAACCGTCCATGAAGGACATCCTCTTGAATCCGCACGTGTTGTCAATGATGACATCCGTGATGGGCAAGGGAAATTCGTCCTTTGGGCACGCGGCGTTGAGGTCCCTGAAGTCAATGCAGATGCGGATTTTACCGTTTTTCTTTAAGATCGGAACAATGTTTGCCACCCAGTCAGGGTGCTGTTCCTCTCTGATGAAGCCAGATTCAATGAGCTTCTTCACTTCAGCCTCAATCGCCTCCATAATCTGAGGGCGAAAGCATCTCTGCTATTGTTTGACTGGTTTGGCGTCTGAGCTGATGTTGAGGCGATGCGTAGCGACCCGCGGATCCAAGCCAGGCATATCCTCGTAATTCCACGCGAAGACGTCAATGTATTCCCGTATGAGGGCGATGAGGTCTTCTCTTTCTTGGGGTGGCAGACTGTCGCTGATGAATATGGGCTTGGGATTCGCCTCAGTGCCCATGTTCACCTGGAGGATTTCGTCTTCAGTCGGTGGTTCCCGCTGCTCAAAGCGACTGTTCCATTGGGCGTTAACATGGCGATCCCATGTCTCGTCATAAAGTGGAAGTTGTCCATCCTCCGCAAGCTCAACGGGATCCATCGTGGCCATGTTGACTATGAGGCCCTCGAACTGATCCCTCACACTGACATCCGAGTCCCATGCCGAGGTCACCGACGATCGATCTCCTGAGCACGCGTAGTCGGAGTCCTCGTTGACGTAACGGCACAGGTCTGATGAGGAAGAGGAGTAGCCTAAGCCTCTCCGAGTCCTGTTGAAGTAGTTTGACGGCTTACCCTTGGGCACGTGGGCAGGTCGGATGACTGTTTTGCGTCCTCGGCCGTAATTCAGGCCCTCTAAACACGCGAGGTCATACCCCATGTCGCTCATCATGCGTTTGGTAACTTGGCTGTATTGCGAAAATTAAGGCGCTGGGTCCTCGTCTTCCGACCCGTCCCACATGGTGCGTAGGGGACTATCGATTCGGCCGAAAATAATGTCTTTTTGATATTTATCTCGGCTGGCACAACAAATACGGCTCGCGACGAGTCAATCGGCCGCCTCCTCGCGACGTACGACGAGCATACCGGCATGTGCAAGGAGGGATCGCTGTGGAGTTTTGTCCACGAGTCGTTGGGTTCATCGCCCTCAGACGTAGAACAAGACGACACATAAGCAAAGTTGTACTTTTCATTCATGATAGTTTTCCCTACCTGAACGGCATTGGTTACATGATGACTCTCATAACGGATTACAATTGACTCGAAGTCGTTTAGTATTAGGTTATCGCCGTACTCAGGTTCGCTATCCGCCTCGTTGCCGCTTTCTGGCTCCTCAACTGGCGGTTCGACGGGGTCCTGATATAGCAGAGAGTCTGTGAAGTAGTTCTCGACGCCTTTGAAAGGTTGTCTGTCGGCCACTACTGTTTTCACTCGTTTGTAGTCGTCCACGTACTTCAAGCATTGGTGAAGGGTGGATGGGACTATCCGATTATCATGGATCCATGGGCGCCCTAAGAGCACGTTGTAAGAAGGCTCGGCGTCGATGACATAGCAGGTCACTTCCGTCTTCATGTCGCCTATTCGACATTTCAGGCGGATTTTTCCCAGCAGCCGCGTCCCTGTAGCGTTGAAGCCAAAAATGGTCGTGGTGGTCGAGGACAAATGCTTCGGCGGTATCCCCAAGTGCTTGATCAATTTTAAGGGTATGATGCTCAACGCAGAGCCCGGGTCGACCTAGATCCGGTCCACTTTCGCCGATCCGACGTATCCCGTGAAGTACAGTGGTCGGTCATGGGACGTGCTTTTGATGAGCATGTCCTCAGGAGTGAAGGTGATGCACGAGACTCGTCTGTCTGAGACCTGGCAACAATTCGCACATTCATGTTCCGCCTCCGTCTCTTTCGAGAAGTGGGTCGAGAATGCCTCTGAATCCGCCAACGCCTCCTGTAGGGCTTCCCGTGTAGACCTGGATAGTCTAAGGAGGTCGTACATGGTAATCCGCGCGAGAATGCTTTTCAGTTGTGCGAGGACGTTGAACCGGAAAGGTTGACGGCTTGAGCTGGGTGCATCTGGATTGGGAGGGGTTGCTGTGGCTGGCCTCACGAGAGGTCTTGCCGTGTTCTCCGTCCTCACGGGATATTCCTTCATAAATTCCTTTCCTGCTCTCGTGGCGAAGACGTTGGTGTCTTCTTCGGAGTCGGTCAGGGTAGTTATTGCTGCGTTGTCTCTATCCGGAATGGCGGAGACAACGTTGCAATGTTTTTTCTTAGCCTCTTTCGAGGGCCTTGTAGTCCACTGTTCATCGTTGAGGAGGTCTGGGTGGACCCACATTATCTGTCCCGATAGTAGGGTCTGCGGGACCAAGCCCTTCTCCCGCTGATTATGAGGATCGTCGTTGGTGATCTTCAAAACTACCTTGGGGATAGGAACTACCCCGGCCGGTGCTCGGACCTCTGGGAGATTTGTCCCAAAGCTCAGGGTGATCATGTTCGTGGTCACCTGCTTTTGGACCTTCTGCTTCTTCAAGACCCCTGCGTCGTAAAGGGCCTGGAGCTTGTCCTTGAGGACGTAGCACTTGGTCGTGTGGTGACCAAGGAACCTGTGATAAGCACAGTAGGTTGGGTCACTGATTTTGTCTGCCTCCTCAGGCTTCGTGGCTTCTGGCAGTTTGATTTGATCGCTTTTGAGCAGCGTATCAAACGTTGCCACCACCTGGTCTTCTTTGAAGTCATACTGCCGTGGGGGGCGTTGTTCAAATTTTCTGGGCTTCGGCCTCTGAGCATTCTTTGGCGCTGGGGCGGAATCGACTGCCATGATCTCCTTTCCTCTTGTTCGAGGGGGGTTCTTTGGTGCGGCTGGTTCCGCAGCTCCTTTCTTAGGCTGTGGTTCTTCAGCCTCGAGCCTTTTGACCATGTTTTCTACTTGTTCGCCTTGATGAACAAGCTCTTTCCATGTCCGGGTCTCCACTGCGCCTATTTTGGACAGGATGTGGATCGACAGGTTGTTGCGACACACCTCGATCATTGTCGACTCGAAGACCTGGTCCCGACAGTGGACTGATCGGTTCCGAAATCTTTTTATGAAGTCATTGACCGACTCCGACTTCCGTTGTTTCTCCGCGAGGAGGGTGGCCATCGACACTTCTGTGTCGTCGTCGAAAAAGCGGGCCAAAAAGAGCCTTTCGACGTCGGCCCATGACTTGGTCGAGCCGGGTTCCAGCTTACGAAACCATTCAAAGGCTACCCCCTTGAGGGTACCTATGAATAGTCGAGTAAGAATGGCATTGTTCCCCGTGAGGAATCCAGTCTGCGCCATGAAATAGTAGATGTGCTGCGAGGGCGAGCCTTTGCCATCGAACTGCACCAGGCTGATCGGTTTGAATTTCGTTGGGTATGGGACCGTGTCCCACTCGATAGGGTAGGGACAGACCACCCCCAGCTTATTCATATTTTGCTGAAGCTTCAGCGCGTTGAGTTGGTCTTGGAACTCGTCAAACCTCTTGTCACGGGTGCCATCCCCGGTGTGCGACGTCCCTAGCGACGTCTTGGAAGAGTAATCGGATTGCGGATTACTGTTGTCTTCCGTTTCCGTCGCCGGACGGTGGGGAGGTACCCACTCTCTATCCCCAGTTCGCCGGGGTAAGGGGCGTTGGGCTCTTTTCTTCTTCTTCTTCTTGTTCAGAAGTTGCTCCATCATCTCTCGTAGAGAGTCGATGGTCGCCTACTATTCTTCCAGCTTTTGAGCCATCGTCTGCTCGTGGGTGAGTTCCGTCATGTGCACCCTCGCAGGTACTTCCTGACTCGAGTGTGAGGTCTGGGACGTGGCTACCGCCGAATGAACCTCGTCTTCGCTGTGGGAGGAGGGTGCCAGGGTCGAGTAATCAAACCCGATACTTACCCCCCCTGCGACTACGGGTTCGCTGGTATATGCCGCCTTGTCCGCGCGGGGCGAACCGGCGGTTGGGTCTTAGAACGGAATCCGAATCTGGGGAATCGTAGAGTACCCCCTTACCCTTGTCCGTCATGTTGACTATGGCGGACGGGAGTTCTAGGTCATCGGCAGCGCGTCTTTTTTGGTGACGACGCTTTCGACGGGAGGTCCTCTGTCGTGAAGTTTGTCGAGAAAGTCTCTCAAACACCAAAGGCTTCGCCGTTCCTATGCATTGGCAGTCGGCGAATACCGTGTGAATGAGCCTTTCGCAATGACACTGAGGGCTCGCCTCATGTATAGTGCGCTTGCGAGTCAGATATTCTCGGAGATCTCCTATGGGTGGTTGGTGACAACCCCCAGTATCAGAAGGATCGTTTGGCTGCGTACATGAGAGACCTTTGGATGTACTCTCTGGCGCACGCTGGGTGGAATGATGCGGCGTTGGAGTTAGGCGATCTTGCCTTGACAGGCGAGTTTTCGCATTCGGGCGAACTCCAGCGCGCAAGCGAGTTTCAACCCTTCGTTTGAGCGAGCGAGCTCGCGAAGTGTCGCCTACTTCTTTGCCTTTACGTTTATCCGCCAAAAGATTATGGTGAGGCTCGCCAGCCTTCGAAGATTCGCCTATTCCGATAGGCCCACTCGCTTGGGATGGTTTATTCGCGTCAGGGATGTGACCTAAAAAGCGAAGTCCACCCGAGCGGGTGGCCCCATCCTTCTTGGTTGGCGCTCCTGATTTGGAGGGCCTCCCGATATTGGGCGAGTTGCCATCTGGTTTCTCGCTTCTCGGGCCTGTATGGTGACTCAGGCCGTCGTGTGAAGCGGAGGTCTGGGCTTTCCGCCCGACAAGCGTCTGCCATCGCTGTTGGCTAGCTCTTTCAGCGGAGAGAGTGTCTGCGTGGGCTGTGGCAGTGTGGCTTGTGCTGGATTGAACCGGTGTCTCTTTTGGGGCGGGTGTTACTGAGGGTCGTTTGGCGACCCACTTGGTAGACCCTCCCCCCATGCTCTCGGTCTGGGACTTGGCCTCGAGAGACTTTGGGGTGGGTTTCCCCGTTGAGACTCAGGTAGAGCCTTCTGGCGCGGGAGCTTTGACCATCTGAGGTCGGCTCCTGTGCATGACTCTGTAGCGCTTGCGAGACGCTTCGCCACCGGAAGAGGAGGAAGACAAGTACTCTTCGTACTTGGTTTGGTCAAACTCGATCTCTAGGGACTCCACCGTTGTCCCAACAGCAACCTCGTCGAACTGAGCTACCACCATTTTGTTTGAGGAAACAGCTTCTCCCACTGTGGTCGCCATCTTCTGTAGGTGTAAATTTCTGATTTTCCCGAAAATGGGGGATTTTGTTTGTATTTATAAGAAAGCTTATTACAAACTAAATCAATCTGAATTACAACAGAAACAGAGGGAAGGCCCTCTTTGTTTAATCGTGGGGACTTTAAGGTAGCTACAGGATGCTTCGCTCGGTGCTCGCGCCGAGTCTGCTTCCCTTGGACGATTCGACCGAGGTTGTCGGAGAGCTTCAGTACTCAGTAGAATCTCGAGGTGAAGGAGTTCGTCTCTTCTGGCTCGCCGGCGATCGGGGCTCGGAGCTAGGAGATGGCGCTGTAATGCAAGGGTATGCAGAAAGCTTCTTCCTCTCTTGATTGATCAATCGATCGATCCTTTTCCAAGTTGCTGAAAGAAGCCTTTTAATAGGAGAGAGACAGTTCGGCTGTCCCTAGAATTATGGGATATGACCATACATTGTTCAGAGATATTCTGCTGTTTCTCTGTGCTGCCAGTGGTCATTCGAGGAGCCGCATGATGCGTCACGTCGCGTAGGAGTGGGAAAGCCCCTCCTCGTACCCGTGACGGCGGTTGCCAGATGCTTGAGTGGATCTGACCAGCTCAGCGAGCGCCGACGACTCTTGCTCTCGGTTTGGACGAGTGAGGTAAGCAGCATTTATGAGGGTGCAGGCTGCTCTGGCAGCTGTGTGCTTACCCGCGCTGCAAGCCACCGAGTGGCCATTTGACGGTCCTGGGGTCCTGTGCCTTCTCCCCTCTCCCTATGTCTTGATGGACGTCGCGTGTCTGAGTGAGCTCCAGATAGCTTGCGGCGCGCCGACGGCTTTGGTTTTCCATTCTGATGGGTGAGGTGACCTGTATTTATGAGGGTGCAGGCTAGTCCGGCGCCTGACTTGCTTGCTTGAATTGTGGGCGGCCATCTGACGAATCTGGAGCGCTGCGCTCCCTCCCCACGCATCGCGGGAAATAGGGAAGGCTTGTCCCTGGAAATCCGGCTTTCGGCTTACGTAGGTAGACGTGGCCCTCTGTGGGCGGGTTTGGTATACGAGGGTGGATTTGAGCCCCTGTGAGCGGATGAAGGCGAATTCATACCCCCGTGAGCGGACTTGGCTCATGAGGGCGGATTTGAACATCTGCGGGCGGATCTGGCTCATGAGGGCGGATTCTCTCCCATGTGACTTGGTGTGTGAGGGCCTAGGTGTACCATCGAACCCGTCTCATGGCTACACTCCATTCTTCATCTAAGTGGATGGCCTTGACTTACGGGCGAATTTGTTTGTTAGTGCGCCGCGGTAATTTTTACCGTCTACATATCTCTAGGTGTAAAAAAAAACTCAAAGTAGGATCTTCACTTCAGGAATCAAAAAAAGATTCAGATAACTCTTACTGTGGGAAGGTTTGATTATCCAATCTGAAGATGGATTTCTCATTTATCAGGAGGGAACTACAGTTTTGACCCTAACTGTAGGAAGGTTTGACTAAGTGGGAATGAAGATAAAAATAACACTGGGAATGTTGACTCCTACAAATCACTAAGTGGGGTTTTTGGTGTTAAGTGGCTAGGACTTAACACGAAGGGGTTTGATAATTTCCATGGCTCAGCAACTTAAACTTTTGAATACCATGTTGGGACTTTAACATTGGGATTGTTAAGTGCAGAAACAAAGTGAGAGTTTGAATTGACTCAACCGAAAGAATTTTGGTAGACCCACTGTCAGTTAATTTGACCAGTGAGGGGCTTTGTGGTGGAGGACCATGAATCATCAAGCACTCCACAGTTACATCATGGGAATTTCATGAGGGAAGATTGACCGAATGAGATCATTAAATCTCATCTCAATGAAAGAGTGCGCAGAAAGTCACAGTGGGAGGGTTTTAATCATCTTAGAAATAATTAAATAGCCACAGTGGGGGCTTCTTAATCATGATTGAATGAATTATTCTGATGACTGGTTTTCACCATGAATAATCAGTTTTTGGGTTATCCTTAAGAATATCATGTGTAGTATCCTTTCGGAACTTATCTTTGGAATGCATTGAGGTATCCCACCCCTAACTCTTTGGCGAACCTGAATCCAATTGTATTCAGCCACATTGTTAGGTTATCCTTAATAATATTAAGAGTAATATTCTCTAGGAATATCTCATTATTAGAAATAGGAGAAACAGTTTAACCTCTTATACTCATCGGAGGAATGGGAGAAGCAGTTTAACCTCTTATACTCATCGGAGGAATGGAAGAAGCAGTTTGACCTCTTATACTCATCGGAGGAATGAGAGAAGCAGTTTAACCTCTTATACTCATTGGAGAGAAATAGTTTAACCTCTTATACTCATCGGAGGAATGGGAGAAGTAGTTTAACCTCTTATACTTATTGGAGGAATTAGAGAAGCAGTTTAACCTCTTATACTCATCGGAGGAATGGGAGAAGTAGTTTAACCGCTTATACTCATCGGAGGAGAGGGTTCGCTGGTATCAACCAAGGCTTGAATGCTATTTTTGAGAGTGAAGCAAGCCTTGGTGGGATGAAGTATCCTCCTGTGGTACACACAGTACTTTGGATCCGAAGTGTTGTTAGCTTCCTCCTTATTCGTAGTAGGTGCCAGCTTGATTTTGTTATTTTCAAAAAGGTATTTGAAGATAGCTGGAACATCTTCATCCTTGAAGGAGTACACTTTTTAGAGTCTCAGATCCGGAGTCCTTCATTGCTTCTGAGATTGCTGTTGTGACGTCTGATTAGTGTCAACAGCCTCTGCAAATGCCTTTCCCTTACCACGAGAAGAAAAATTCGAGTTCGGGGGTTAGTCATTGGTTGGCTTCTTTTAAGATTTTTTTTCTTTTAAGAAAGTGTTCGACCTGTTCCCCACGTAATTATAATTCTTTCCATGTTGTGCATGGCACGATATAGGATGGCTTTGACTTGTTGGGAGGACACGCACTACCCCTAACCTGAATAGTCACTTAGGATTCGTTCATTGAACCCAAGCGTTCTTTCACTAGAATTTTGTCCCGATCTTCGTTTAGAGGACCAAGGCAATCCACCATTGTTTTCTTGATCTTGGGCAAATTATCATTATCGTGAGGTTTCACTAGAGGTGCGGGAGCAGAAGGAGCAGGATCGGAGGCTGACGGAGGCTAAGAAATAGCCTCGGGGCTGGCACCAGGTGCAAAACATAGCTGATGTTTTGCCATAGGTGAGAAACATAAATTGTGTTTTTCCCTAGGTGCGAAACACACATTGTCTTTCACCCCAGGTTGGGGCGCTTTGGAGGTTTTCCGAGTTGATTTTGTTGTTGTTTTAGTTTTTGGCACCCAGGCTTATTTGGATTTCAGTGGTTCTTTGACCACCTCTTCCCTCTATAGATCTTGTGCCTTAGGCACAAGAATCCATGCATGTGTGACAAGTGCACGATGCTTGTGGATACGCTCCTCGAGATTTGAGCGGGTCCTTTTGATATGAACCCATTTGCTTGTTTGCCGCTTTGGAGGAGGAATCAATGATTCGCTATTGTGGCGGCGACTTAGTTACTTGACGCCTCCTAAATTCCAAATCCACTTGATAGCGGAGTCCATCAACCTACTCCAGAGCTTTGGCGAATTGACGAGCAAGACGTTGGTGCTGCCTCTGACGAGCTCTCTTTATCAGAATTGGTGTGCCTTCAGCGGGCAACTCCTTTACCGGAGAGGAGTTATAGTGAGTAGTAGATCTGGCTTCCTTGGATGTCGGAGGAGCATTGCGAGAGGAATCTACAATGAGCAGACGAGAATCATTACCTTGGATCTTTAGATCTGGAGACCAACAAACCTTCTTCAGTGAAGAAATCTTCCTACACTTACGAGGGGGGGACGATCTGGCGGAAGAGGATGAAACGTACTCCTCGAACTTCTGCTGATTAAACTCATACTCGACCTCTGCTTCAACCGAGATCTTAATCCTTAGTAGCGACACGATAGCCTCGACAGAGAGGCTGTTAGCTTCCACTATGATCGCCAGCATGTTTGCATCAGAAATCTTTTTCATTACTGAATTCATTACACGTTTATCATCTTACAGATTCAAAAAAAAGAAAGTTAGTCTTTTTATAAGACTTTCTTACACAATGAAAACAAAAAGGGAATCTCCTAAAAACATACGTAGGATCATTTATCGATCACTGCTTGTATGAAATCTTTGCCTGCGCGGGGACTCTTTGATCCATGGATCATATTAGATCCGATAGATCTTGTTTCACAAAGGAAACAAGAACTGAAGTAAATATCTCAGCAAAGTAAGATAAGTACACTTCTCAAGATCAAAACGAAGTATGGTATTAAGGAAACAGGTGAAGAATGCTAAAGGGGGCTGCAAATCTCTCGAACTCTTCCTCTTTTTGCTGAAGAACTCACCAAGACTCGCCTTTAGATCTGAAATTCATGCTCTTTGCTCTCGAAAACGTCAGAGCTTCTCCTCCAAGTTCTAAAATTTTAGATCCTCGTGTATAAGGGCCCTAGGGGTGTATTTATAGGCTTTGGGTGCCCTATTTTCGGATAAGAATTCATGATTTGATCTTATTTTTAGTTGATAACCACTTTTTCACATTCAATGATAACCTCAAGTCAATTTGGGAGGCTCTGAAATGAACGAATCCGATAATTCTATCGAAATACACGTCGTCGGGAGGCTGAACGGACGAAACATCCTGCGTGTTTCGCCCATGTGGGCGAAACACACTTGGTGTTTCGCCCATGTGGGTGAAACACACAAGGTGTTTCGTCCATGGGCAAAACATACAAGGTGTTTCGCTCATATGGGTGAAACACACAAGGTGTTTCGTTATTGTTTTGCCTTTTCATGCGTTTCGTTGATTCGTACGCTTCGCCGACTTGATTTGTGAGCTTGTTAGCTTCTCTATGGTATCAGATGATCCTCTTTAACTTGGATAACGATGTTCATCGCCTTCTGTTCATCTCAAGCTACGTGCGGGAACCTATAGGTAAATTTTGATGCCTATATATATAACTAAAGATCATCCTATTATAGGAACTAAATTCGACTATAAAAATAAATTGGATGAAAAGGGAAATGTTTTGAAAAATAAGGCTAGACTTGTTGCTAAAGATTACAACCAAATAGCAGTGATCACTTTTGATAAACATTTTGCTCCGGTTTCTAGACTTGACCATCAAGTCTTGCATTTTTTTTATTATAAAGATGTTAAGCTCTATCACATGAATGTAAAAAGTGTCTTTCTAAATGGTTACCTAAAGGAAAAAGTCTATATAGAATAACCCATCGTTTCATCAACCATACTTTTCTAGATCATGTTTATAAGTTAGATATATCTTCATATGGTCTTAAATAAGCACCTTGAACATAATCCTCTAAATTGTTATTTGCTTAAACATAATTTTAAAATTGCAGACAATACCTTTTTTATCAATTTGTTGGTAAAGGTATTCTTATTGTGCAAGTATATATCAATGATATTATATTCATATCTACTACTAAGGATCTTTGCCATAAGTTTAAAATTTTGATGTAGGATGAATTCAATATGAGCATGATGGGAGAGCTGAAGTATTTTTTTAGGGTTTCAGGTAAAGCAAACAAAAGATAGAGTGTTTATTTCACAAGAGAAATACGTGAAAGTGCATTTAAAACAATTCGGTATGGATAATTTGAAATCTGCTTCAACTCCTATGAGACCATCGATAAAGCTTACAAATAAAGAAATAGGTGTCTTGATTGATAAAAAGAGATATATGGGAATGATTGATAGTGTTTAATGCCTTAGTGCTTCTCATCTAGAAATTATGTCTTATGTGTGTTTGTGTGCTAGGTTCAAGCCAATCATTAAGAATCACATTTGAAAGCTGTAAAATAATTTTTTTTGATATTTAATTGAAATTTAAAATTTTGGTTTATGATTTTGTATGTGTAATTCTTTTGATTTAGTTAGATATTTTGATAGTAATTATATCGAGTGTCATATCGATAGAAAGAGTACTAGTGGAATAGTATATCTTTTAGAATATTCTGTAGTATCTTGGTCTAGTAGAAAATAAAACTGTGTAGATTTGTCTACTAAGAGGATGAGTAAACCACATTAGGTAGTTGTTGTTTACAAGCCCTTTGAGTGTGTTTGACTATTAAGCATTAAAGCACTACATTTAAGAAAGTACCTCTTAGGTATGACAATAAGAGTGCTATAGATATAAGCAATAACCTAGTCTATAATTCATGCACAAAACACATAGATGTTAGATATCATTTTGTTTGGAACCACATTACTAAAGAGTATATTAAAATTGAGTTTATCCCCACTAATTACAACTTGTATATATTTTTATAATTTTTTTCCTGAAGACCGTTTCACTAGAATGAGACAAGATTTAGGCATTTTATCTCTTGATATCCAACATGTTGACCTGGCCTATTGTATGTACAGAAATTAATTTTATTGAATTTCCATGATTTTTCTTTTTTTAAATTTTCTTGAATTTTCTTGATTTCTTTCCTTCTTGTTATGATTTTTTTTATTTTTTTTATACAAAAAAAACAAAACAAAAATTTCTCTTTTTTTTTTCTTTAAAATTTTGTATATGCATATGTATACGCTTGTACAAAATGAATTTAGATGATATTATCTTTTGGTATATAAGCTTGGTTATATCATATTAGTTCGCATATTGTTTTCACACCTATATTCATATTATATGTGCACACAGATGATAAAAATAGATTTCTTAACATATTTTTTCATGAGTCTTTTTTCATATTATTTATCACACACCTAGTTGTATACTTATCATGTTTAGTGTTATGAAATAGTGGTAACTAGGTTTATATATTGTTCATAAAGTATTTTTGGATATATCATAAGTTTAAGCTTATTTTTTATACTTGAATGCATCACCGAATTTCTTTACACGTACAAATTACATGTGTGCTATACAAATCCCAAGTAAAAAAGTTTAGTTATGAAAAGATGATAAAAAAATCCATACTCTACAAATCCATGATAAAACGGAGTGTATTTGTGCATATCTAAAAGGATATCCATCGTATACTAAATATTTCTAATGTTTTGAGAAAGTGTTCATCACCTGCCAAACACTATTATCCTTGCCCTTAAAAATCCTACATGGATGAGGTTATATTGTAAGATTTTGGTCCTTAGTTCTATGATTGAGATAATTTAAGTTGTGTTACGAAGTTCAAAACTATATATGATATATCTGAATTGGTTTTATGAACTAATATAATCTTTTTATTATTTGTTTCACAAACTTTTCTATGATATTTCACTACTTTATGTGTGGTTTTTAATATAATTTTTAAAACATATTTCATGTGTTTTGATGTTATATTTGAATGTCTAGTGCTATTTTTCTATAAATATCTTTGTGAACCGGTGAGTATTTCTCTTCCTTACACATTTGGATAATTTTTATCTAATTTTTTATGTACAAAATATACATGTTAGTGTGTTTTTATCTTTTGCTGATAACAAAAGGGGAGAATACTGAAAATTTGAAATTGCACGAGTGAGTTTGTTCATCATAAGAGATTTTCAAAATGGTTTTATGATTTGTGATTTGTAATTTTGAATGTTTTTGAACACTTGATACATTATTTCAAGGGAAGTTTTTACAATACCTATATATGTTTACACTTTTATGAATGAATGAATGTAGAAGGAGCTATGCATATCTTTTCCTTTGCATGAAAACTATTTATATGTTTTATTTGTTGAATATATATATATATATATATATATATATAT
>BQKN01065843.1:269470-318463 GCA_022839385.1 Asparagus kiusianus | reverse complement strand
GAAGCGGGATCTTGGATCTTTAACTTGAATGCAATGCTTCACTCCACCATTCCGCCAACCTCCATTTGATATGATCGTTATGGTGCAATCCATCCATCCTCCAACTTATTGTTTGTATAGAATACCTAATAAGAACCATAAACACTAGACAAACAATATTAGGAATTGTTTGTAATCATCAAAACAAGATTAGAAGATGTAGGCTCATAACATGAGACCTAACAAATCTCTCATAAGTTCTAGGGAGTCGTGGGCCATGGTCGTGAGCCGTGTGCTCGTGGGCCGTGGGCCAATGGGCCGGGGCTCGAGGCTAATCGGGTTGAGGTGCTAAGTGATGCTTTGTTAGGCGCACTTCGCATGGAGGCATTAGGGCTAGGTGGCGCCCTTCGACGCCACGTTGGCTCCCACTATGGTCACCACGAAGGTTGCCTCGCAGAGGACGAGCTATGCATTCGCATGTTCGACGAGGTTCGTTCGTCAAACGAGGTTTACCTGCTTGCTGAGGTTCGCTCATCAAACGAGGTTCGCTCGTTCGGCGAGGTTCACTCATCAAACAAGGTTCGCTCGTCAAACGATGTTCGTTTGTTCGACGAAGTTCTCCTGTTCGACGAGGCTCGCCCGTTCGACGAGGTTCGTCCTATAGACGAAGTTCATCTGATTTGCTGAGACGTGACCCTCATGTTTCGTAGTAAGGCGTCCATTAATTACCTCGTATTCAGGAGTTACTGCATGTAGCAGTTATAACAGTATTTACAGCAATTTAATGCATTGATGTTACAATCTTAATTGTCATTAAGAATTGTAACAGTCACATTAATTGCGAGTGACTCTTGAGCTGGCCTTAGAGGTCTATAAATAACACCCTTGGGTAGCTCATGGACATACACACGCGAGCTTGGAAAACGAACGTCGGATCGAGGAGATCTTGACGTTATTGCTGCAGTTGTGCTCCTGCTGCAGAAACCGCGCCCGCAGGAACTTGGCCTGAAACCGAAAGGTTTTGAACCGAAAGGTTCTGAGATCGAGAAGATCTTTGCTTTGACCGAAAGGTCTTATAAATCAAGGAGATCTTGACAGTACTGGATTGGTGCACACTAGACTATTGTACTGTTGTTCTTGAAAGCAGTTTGACCTTGGGATCCTTGCACCGGACTAGGCCAAATATTGATTTAAGCAAAACATTTCACAAACGCACAACAGTTAACTTGAAAAAGTTTAAAATTACAACACATCATATTTCACTGTTTTATTCCAGATTTAACCATAATTTCCAACAATATACTCACATATAAATATGCAATACATATCCTTATTAGTAATATGTCATTTATAAATCTATCAAGATCATGGATCTTCCACACGCCATGTAGTTTAATGTGAAACAAGACATACACAAATCCTCAATCTCAAGTACTGCATTCCTTTTGGGTGTATACGTGGCCAGGTTGAAGGATTGAGATTCCCAGGCAGCACATATCGAGAGCTACGATCCTGTCATGTTGCTATTTAACTTGTGACAGATCTAAGTAAACAAGATACAATGAATTCGATTCCACGAGTACTATTTCTGGATGTGATCATTGTGGTCCCGAAATAATTCTCTTCTTCAATCTAGCGTCGGTTTGAGGATTAACGAGAAGCAAAACTATAAGTGATACAACGAATTAGAAACTTTAAAATGAAATTAAGACAGCATAGTAGATCCAGAATTTTGGGCGCATTTTCGTATTTAGAAAAAGTGAAAAAGAGGCTCCAAAAGACGTTGGATATTAATTTGATATTGGACGATGGCTTAAATGGACAAGAAGAATCGACCACTAATCAGGATGACCAGCAACTAATGCACGGCTTCAGCTGAGACTCTAAGAAGCTCATCCAAATATTCAGCTCCCAAATCCTCAAATATCAATACGCTCTCTGACGCCGATGAGGACGAGTACTGGAGCGACGTGGTCTTGATCTTAGCCTTCTTATTCTTTACGGACTTCTTCTTCTTCGTCAAGGAATGCTTCCTCTTGAGAGCCAACACGGGCGAGCCCCCCGCTTCTTGGTCGCGACAATCAAGCCCATTCAACGAATCCAGCACGTGCTCCACCGGGAAATTGAGCACGGCACTGGCACCTCTCGTCGACAGAGCAGCCTGATCGTAGGCCAACGCCGCCGCCTCAGGGCTGTCGAAGGTCCCCAGCCACACCCTTTTCCCGTGTCTCGTCGAATCCCTGATCTCCGCCGCAAATTTCCCCCAGGGCCGTGCTCGGACTCCTATGTACGACTTCTTTTTTGTTTCATCGCACTGCTCATCATTTACTCGTAACGTTTCTGGCTCCTCAGTTGCTTGACTCGAGTCAGATGACGATGAATCGGTTTGATTCGAGTCGATTGAATGGGGAACAATAGGGTTTTCATCGTAAAAGAGGTCATCCCAGTGGCTTGGAAAAGACTCCGGTGAAGCGAGCCCATAACTCGGAGAATTGAAGAATGGAGAATACATTAATATTTTGAGATTGTTGTTAGTGCTTTTTTTTTTTACGAGCCCTATTTTCTCGGAAAGAGGAAGCTTGTTGCCTTTTATAGTGCATGAATGGATGAATTAAAAACTGGGGGCAAAGAAAAACGTAAATATAAATATTCCTTCGTTGAAATGTGGCTACTTGTCTTAAGGACCCACAGGTTTATGTGGGCACGTGGGTCGTGGGGTCCATGATAAACGCACATGGGTCAATGAACCTCGGCAGCTAAGTCAAAGGATATCTGTTTGTTTGCGTGAGCATGATGAAAAAATTTGGGTGGCAGTTCAAATTTTTGCAACTATGTGGAGGATCCATGCATCTATAAGGGGCTGTTCGTTTGCCCAAAAAAACACGGAAATGGGTGATTTGAAAACAAAAAAGAGTGCCACATCGATTTTGGGTTTCGGTTGTTTTCCATCTCTCGTGTTTGGTTCGGATGAAGATTTATAGAAAAGGGTGATCGAAATGGGGTTCCACGTCGATTTTTGTAGAAATGTGTTTTCAGCCATCTAAGGCCTAAAAACGGGTGGAAATCTCCTCCGTCCCGTTAAAAAATTGCAGTTGGTTGGGTTATCGAGGCGGCGGGAACAAAACGAAGAAGTGTCTAGGGCTCCCTTCACCGCTTCATCTTCTAGCTTTTTCTGATGTCGCCCCTTGCCATCTCCATTGCTCTGGGGCCTTGATCTCTCCAATACTCCACCCAAAAATCGAAGCCGATGCACTTGTATATGCTTGGAATCCCGTGACTACCATTCAGGTTCTGTTTGAGTGAGCTGAGCCAGATCTAGCAGCAAAATACCTTTTTTTTTTGGTGATTTCTTCTTCTGCTGCTCTTCTTCCAGTTGCGGCATAGTCAGATCTGCACCTGACCAGCCTGATTTTGTGCTTGACCGCAGATTTTGACAACTTCACTGGCTTTAGGTGCGATCCGACTTATTCTGTAAGGTATACCTCTTCACAGAGCAAAGCTCTCCCAATTTTCAAACATGCATGCAATCATCTGTTTTTATCTTCGAAAGTGAGGCTTCTGTTTTGGGGGTTTTTGCCCTAGTTCCACACTATACAAAGCCCTTTCTTTTGGTAGCTTCCTAATATTTTTATCGGAACATTCGATCAAACCTTTTCTGCAGTTAATGTATAACCCCAACATTAGAGGGAACAATCGAACAAAGTCTTTTAATCCAGTAGTCAATGATACAAGGCTTAAGTTAACTCTGCATGTGGATGGTGCTTTTAATTTCTTTATGGGGTTAACAACTACGCCAGCTGATATTAAATTAAAAATTTTAACTTATAAGTAATACTTGTAGATGGATGGTGATTTTGATGGTGAAGATGTTGTCATTCAAATGTGTGCTGGGGCTGCTTTGTCGGTCATGGTTATAATTTTTACATTTTTGAGGAGACTGGAGCGTCGTCGTAGATCAATAAGGTCTGGACCAAGTGATGAACGACTACGACAAGAAAAGACTAGGGCAGCATTGATGAGTCGTATCTATCACGGTTATAGTGATAACTGTCAAAACTTCGTTAGAATGCGCTCAAGTGCCTTTATGAAACTTGCAAAGTTAATGAGGAAGAAACATCTGTTAAAGGACTCTAGGCACATTACAGTAGAGGAGCAACTGGCCATAACATTGAATATATTGGGCCATAAATCCAAAAATCGTACGATGAGAACACAATTCATAAGATCAGGGGAGATCGTTAGTAGATACTTCAACAGAGTATTGCAAGCTATTTCATGCATACAAGGCAAGTACATGAAACAAGCACCGAATGAAGTGCCTCAAGAGATCCTAAGCAATCCATCATTTTACCCATTTTTCAAGGTATCATCCACTACCAAATTAGCATAATATTACTTATCTAAGCAAGTCATATATTACATTGACAAAGTACGTTGCACTATATAGGATTGCATAGGTATGATAGATGGCACACATGTGGATGCCATGCTACCTGCTGCACTCGTCGCACATTTCAGAGGGCACAAAGGTGTCACACAAAATATTCTTGCGGCTTGCACACCAAACAAACTGTTCACCTACGTTTTAGCTGGTTAGGAGGGGTCGGCTAATGACTATAGAATACTTCAAGAAGCGCTATCTAGGCCGAAGCCATATGGCTTACGGGTGTACACTGGTAACAAGCTCGATAACGAAAGTAATTAGTCACTAATAATTGCATTTTTACAATTCTAATGACATTACTGTGTAATATGTAGATAAATATTACTTGTGCGATGCTGGGTACACAACCCAACCGGGTTTTATTTCCCCATATCGCGGTGTTCGTTATCATCTGAAGGAATTTACGGGTCGAACACCTCAAAATAGGAGGGAGTTATTCAACCTTAGACATTCATCTTTGAGGTCTAAGATTGAAGCTACCTTCGGTATATTGAAGAGTCGTTTCAAGATACTCACAGGAAAACCCCACTACCCCTTCCCCATACAAGTTGACATCGTTTTGGCATGCACAGTTCTCCATAACTACATTGCAACAGAGGATCCAGATGATGAGTTGCTCAATGAGAGCTTCGACTTTGAAGAGGAAGCTCTTGCAGAGGAAATTAATGAAGAGGACAATGTTATGGATTTCACTCAGTCCCAATCGGTAAGAGAACAAACCGCTTCAAAGGATGAGTGGAGGTCTCGTAGAGATCAAATCGCTTTGGACATGTGGACCGATTATTGTCATAGGTATCGGCATGGTGACACATCTGAATCTGCCATGTGATTTGTGTAGTTCCAAATGCAGTACTTTTATGTATTACATAGTGTTGGTTTTTCATGTAACTTAATGAGCCTTACTTTTCATCGAGACATGGTGTACTTTATGATGACTATGATGGTACTAGGTCTATTTCCCTATTTATCATATATTCACTTGTTGCTGCTTTACTTACACTTGCATGGTATTCATATATTTGCTACTTATCATGTTTTGGGCAGCAAATTACAATTGTTGAACTATAGGGAATGGGAGACAAATCATCCTCCGTACGGCATGATGTGGGCAAAGAGCTTAATACTCACTCCCCTACTTCAATGGCCCCACCACCTCCACCTGTGTTTCCGTCCAGCAGTGCATTCAATCAAAGTTACAATCCCCTCTTTCAGTCAGCCTCACCCTTTGTGCAATCATCCTCAGTATTTCCAAATGTACCGCATTACGATGGTAACTTTTTCCCCATGATAAACCCCATTTCATCTTACATGCACATGCTCAGTTCTCCACCACCTTTGGCACAAACTGTGCAAGGGTCCAATTCTTCCGGACAATTTCATTCTCCAACGAGTATTACAGGGGCTACTTCTGATTCAGGTAACAAAAAAAGGTTGGCAAACGATGAAGTGGTAGCAACTTCGCCTTGCACACCAAGAAAAGGCAAAGCTCTTACCCATAAGAAACGAAAAAAACAGGTGGAAATTAAAGCCACAAATACTGGCCCAACCAGATGGTGGACGCCTGCACATGATGAAGTGCTCATACCCTTTCTTGCAAATTTGGCCAAGTCTGGCCTTAAACCAGACAAGAATTTTAAACAACATGCGTTTGCAATGGCAGCGGCTGAAGTGAACAAGAAATTTGGTACTTCATTTGCCACCAAAAGTGTTGTTAATCATATGAAAACACTTCGTTCTTGGTTTCAAGACATGCAGGCTGCTCGTAATATCAGTGGCGCAGGTTGGGATGAAGATACACAAACTATTATGCTGGATCCTGAGAGCTTTGACACGTGGAATGAGGTAAATTAACTTTTAATCCATTCAAATTTCTGTTGGTGTGAATGATGTAGTGTCCTATGCATTGTACTAATGATGTTATTGTTGCATGTAGGCTAAAAACAAAAGTAGGCTTAAAGATTACATCAATAAGCCTCTGAAACATTACGAGAACCTATCCGTCATATGTGGAGATGATCAAGCACGAGGTGACTTTGCTAAGGCTTCAATAGAGAAATTTGGTGGTCAGGAGCCTATTAATCTTGCAGATGATGCCATTGAGGATGTCAACATTCCTATGACGCAGAAATCCCAGCCCACGATCAACATGTTAGATGAAGACAATCAATCGCAAAACAATACCGTCAAAGCCCCCTACCAGGACTATCCAAAGAAAATCCCATCGGCTAAAGTGAGGGGGAGGAAGGCCCACTCTGAGCATGAGATCATGCAACAAATGGTAGATGAAGTTAAACACTTTTCTTCTTGTCTCAATCTTGTTAACCTGCACTGGACAGAGAAATTGTCCAAAGCTATCTTCAGGCACAAAGATACATACCCAATAGAATGCCTTGAGCTTTTTTATGATACCATATATGAAGATGAATCCAAGGCCAGGCATTTTATAGGTAAGAGTGACTTTGGTCAAAGGGCTTTGTTGGACAATTTCATGAAGAAGCAAGATGGGGGAAGCTAGGTTAGCTATCCAGGTATGTGCATGGTTCCGGTGCCTAACAGCTTGCACTACCAAGTCTGGTATTCTACATTCAGTTCTTTAACTCTTACTATGACCAGGGACATTATGCTGTAGGATGGACCTCTTTTAATTTGTGCTCTAGACCTAACAGTTATGTTATTATGTCCTAAAAACTTTTAGATGGTTGGTATGCCTGTATTTTTTGGGTTATGATGCAGTTGCTACCTTTGTGATTTATGTTGATGCAGTCTAATACATGTTGTTGAGTTCTGCTTAGTGAGTGGTGCAAACTGTGACTCAGGTTATGCTGATTCTTTTTCTAATTTCAGGTACCACATATGATTCTATGTCATGGTTGAGGTACCCCATTAGCGTCCTTTATTGCTGGTATGACAAGCTGTCACTTTTTTAAATTAACTTGAACGGTGCAATGATGAGTGCATGCCTATATTAGATGCAATCACATGTAACTTAACAATCCTAAGGCGAGGCAGGTTCATGCTGATCTTATTCAGGGAACATATATTGCAGCCTTTGATTGTTACAGCTGCAATGTACATGCAACCTGTTTCAAGAATTTATGAGTAGCCTGAGCACTGTTTTATTTCCCCAGTTTTCACATGCATGCACAACCTGCTGCAATGATGATTGTCTAAATTTCTGATATTCTAATACAGTAATTAATACTTGCACTGTTTTGGTAAGGTAGTCCCAACATTTACCTAATGCGTTGGGTAAACTGTATTGGAATGCAGCCAACTTTGCGTAGTAGTTGATTACTGGTGTGGGATATATGATGATGTAGACATATATCTGAGCATATTCTTATTAGCCAAATTCAAGACTTCACAGGATTTTAAACCAAATTTCTATTTGTTACCTGATTCCTATGCCCAAGCTAGATTTTGCTGCACTACTCACCTTCCCAGACTGCTGCGCACATGCTATGGAATTTTCAGCACTACCCTGTATAATCATCTCGTCAAATACAATTGTTCTGGATGTTTGTATTTCCAAACTGAGTTCTCGTTTGATATAGGTTTTCACATGTCCTTCATTTTGCATTCTTATGAAACTTGCAGTTAGTAGATATTGTTTTTTTTGCACGTTTTATTACAGTTATACATGAAGGGATTTACATCTCATTGATTTTCAATCTTTCCGCTGGTTTATTTTCAAACTGTTCATGCACAAGAGTACAAGCATTCTAAAGAGATTTGAGCATTATTCTTATTAAGAAAGACAAGTTGACAATGTTCACGACAACAACGAAAATAGTAAATATTCCTAAGACAACTAGACTTTTCTTCAAGTAATCAACTTGATGCTTTGCAAACTTCAGTTCTCTTTGCAAGTGCTTAGCTTCCAAGTTGTCTAAGTCTGAGACATCACGAGAAGTTGCTTCATCGAAGTTTGCTTTACTCTTGTTGATCTCGTGCTCGTATGTGCTTGCTTTTCCTTCTTTGATATCATGCTCAATTTCTGCCCATCTAAAGAATTTGCATTGCCTATTCGGGTATTTTGCGTAGCTCCAAAAGTATTTTCCCTTGTTCGGTCCATTTTTGCACAGCTTTAATGGCGTCGGTATTTAACAATGGCACATTACCATGGCTCAGCTTGGCCTGAGAAGGAGGCTTCTTGATATATCCTATTTCAGCTCTTTGAAGATGGTTTGCAATGGTCTATGTTTTTCCAGCAGGTACCAACTATTTGTAGTGCGGAAATTGGGTTACTGTGGCTATGTTTGAAAATGACTTCTTACCGTTAGCAGTGCGATCCTCTTTTTGCCCGTTGGGAGATATCTTACCGTTGCCTAGTTATTATATATATTATGGGGGGTAAGCTCACCCCCTTGCAGGAGATGGGTTATCTGATTTTTGGGGGACGTAACATGCCAAACAAAAATGGCGGGAGTAAAGTGGATATATGCTATGGTTTCTTTATTTGGGGCTGTTGTACCAAACGCTACAAATGGAGCACATTGTTTTCATCTCTTCAAATCTCTGCGAATCAAACCAATTATCTCAAAACTGTGAAAACCCATTGAACTGTCAAGAAATAGATTTCACAGTGTTTTTTTGTTTTCTTTTTTTTTCCAGAAATGTACCAAACAGCCCCTAAATGGAAATGTACATAATCTCTGCTGGAACTCGAGAGAAGAGAGATTTTCATCTAAACAAAACTTTTATTGATAGTGCGCTAAATATTTATGACACTCACTTTCTTATAAGACAACTGTATATGAAACAACCGTATATGATACAACCGTATATGAAACAACCGCAAAAATTATCATATACAGTTGTTGTTGCGCGCCGTGCGGAAGCGTGCTCGACAACCAAACGAGTCGGTGAGCGATGAGAGAAGAAAACCAAACCAAATTACGAGTGCAATTCACCAAAATACGACACAAATCAAACCAAATACAAGGATTTACGTGGTTTGGCAATTGCCTACGTCCACGGGGAGAGGATGGGGAGATTTCACTATATGGAGAAGAAATACAACGGGTTACAACTCATAAAATCACTCAAATATAACCCTAACCAAAGCTTTCAACTCCCTCACAATATCTCCCTCTCAAAGTGCTCAAAACAATGCTAATTCTCTCCTTTTCTCTCCTTAAGAAACCCTAAAAAACATGGTCATATTTATAATAAAACACAATCCCAAACAAATGAGGATCCCACACAAAGGAGGATTCTAAAAAACGAGTCTGCCACACCCTGCACCGTGGGTGTGGCAGAGGGTGTGGTGCAGGACAGATTCTGCCACACCCTGCACTATGGGTGTGGCAGAGGGTGTGGTGCAGGACAGATTCTGCCACACCCATGGCAGACACCACACCAGGGTGTGGTGGAGTCTGTTTTGGGTTACTCTTCACGTTTTTCACAATTCCTTCGCCGTTTTCATAATTCTCCACCTCGGCGAAGTGTTCCCAACACTGAGCCGACACCAACATGAGTATCAATATGTCGTCTTTCTAAACTCGGCTGCACCAATGTGGTTGCCTACGTACCCCCTCTCCCAAGGGATCAAGCCGCCCGTAGTTCATCCAAATGGCCGCGAACGACCTCAATTAACTAGAAGAGTTCGCAACCCTTCTCCAACATCACGATCAAGTCTACGGCTAATAGCTCCTCCAATGGCCTCAAACACCTCCACCTGAGGTGAACCAATGGCCATATCCAAACTATGTCTTCCAGCCGCACTTGAATCAAAATCCAACTCATCATCTGCATCCAAATCCAAATGACTCTCGCGCTGTGTCACCTCAGCTGGAATCCCAAATAATATAGTATGATCTGGAGTAATCTTCACCCAATATGGAGTAGCATCCATCTCCACCCGCTGCGATACATCTAAGGTCTGTCCAAAACTCTCCACCTGCTGAGAGTCAATTAGCTCCCTCATCGAAGCCTCAACCAAAGTAACACTATCAGACCAAACATCCAATGGAGTTTTACCTCCAATCACAGTAGTTGACAACTCTTTAATAGGATGACTCAAATATGTCAAAGCCTCAGTCCAGAACCTCTTCTGCAAACCATTGCTCGACCAAAAACACCGATCCTCCTCCAGCAAGGCACGGTTCTCCAAATTTATCACCCTATCTAGCTGCTCCAAGATTTCCTTTCCAACGAAGTATCTCAAAATGCCGTGAGCTCGGCTCTAATACAGAAATAGGTCCATGTTGTACCTCCTACCAAAACCAGAATGGAGTACCTTCACCTCTCTGTCTATCACACACTTCTTCAATCTGTTGGAGACTACTAGGACTTTATCCAATGGGGATTTGGTTGCAACCCAAACACGCCTAGAACAGCCACCAACAAAGGAAACCAAACTTCTATTACCTCCCAATGATGCTCCCTTGAAAGGTCCCCAAACATCCACGTGAACTCCTCTAGAACGACCCTTAGCACGGTGAATAGAGGTGCCAAACTTCACCTTGGTCTTCTTGCTCACTTTAACATGTTCACTGGACTTCAAACTGCAGGTCTTCGCACCCTCTTTCAATCTATGCGAGGAATCAATACTGGAATGGCCAAGCCCCAAATGCCGCAGTCTAGTCGAATCAACAGAAGTCGTCAGCTCTCCACCTGCCACTATACCTCCAGTCAAGTAATACAGGTTATTCCTCCTGACGCCCTTCATCAAAATACGAGAGTCTCTCGCAATCTCGAGAACCATGTCCTCAACACGAACCTTCAGACCCTCTCCAACCAAAGCTCCAATCGAGATCAAGTTCTTCCTCAGAGAAGGAACATATCTCACATCGTTTAACTTTCTAACAGTCCCGTCAAACATCTTGATGCGAATTCTTCCTATCCTAAGGATCTGGCATGCACGGTTATCAGCCATGTACACCACACCACTATCCAGCTTCTCAAAACTGGAGAACCATTCCCTTCTAGGGCACACATGATAGGTCGCACCACTATCCAACATCTATTCAGATTCTTCCAAATAGCTATCTGTAGGACTGATAGAAAGTGAATAAATAGAAGAGTCAGAATTATTACCATCCGATACGATGTTTGCTTCTGATGATGGCTGCTTTCCTTTTCCCTTCTGCTTATTCTTCATCCATTCGTCGAGTTTTGGGCAGTCTTTCTTCCAATGACCAGTCTCCTTGCACCAAGCACACTGATCTTTTCCTACTCTAGACTGTGACTTCCAATTCTTCTGGTTCGGATTCTTCCCTCTTGCGACCAACGCCTCTGCTACCGGCTCAACTGAAGCCTCCTTATCCTTCTTTCGAAGCTGATAATTCACAAGTGTAGCAGTGACCTCACTATACGAAAGTGATGCCTTCCCATTAATCAGAGTAAGAACGAAGGTCTCATATTCCTCGTCGGGCAAGGAACTCAATAGCAACAACGCCTTGTCCTCATCTTCAATTACGACATCCACATTCGCCAAATCCGTAAGAAGCTTTGTGTAGGTGTTCATGTGATCACTAATTAAGGTTCCCTTCTTCAACTGGAAACGATAAAGTCTCCTCTTCAAATGCAAGCGGTTCTCAACACTCTTTGTCAGATACTTGCTTTCGAGAATCTCCCAAATCTTCTTTGCAGAAGTCTCATTCATCATATCATATTTTACATCTTGAGTCAAACAAGACCTAATCACACCACACGCCGTTCGATTCATTTTCTTCTAAACCTTCTCTTCAATCTCATCTGGCTTGCCATCTAACTCTAAAGTATCCTCCAAATTCTGCACGTTCAGCGCATCCAAAACCTCGCATCTCTATAATCCAAAGTCGTTTGTGCCATTAAATTTCTCCACATCTATCTTCATAGAGTGGATATTCAAACTCTGAATGGTCTTCACGCCAGAAGCACCACCCTCGACACCCGAAGCACCTTCTTTCCCCGACATACTTTCTCAACGCACCAACGAACGAAGAATAGATCCAAAATTAAAAAGATAGAGTCTTTACCAAAAGATCCCACCTTTATCACCAAATGAAGCCCTAGACGAGCTTCCAAATTAATCTACTCCTCCAAATAGCCCAAGCGTAGCCCGAGCTCTGATACCACTTGTTGCGCGCTGTGCGGAAGCGTGCTCGACAACCAAACGAGTCGGTGAGCGATGAGAGAAGAAAACCAAACCAAATTACGAGTGCAATTCACCAAAATACGACACAAATTAAACCAAACACAAGGATTTACGTGGTTCGGCAATTGCCTACGTCCACGGAGAGAGGATGGGAAGATTTTACTATATGGAGGAGAAATAAAACGGGTTACAACTCACAAAATCACTCAAATATAGCCCTAACCAAAGCTTTCAACTCCCTCACAATATCTCCCTCTCAAAGTGCTCAAAACAATGCTAATTCTCTCCTTTTCTCTCCTTAAGAAACCCTAAAAAACATGGTCCTATTTATAATAAAACACAATCCCAAACAAAGGAGGATTCCCACACAAAGGAGGATTCTAAAAAACGAGTCTGCCATACCCTGCACTGTGGGTATGGCAGAGGGTGTGGTGCAGGACAGATTCTACCACACCCTGCACCATGGGTGTGGCAGAGGGTGTGGTGCAGGACAGATTCTACTACACCCATGGCAGACACCACACCAGGGTGTGGTAGAGTCTGTTTTGGGTTACTCTTCACGTTTTTCACAATTCCTTCGTCGTTTTCACAGTTGTTTCATGCAAAACCAAGGTGGTAAGTTGTAAGGCGTTAATATAACAGGCCATGTAGACCAACCGGAACTCAATATCCCAAATGGATTGAATCTGTCGCTAGACAAACCTAGTCTAACATTCCTGCACTCATTCGCAAACCAAGGAAAAGTTCTATCTATATGCTTCCATGCCTCTGCATCGGCCAGATGTCTGATTTTACCATCATCAATACGTTCTTCCATGTACCACCTCATTTGCTTAGCAGTGTCTTTATTCATATACAACCGTTTTAGCCTTGGTATTAAGGGAAAATGACGAAGGACCTTTGCTGGAATCTTCTTTTGCTTAAGCATAGACCTTGCTGTCCCATGTGTTGAATAATTTTTCCGTTGTACCCACCGTGATACTCCACAAATTGGACACTCCTGAAGATCTTTGTTATCTTTATAGTAGAGGATACAATCATTAGGGCATGCGTCGATTTTATTGTAATCAAGTCCTATAACGGAAATAATCTTCTTTGTGTTATCATAATTTTCTGGTATGCTCTCTTTTCCATTTGAAATGACTTTTCTTAGCAACACAAGCAACATATTGAAATATTTATCTGCCATTCCGTTAAGAGACTTTATACGCAAAAGACGCAGCATAACTGATAACCTGGTGAACTCGGTGCAACCCTCATACAGATCAATTTTATTGTCGTCTATTAATTTCATTATCTACGCCAGCTCCTCATGATCAGTCACGCCTCCAGCATTTCCTGACTCGTCAGCATCCTCGGCATCTTTAGATTGATCTATATTAGGAATTGTTAATATATCCGCGAGCATCGTATGTGTATCATCTATTCTCGTATCATCTATTTTCCCACCGGACGTACTAGTATCCGCCATCAGTTCCATTTCTTCAAGACATCCTTCCCCATAAAACGTCCAATATTTGTACTCCTCATGAAATCCTGATATTAAGTGTTTCTGTAAATCACTTTTATCCACCAACGTCTTATTTTTACACCAACAGCAAGACAATACACGACATCACTATTTAACTTCCGTGGGTCTGCCAAGGCGTACTGTATGAATTGATTTATTCCATCTTTATATCGACTATCCCTCCATCTATCAATATGAGGAATATCGATCCATGATTTTTCGGGAACTATCCTTATTTGTATGATATTAAGCATAATTAGGTAATGTGAATTTTTATTAGTAACGCATCAAATTAACGGTTGCGTGATATTAACTTTCTTCACGACATCAAGGGAATTCAATTTATAATAATCTCGGAATGGAAATTGCCAGAACATAAATGACGTGGGAGTAAAATCTAACGCTCATATTTTTAATAAGAGACTTTAACGGCTGTCATAGGAAACAGACCTATCCCATTAGGAATATAGTAGTGTCTACAACTACCTTTATATACTTTATGCGTTTTTATTTCTTAAAAATTTCGGCAGCATCTACCCGCTGTTCTCCGAGTACACTGTACGGATGTTATAATGCGTATCAATCATCGCTAATAGATCGATTATAGATCAATACGCAAAACAACATACGCTTATTGTATATGAAGAACAATGCGGTACGTGTTGTCAAAATTTTGAAGGAATAAAAATGCATAAAGTATACAAAGATAGACGATACACTACTGTATTCCTAACCTGTACGAGAAGGGGACTCCTCCCCGGATAGATCTAATAATTATTGCATGTAGATCATGCTCCTAACATAAATCACGTTATTCTCTTTAGATGTAAAAAGTATTTTCACATCCAACTAGAATTAAGGGAGTTTATATCAGAAGAGATTCACATCCAACATTATTAGACGGGAAACTAGGGGTAACGACTTCCGATTCATAAAATCATGATATTTAACACAATCGATATATCTAACTAAATTGAATGCATCAATTACTAATGTACATAAATACAAATGAAGCGTTTTTATTCCATAAATACAAATGAACATACTAATTATAAATGCATACTAATTAATATGTTAATACGCAATCTATAAAGAATATGTCTTTTCTATCAGCACCCAAGAAAAATTTATAATTCCATATGAAGCTCTGAAATCTTAATATTTTCACCAACACATTAATACCTCACTTTGGTGGAAATCAGCTCCATGTTAAATTTCATATTTTACCTATATTTATATGTTAGATAGGGAATATTTTCTCTATTATTTTAAGAACTTAATTAACTCATGAGGAATAACTTCAGCGTATTCCTCAAATCAATAATAGAATTAGGAATTAAAAAGCTTAATTTGAAATAAACTTATGAGAACTAGAGGATCTAATACAAATTTAGATGATCATTTAATCTCTTTTCTTGGTAGTCTGGGTGATAAAATTTAATTTTAGATTAATAGTATCAACGCTTAGATTTTGATAATAGCAACATAGCTCAACTCGATAAAAACATAAGCATATGTGGAAGTTATTTCTCTAAATTTACAACATACAGGCGATATAGTCATTTAAACTAATAAATGGCAACTGATCATAATTTAGTGTGAAAAATCATATGATAACAAACTAAAATTTATATTTTATAATTAATTAGTTTGTGTTTTCGGACAGAAGCTTGATTTAGAATCCACACGCAAACTTTAGGGATTTGCCTCACATTTGACTTGACGAAAGCCTAGCTTCGAGGCACTGCATGCCTCATTTCTTTTTAAGTTTTCTTTTTTTTTTTTTTTGAGCGAAACCTAAAATCTGCACATGATATTTAATTTTTTATAAGTTTGTTTTTAATTATGCCACTTTACTCTTGATTGAAGGGGCTAATTCAAAATAACTTAAGAATTGACCATATTTAACAGTAATTTCAATGATTTGAGGAACTAATTTCAAATACCTTACTGATTTGAGGAACTAATTTCTAAATAATACCTTGAGTGACTGTTGGACGCGGCAGAGGTCACGGCGACGCTGGACGCGACGGTTGACGCGGCGGTGGACGCGGCGGCGGCCAAAGGGTACGAGAAGAGACTGCTGGAGAGACAGCGGCGGCGACGTCGACGACGACGAACTCAGGCAGCGACGACGAACTTCCTAAAACGAATGGCTGGACGCGGCGACGGCGGAGGCGGCGGCCAAAGACCGCGAAGGGGGCAGCGACAGCGGCGGTTAGGGTTTAACTGTGTGGTAAAAAAATCGGGGCTATAAAAACTCGATATATATCGAACATCGCTGACGGGCCACCCGTCAGCGATGTTCGTTTGCCGTCAGCGATGTTTTATCCCTGACGGAATCGAAAACATCGCTGACGGCAACATCTCTAACGGTTTGTACCGTCAGATATATAAACATCGCTGACGGCTTTGACCCGTCAGTGATGTTGTCGTCAGCGATACCCAGTTTAGTGATTAGCAAGATTATATTTTAGATATGGTATTTTCCTTTTTTTTTTGAGAGAAAAACAAGGGATATTCCCTGTTCATTAAAATCAAAAGTATGTTTACAAAAGGAGGACACGAACTGTATCCATAAAAATTAGTGGATAGAAAAAGAAATTTCTCATGCTAGGGATGTAGGATCTTCTTCTTACAAACATCCATGAAGGTGAAGAGAGGGCCTTGCCGTCATTCACCGTTGACATGGATATAAGTAAGAACCAAAGCCAGCCATACATTTGGACATGAGAAATTAAATTTTCTATAGACTAATTGAAGCTAACAAAAGAAACATGAAAGAAGCTATAAAGTTGATATATACAAAAGACAAAAAACTGATATGAAGCTGATATGCCAAGCTAAATACTATTGCTCCTCAAAATAGGTCTCTCTTCTAAGACCGCTGCTAGCTTGAGAGCCATCTTCCCTCTTCCAGAACCTGACCACTCATATAAATGAAAAATAATTGAGTTGATGATAGATGAAACAGAGAACAAAGAGTTATCAAAAATAAAATTGTTTCTTGATGTCCATAAGCTCCAACACACTGCAGTGAGAATTGATCTCCATAAAATTCCATCAGATTTACGAAGAGATTCAACAGACTTGAGAAGTTCATTTAAAGATGTTGGCCACATGAAACGGAGATATGAGTCACAAAAGTGTTTCCATACTGATTTGGTAACATTGCATTCAAAGAATAAGTGATCAGAAGATTCAAAATGAATACCACATAAAATGCATGAAGAATCTCCCTGCCATCATTTCTTTATAAGATTTTCTTTTGTATGCAGCCTGTTAATAGACAAAAGCCATGTGAAAAACTAGAATTTACTTGGCATGATTGGATTCCAGACTGTTTTATAATATGCAGATAAGATTCCTCTGGAATTAAGGAAATAGTAATGGGATTTGACTGAGCCTTTGATTTGTGATATTGTAGTATTAATATTAATATTTAACGTCAGTTTGCTATTATTTTATATAGAAAAGTAGTCAAATTGGTATATATTTTGTAGTGGAAAAAATAACCAAATTGATATTAAATTTGATATTAAAACCATGATTTCGCAAGTGAGAGAGAAAAATACCAAATTGGAACAACGATCCTACAACAAATGCCAAATTAATTTGGTAAGTTATTTCTTCCTTAGACTATAAAGAAAGAATAAGATCGTGCTAAAAATTATATAAGAAAAAAACCAATTACGAAAAAAATGTTTACTTTTTAATGAGAAAATAATTGTAGGAAAAAGACCACGGAGGCCATCACATGCATTTAAAGAACTTCAACTATGTTGAAAATAATTACATTAATCTGAATAATCTTTCTATCCTTCAAAAATTTTAGACATGCAATTAATAACACAAAGCTTTCAAAGAAACTGAGAACAACTTGAGCATGAAAAAAATTACTTGGGAAAATTGATGAAACCACTATGAAGACCCGTCAACAACTACCTTTTTCATCGAACAACATGTTAGGACCTTGTTCGCAAAATATATGTTGTTTGAATAATAACAGACATAAATTTATTATTAAGATTTGTTTGAGATCACTTGTGCAGATTAAGCAAGTATGGTCCGCTAGCATCAATGATGGGCAAGTTGCCCACCGATGGACCTGTTGCTGAATCCATGGACTTCTCAACTCCTAATGATGATAGATTTTTCTAGAGAGCATTTTTCTATCTATGAGCAAGATGACCACCGATGGGCACGACCCTTGGCGATCGATTCCAGCTGTCTATCGATGAAGTAAAAGTCTAGAGAGCATTTAACCCATCGATGAGCAAATTCCCCATTGATGAGCGATTTGCTCATCTATGTACACTAGTCCAGTCTATAGATTTTTGAGATCAAATCCAAGTCGTTCGTTATTATAGTTATACCCCCTCTTCTATCTTGTCTAAGATATTGATTCTTGATCCTATTTTGAAAAAGACAAAGAAGAAAAAGAGAGAGAAGACAACAGTTTGAAGATGGGAGGTCGTGCATCATCTAGATCACTCCTGAAGTCTTCTTGATAGATCGCCATTGTGTTCTATATCCTCAGATCAATCTCCATCTATGATTGTCACCCTAGGATCACTGCACTTGCCTCGTTCTTCCACATTTGTATCTTACTCATTTGAGGAACGGGTTAATCATAAATAAGCCTATAAGATCTTTTTTTTACTTTTGCGCTTAATTGATATTGTTGGTTGTAATCAATGTTATAGAAAGTGCTAGGCGGACTAGGTGTTTGGCTATTTTTTATATTATTTAATTATAATAATTAACAAAATAGTGACTAAAATAAAAAATGGTGGAAAAATAAATAATAAAATTTAAAAATTATGTTCAGTAGATAGAAGCAGAGGTAAGAAACCCACCGAAGGTGGCCGGAGAGGGACAGAGGAGGTTGCTAGGGTTTTGAGATTCTAAGATGAGAGTAGGATTGGAGATGAGAGGGAGGACCATCAAAGGGGGGTTGAAGGGGGGAGCGCTGCATGAGAGGATCGGAGATGAGATGAAGACGGCGGGGAGGAATTGGAGATGTGGGGACGTTTTTTTTTTTTTAGAATGTGAGGCTATGTGGGGTGGGGGCGAGAATAAAATAGGGTTTGGGTTTTTTAACTGGTCGGGTTTAAGGATCAGATCTTTTTTTTTGTTTCTTTTATTTTGGGAATGTGGCTTAATTTGGCCCAATCAACAAATTTTTTATTTTAAAAAAACTAGGATGGTTGCCTAACCCTAAGCAGATCATAGGCGATGACTAGGTAGTCCAGAGCCTAGATTGGCCATTCAGGCCAACTCTGGGTGGCTAGATGGTCGCCTATGCATAGGCAGACACCTAGGTGTTTGCATAGGCCGCTGTTTAAAACGTTGGTTATAATGCAATCATACTTTCAATGATTATTTTTTGATCGGGGTTTTTTAGGCATACTCAAGCCTATTAGAATTGTGGGTTGTTACTAGCATGGAGCAAGAATTTTGCTGTGTGAGAGTATGATTGGTGAAGACGTTAGTTTAGGGTTTAACTAGGGAACAATGCTTGTAACACCTTACTAGATTAAGGTTTATAATCCATGTATCTCTCATATTGTGGGGAAACCACTCCTATCGAGGAGGAAGAGTGCAGTAGAACTTATCCGAACCACTGTAAAATCTTGTGTTCTATCAGAACTAGAGAGAGAAGATGGGATATTATGGGGGCTCATATGTAAGAGGTTTATTTCTCATTTACTGTCTTCTTTCACGAAAAAATGACACTCTTTATATAGGCTATTCTCCCCTATCATCTCTACCCTCAAAATCGGCCTAAAAATTATTCTCATTAGGTACAAATTAGTGCCATTTACTGTCCTAATTTAAATTCTCATGACCTCATTGATTCTCCATTAATTATCCATTATCACCCATTATACACTTATTTTCCACATAGGTTATTTAGTTGATTTGGTCAACCCTACTAACATGTTTTGTGGTTGTGGTTGCTTGTTTAATATTTCCTTTATATTTCTACCGCATATGTTTATTTCGATGAAATATCTGTGCAACTCTATTCACCCCCCTCTAGGTTTGCATCCAAGATCCAAAACATGTACATCCAGTCACCTGATAGATTTTAACTCTAGATAGGTCGACTAGTCAACTCACATGTTGATTTCTCAGCTCTCTACTCTAGAACTCTTTTGTCAACGCCTCCACAAGTCTTTCTCACACCCGAATAACTTGTCAATGTACAACACACATATGCCTGAACATAGTGCTAGTGTAACTATGAATTTTTTTCCATGTAGAAAGGAAATCCACAGCCAACAATGTAATAATCTTCACTTTTATGGCCTGTTTGGTTGGAGGGTAGAGAAGAGAATGTGAAGGAAAATTTTGGTTTACTTTTTGTTTGGGAGTTCCATTTAGAAGGGTATAAGAGGGGAATGAGGGGTAAAACTAAACTAAAATCTTACCTCTCAAATTGGGGGGTAAAGAAGGGAAAGGTAAGGAAGAGAAAAAAATTTCTTTTCATTCCCTTCCCTTAGTCATCTCCCAAACACACCATAATTAGTCTTAGAAACATGTGAGCTTCACTCAAAATTTATTGATGGTGAATAGTATAAAAAGATAAAAGCAAGGAAGACACAACTCTCAAACCACCAATTTATTGAGTGTTATTTTAACCTCCTGGTTTGGAAATATTTTAAAATGAAGTTTAATCTCATATCATAGCTGGTCTTAATAGAAAAGCTCTGGACTACTTAGCGCTTGAATTGTTGTTATTTCGAAGGAGATAGACAAAGAGAGTAGAACTAAAAATGGGGATATTTTACTGATCGTAAAAATGCAGAATAAATACACAATGACCCATAACTGAATTCCTTTTTTCTTCTACTAACAGGGACACATTCCTAGACACTTACTTGACTTGAAAAACAACAACTAATCTCCTGAAAGAGATAACAACTAGTTATCCTAAAGACTAGGACCTTCATGAAATAGAATAGAAGACAAAGTAAGACAGAGTAAAACAGTAGCTCTTAATTCACTAACATTCTCGTCTTGAAATTTGATCTACACATATACCCAACTTGTCCCTAAGAGTCTCAAAATGACCGGCATGGAATGACTTTGTGAACATGTCTCCAAGTTGATTTTCTGAACTGCAATACACTAGCTTCACTTCACCTGATCTCTGCAGCTCCCTTAAGAAGTAATACTTAACTTTGAAATACTTTGTTCTTTGACTGGATTCTGTGAGATGGCCAGAGTGGCCTGATTATCCACAAAGATCTCTATGTTATCATCTTGATGCACATGCATGTGATGCCTCCGAGTTCACACAAGGCTGCATCCCAAGGTGAAACCAAGGATGTCACACTTGCCATGCACTTATACTGTGTAATGATATATTTCACCATCACAGGAATATCCCTCTAGTGGAAACAAATAAGATAGTACAGGTACAGTCAAATATAAAAGAGATGAAGACAAGGAATAGAACACAGAAATATCTGATAAATCTCTAAATAATCAGGTCTCAACAGATATAAAGAAAATATGTCTAATAATCTAAAATAAATGATGCAAAATCTCAACTACAAGAGTCAACTGAAAAGTACATAAGTTCTCTTAGCTCTCAAAATGTAATACAAATCTAAACATCAACTAGAAATATAAACTAAACATCTGTAGAGCAGAACTACTAAATATATATGTTGGCGACTATGCTAAAAATCCTTCAACCTGCGGCTCATCGAAACTCTGCTCTGTTGCCTAAAAAGAAGTAAAAACGACAACGTTAGAGTGCTAGAAGGATCATCTCTATCCGCCCCCAGGGGTAGGACTACTAGGTATGATGGAGGTTCTACCTATAAGTGCATAGTCTACCTAGTTCATATACCTTGTACTAAACTGGGGTTAATACTTAGAAACTTACAACACGAGACTGGTACGTCGAGCAAAATAACCCAAACAAGGTAACCCTCATATATATACCATATGTCTCAAATTGTGAATCGCTAAATATTAACTCCAAACCTAAGAATAAATGAATACAAGAAAGATAATACAGGAAATACCACATCATACATCTCCAAAAATATCATATCAACTCCTTATACTGTCCTTAGTGGGTAAAACAGATATTGACACACTCGTGTATCTAAGTTGTGAAATACTTTTACAATGGATCATATAGATGATGTCAATATTCACCTACACTTAGGTTATTTTTCGAATCGTCCTTCTTTGGAATACTTCAACTCATAGTACCCCCGTGTGGACCAGTAAATAGATATATCAGTTCATTGTACTCCTGTGTGGACCAATAACTAGGTATGTCAATTCATCACACTCCCGTGCGGACCCGTAATTAAGTATAGTAACTCATCGTATAACCATGCGGACCGATAGTTAGGTATATCAACCTCTGCGCATCTTTGTGCGGACCGATAGATAGGTATTTCAACGCCTGCGCATCTCCATGCGGACCGATAGATAGGTATATCAACCTTCACGCATCTCCATACAGAGCAATAAAGAATTATAGTCCATCTGTGATCTTATTGCAGGACCCGACTAAAGCACTCGGAGTATAGTCCATCCGCGGTCTCATTGCGGGACCTGACTAACTCTACCCAACCGATCATAATTATAATATATATAATAATAGTCATTACGCTTAACAATTGTAACCTATTTTGATACCCTAAACAATGTAATCATGCATACTCAATCCCCGTACGTGTACTCTCCAAACTATGCATGAATATCAGCTCACTTCTTGCACAAAAATGCTCACCAAATGAACACACAAGCAAAAGGTTCAATCTCACAAAAGCTGACATGATCAGTCGACCGACAACCTCATTGGTCAATTGATAGGGTCGTTCACAAAACAACAGGGCAAACACAAGCCCGTCAGTCGGCTAATGTTTACCATCAGTCGACTGATGACCTCCCGTCAGTCGACTCATGGCAACTTCAGTCAACTAAACAAGCTGAAAAATACACAGTTTGTTCTTCTCTCATATTTTCTTCAAAAACTTGGGTTTTTATCAGATTATATGAATAAAACTTGATTCCATTATCATGTATACTTAACCAGGAGTTTGTTTAAATAAGATGAATCATATGAACACATAGATCTAGGGTTTAACATGCAAAACAACCTGATTCTTATTTATTCTGACAATCTAAAGCATATAAATCATATTAAACTATAATTAACTCATTAAAATAAACTCTAATGATCATGATCATGTCAATATCTTAGTTTTAGATTTGTTCTACTGTTCTTGACATAAGATTTAATCATAAATATTTCATGTAACATGTTTAACATTAGATTTAAACCCTAATAAACATAAAGTTAAACATATAAATCTCTTAAAAGCATGATTTTTATTCAAGAGAAAGGTTTGGATAGAGGTAATCTTACATTTGCACATGTAAAAGCCTCTGAAAAGAATAGTAAGTGATTACCTCATCACCAAACACTGAAAATCCTGACTTTTCCTCAACGATCTCCTCACAAACTCTCCCAAAAACTCACTTTAGGGCTAGGGTTTGAGAGAGAGGAAGAGGGGCTGCTAGGGTTTAAAACTCTAATGTAAAGATGATAATTTTCATGAAAACACGGGTATATATATATGCAAACCTGAAATAAACATGTTTGACCTGAACCAGGAAACCTAGTCTAACTGGAAAATTGACCTTCGGTATTTTAGCTGTAACTTTCTCATCCGACCTCGGAATTGTTGGCCTCTTTGTTTTGATAATGTTTAACAAACAATCTACCACTAATGTTGTTTGTCTAGTGTTTGTGTGTTGGCCCTATAGTTTTGATGATGATTTATCAAACAATTTATCGCTAATATGTTTTCTAGACTTTGTTGTTTTTGGTTTTTCCTTATAGGTATTTCAACACACGACAGTCAAGTTAAAGATTCAAGTTCATGTGTGTGCTACACCTAGGTATAAGTTTAGTTTGCTTACATATATCGTATGTTTATATGTAAGCTCAATATATGTACACTTAACACAATTTTGACGTTTTCTAACATATAAATGTTTTTTCATCAAACTTTGTTAAAATAGTTTTTATTTCTTGTTTACAGCTCATTCACACCAATTTTCATATTCACGAAATACAGGTTTTCTGAACACTTTTCAAAAACAGGGAGTTTTCGCAAACGAAAATTGATTTTCCAAAAATTCCTTTTCAAACATGTTTATTTCATCATTTAGAAACTTTCCACAAAGTTTTAATATTTTTGGAATTGATTTGATATTTTTAATATATTTTCAAAATCAACCCAAAACTTGTCATATGCCATATATCAGTTTGCGGTCGACCGTCGCGGTCGACCGCCAGCAGCAAAATTTTAGAATATGGCTTTTATGTGCTCGCGGTCGACCGTGACGGTCGACCGTGAACCCATCAGACTTTTGCGGTCGACCGCCACGGTCAACTGCCAGCTTTTAATTTCTATACTCAAATTTTTTGTGCCTCGTGATCGACCGCAATATTTCCACGGTCGATCGTCGATCTCATCATTGCCTTTTAACGGCTATTTTCTGCAACGGCTGTCTGAAGGTATTTTTGTCTTTTCAAGTTGGTTTTGACTGATATTTTGAGTGAGTATAAGTACCCCTTTGCTGTTCTCTTTCAAACAACCAAGTTTTGTTTTACAGTGAAGTTTTAACAAAAATCTTAAGTGTGTTTAAAGAGCTGTTTAAACTGATTTCATCAGTTTGTTTCAAAAGAAGTTTTCCTACTACAAGAAGAGGATTTTTCCACTGTTCTTCTTGTCTATGGAGAAGTTTTCCTAACTCATCTTTTCATATAGCTTATAATTTTATTTTCATATCTTAGCTATATTTATTGAGTTACATATTTTTCATTCACTGTTATCACACACACAATATTGAGCTTAATATCTTCATATTATATAGTGTGGGTTGTGGGGTGTGATTTAGTGAGTGTGAGGTTCATTTGTGTTCTTATTTGTTGTTGAGAACAAACCATTGTATTTAATTTTTATTTATGAGTATCACATGTAATACACTTGTACACCGAGAGAAGTATGAGGCGAGAGACGGGGTCGAATCCAATAGGAGTGGCGTCGGTTGACGAACCTAGGGAGAGGTTGCATCCGAGCACTTGAGGAGGAGAACACGAGCTAGGTTCCTACACTTAGTGTGTAAAGTGTGATTGCATAGTATTTGTTGTGTGAGAGTTTTCGATAAGCTTGTAAACCGAGTGTGTAGAAGTTCCGGCTTCCAAACCGGATTGTGATAGTGGAGATCTCCTCGAGATGAGGAGCGGGGACATAGGTCGTGGTGACCGAACCTCGTAAACATATCGTTTGTTTGTGTTTTTCTTAGTGTTCTTTTTATTTGTGCTTATTCATATATCTCTTGCTCATATCTATCTTATATCATTCTTGCAAGAACAAATTAATCAATATTATTTTTAATTGGTATTTAATCGGGATTAGATTAGCATAAGACCCTAATCACCCCCATTTAGGGTCTAACATTGTGCTTATCTATTTATTGTAGACAAACAACATGTTGGAGGTTGGATGGATTACGCCATAACGATCATATCAAATGGAGGTTGGCGGATATAATAGTTGAAGCTATGCAATTCAAGTTAAAAATTTAAGTTCAAGCTTCATCCGCAAGATTACCAAGTCAAGCTATTGAAGATCAAGATCAAGCTTGGGTAATTTAGTTTAGGAGTTTATATTATATGTGTTAGTACTTTAAGCTCAATATAATATGCATACACATTTTATTGGTTTCTTTGTATATATATATATATATATATATATATATAAGTTAAGTTTTGGTTTCTATGTATATTTAGTTATATATAAACATACATGATTTTGAGTTTTCAAGTTTTAATATGAAACAATTGAACACAATTGAAAATACATTTCTTGTTTCGTACTTATATGTATATATATGATTTCATCTATATCAATTTTATTTAGTTCAATAAAATCATATTTATTATTTTGAAAAGTTTGCAAAATATGCAATTTTATAAAAATATTCTCAGTTTTTGGACTTAACAATAATCATATACATCTTTTATTAAGTCTACAAAATCATTTTGTAATGTCTCAAAACATAGTTAAGCTAAAATGTCAAAACTTATGTGTTTATATTTTTATGTTTTGGACTATTTTGTAAAATAATAATATTTTTTATTTGGGAGGTCCTTCCTGTAACATGTGTATTATCATGTCTACAATAATTTTCCAAAGTTTTATAATTTTTAGAATTTATTTGATATTTTTAAATAGGGTTTTAAAATCAGAAAACTACTTATAAACCTAGGATTTCATATGTCAGTTTGCGATCGACCGCCACGGTCGACCGCCCATGAGTCCAGATACTCAGTAAGTTTTTCAGAGGCTCATGATCGACCGTGGCAGTCGACCGGATGCAGTCCAGAGAGTTTCACGGTCAACCGTCACGGTCGACCATCTATTGTCCAGAGACAAACCCTGGCCTTTTTGCTGCTCGCGGTCGACTGCGAGTTTTCCACAGTCGACTGCCAAACAGACCGTTGGGTTCCAACGGCTTGTTCCTCAGCTGTTTATCTATGGGCTTTTTGGTCATTTCCTTTGGGGTTTTCGCTGAGATTTTGGGAGGCTATATATACCCCCTTTCTCTCATCTTTCTAAACAAAGAGAAGAAGTTTTTAAACAAGAGTTTAACAAGGGTTTAAGTCTGTTTTAAGTTTGGTTTTAAGTTTGTTTAAGGGTTTGGTTTGTGAAGAATTCCACAAGAGGAAGTGGAGATCAATTCATTGATATTTGAGCTTCAATCCATCTCTCTCTCTCTCTTGTCATTTATTGGAGAAGTTTTCTAAACTCTATCTAGCTTTAGTTTTATTTTGTTTGATTATCATTCTATTAAGCTAGTATTTATATTTGAGTTTAGTTGATTTAATTTCACTCATTGTTTACACACACCCACTTAAGCTTATTGTATTTTCATACATAGTATATTTGGGTTGGTGATAGTTATAACATTGAGTGTGAGCCTACATTGAGTTCTCATGTATTATAGAGAACAAATTATTTGTTATATTCTGAGATTGTAAAGTTTTCGGTTAGCTAGAAAACCGAGTGCGAAGTGGAGATCTCCTCGAGGTGAGGTGCGGAGACGTAGGTCGTGGGGACCGAACTCCATGAATGAAATTGTGTGGTGTAAACGTTATTCGGGTGATCGTAGAAAAGCCGATTGTGATAGTGGATTTCTCCCCGGGAGTGGGGAACGGCGACGTAGGACGGAAGGTCCGAACTCCGTGATCATTTGCTTGTGTTTGCATTGTCTTTGGCGTACTTATTCTTGTGTGTTCATATCTTATATCACCATTGTTCTTTTGCTTATTTATATTGTCCTCTATATTGTTTCATCCTTGTGTTAGTTTATATATCCTTGCATATATTTCACTATATATCTCATTTCTAGGATATTGCTCTTTGTTCATATTGCTTATTCTTGCTTGTAACATATTGTATATCTATCTTGTAAGAATAATTTATTAATTAGTTTTAATTGGTTAAAATCGGATTAGATTAGCATAAGACCCTAATCACCCCCCTAGGGTCTAACAGGAATGAGGTGATATAAGATTTGTTGGAAAGTTGTTGAAGTGGCCTACAACTTTGATCTTTTGAAATTTTTCCAGATTCAAACTGCAGCGGTGTGTAAAACATATAAACTCTTAACTGGTTATTTTCTAGATTTCTCTTTGTACATGTTTTGTGCATTTGCATTCATATATTCATAAATATACATTGAATTAATCTCAAATCAATTCATATCATACTCAAACATTAAAATATGTTATTTTTCACCATATAACATATTTATTTTTATTTTTCACATAATATTCAAATTTTCAACGTTTTACAATGCAGATCATCCTTCAGCTTCTTCAACCATATTGCTTGATTTGTAGTTGCAATTGCTACAATGAACTCAACTTCTGCAGTTGATTGATCCACCAGTTCTTGCTTCTTTGAACACCAAGAGAAACATCCTGACCCAAATGTGAAGCAATAACTAGAAGTGCGTCTCATGTCTTCTACTGATCCAGCCCAATCATTATTAGAATAACCCTACAACTTAAAGTCCTGAACTTTGCATAACTTAATCCCATATGAGAGAGTACCCTTCAGGTACCTCAGTACTCTCTTTGCAGCTACCATATGCAACTCACTTACACAATTTAAAAATCTGGACAGGACACTTACAGGAAGCATGATGTCTGATCTGGTTGCTGTGAGGTGCATTAGGCAACCAATTAAGCTCCTGTAAAGACCTTCATCTGCAGGGTCAGCTCCATCATTCTTCTGCAGTTTTTCTTTCTTACCCATTGGAGTACTCACACTCTTGCACTCTTCCATACAAAACCTCTTCAAGTACTTTCTTTGACATATGAAGATCTCGTTTTGAGCTTGTTTGATCTGCATGCCAAGAAAGTAGGACATTTAACCTAAATCAGTCATTTCGACCATCTTCATCATATTCTGCTTGAACACAATGATCTGAGCCTCATTTCCTCCTGTTACAAGCAAGTCATCCACATAGAGAGATACAATAATCAATTCAGAGTCCAACATTTTAACATACAAAATGGGCTAACTTAGGCTCTTCTTAAAGCCTAGGCTCAGCAAATGCCCATCCATTTTGTTGTACCATGCTCTGGGTGCTTTCTTCAAGCCATACAGAGCTTTCTTTAGCACATAAACCTTCTCCTCCTGACCTAGTACGATGAATCCTTCTAGTTGTTCAACATAAATCTCTTCCTGTAACACTCCAATTAGGAATGCTGATTTGACATCTAACTGATACACTTTCCAACCCTTTTCAGAAGCTAAGGCAAGAACTAGTCTAATAGTATCTAACCTTGCTACAGGTGCAAATGTTTTAGAGAAGTCTACTCCCAAACCTGTGCATAACCTTTTACTACTAATCTGGCCTTATATTTGTTCGCTGAGCCATCAGGGTTGAGTTTAGTCCTAAAGACCCACTTCAGTCCAATGACCTTCCTATCTTTAGGCTTCTCCACCAACTCCTAGGTCTAATTTTTTTCGATCATAGCCAGCTCCTCTTTCATTGCACTCATCCATCTCTAATCATCCTTGACTGCTTCAAAGCTTACTAGCTCCAGAATAGCCACATTTCACCTCTGGTATATATCAACCAAATATCTGGTGCCTCTGACTGGAATGTCATCCACCAGCTCTTCTAATTCCAAGGATACCTTCTTTGGTTCATTCTGAGTGTCTTAGCCCAATTCTACTCTTCAGCTTCCAAGAACTGAACATCCCTACTAGTGATTACCTTTCCATACTTTGGCTGATATATTCTGTAGGCCTTTGACACAATGCCGTAGCTAACAAATACTCCTGGTTCAGACTTCTTTTCCATCTTGTCTCACGACCTGTGGAATATAAGAGTAGCATAGACAGCTAAACACCTTCAAGTTTTTTAGAGTTGGCTTGACACCAAGCCATGCTTCAAAGGGTGTCTTTTTCTCCAAGGCCCTTGTAGGCAGTCTGTTCAGCAGAAAAACTATTGTATTTGTTACTTCTTCCCAAAGTTCCTTTGGCAGATTCTTCTCATGCAATAGACACCTGGTTATCTCTATAATGGTTCTATTTTTCCTCTCACTAACTCCATTTTGCTGTGGAGAGTACGAGACAGTGAGCTGATGCTGGATTCCAGCTTCCTCACAAAAAGAGTTAAACCTCTATGAAGTGTATTCTGTGTCATTATCAGATCTAGTGACCTGAATCCTACACCCACTTTGATTCTCAATCCATCTTTTAAACTTTAGAAACAGTTCATAAACTTTTAACTTTTGATTCATGAAGTTAATCCAACACATTCTTGTATAATCATCAATGAAGATAATGAAATACCTGCTGACACTTAGTGAAGGAGTTGCTTGTGGACCACAAAGATCTGTATGGATCAACTGCAGCCTCTCCGTAGCTCTCCAAGTTGATTCCTTGAAGGGAAGTCTGGTTTGCTTACCCATCAAACAAGCTTTGTAGCTTGAGAGTTGCTCCTCTAGGTTTGGTAATGCTTTTGCCATCTCATTTTTTTTTTGCATGAACTGCAAGCCTTTGTGGTGAAAATGCCCCAATCTTTTGTGCCATAGTTCTAAATCATTGGCCTGACATTTGAATGTCACTTTCTCATTTCCGAGAGGATTCAGAGAAAAACTTTTTTGCTACATCTTTATCTTGAACAACTCCTGGCCTCTAGAATCAAAGATCAAATATTTTCCTTCTTCAAATGTTACCTTAAATCCCTTTGCTACCAACTGCCCCACACTTAGCAAGTTCTGATCAATGTCATGAACATATATTACATCAAAAATCAGCTTAATCCTTGCACAACTCTTCATAGCCACAGTCCCTCGACCCTCTACTGCTAAGTATTCTCCATTTCAAATTCTCACCCTTGATTTTATTGACTTATCAAGGTTTCTAAACAGTTTCTTATCACTTGTCATATGGTTTGTACATCCACTATCAACAACCCAGCTGTCACATGGAGTGCTAGAAATGAAACAAGAGGCAACAAACAGTTGATCTACCTCTTGCTTGACTGCAACATGTGCTTCACCTTGCTGCTGATCTCCCTTCTCCTTGTAAAACTTCTCAATGTGTCCTATTTTTTGACATCTCCTGCACCTTACATCTAGCCTTCTCCAACATCTAAAATGGGGATGATTCTTTTTACCACAGTGCTTGCATGGAGAATATCTTCCTCCTTTATTGCTTGCACTGCCTTCTCCTGCAGCAACCTCTGAGTTACTGTCACTTCCCTTCTTCCCTTTCCACTTCTTCTCTTTTCCTTCAGAGTTGTGTTGCACTTTGGCCCTTAGACCCTATTCAACACTTCTTTTCAGCCTCATCGACCTTCTTTGTTCAGGTGCTTGCAGAGCACTGACCAATTTTGCCAGCTTGATCTGAGAGAAGTCCCTAGTATTCTCCAATGAAGCAATGGTTGCCTCATACCTCTCAGGCAAAGAAACAAGGATCTTTGCACCAACCTATTGTCAGAGAGGTCAGTGCCAAGCATTCTTGTCTTGTTTGCAATGTCAATCAACTTGGTCGAATACTCTTTGATTGTCTCAGACTCTTTCATCTGCAATCTCTCAAACTCCCTGACCAAATTCAATACCTTCATGCTCTTGATCTTTTCATCTCCTTAGTACTCTGCTTTGAGGAAGTCCCAGATTGCCTTAGCTGATTCACAAGCCATAATTCTACTGAAAATGGCTGGTGGAACAACATCATACAAACAGGCTTTGGCCTTGGCTTTTCTAGTTTTCCTCTCCTTGTGATTTTTGATTTGATTCAGGGTTGGATTGTTAGGAAGTGAAGCCACCTCATAGTTGTCTTCTACTACTTCCCAGTAATCACAACCCTCCATGTAGGCTTGCATTTTTACTGCCCAAGCTTGATAGTTCTCCTCATCGAACATTGGTGGAGCCAGGGCAGGAAGACTGCTCGAACTTGCTTCCATGTTCACTCAGCTTCTTTGAATGCAGACTCACCTCTCAATCACTCTCACAAGCTATTTTCGTAGCACCTTAAGATCAAGGTAGCTCTGATACCACTGTTGTTATTTGGAAAGAGATAGACAAAGAGAGTAGAACTAAAATTGGAATACTTTACTGATCGTAAAAATGCATAATAAATACACAATGACCCATAATTGAATTCCTTTTTTTCTGCTACTAACAGGGACACTTTCCTAGACACTTACTTGATCTGAAAAACAACAACTAACCTCCTGAAAAATAGAGATCATAACAGCTAGTGCTCCTAAAGACTAGGATCTTCATGAAACAGAACAGAAGACAGAGTAAAATAGCAGCTTTTAATTCACTAACATGAATGCATCCCCATAAACGAAACAAATGCATGAAATAGTGTGGTCTTTGCAATTTTGATAGCTCATCTGGAAACAAAGCTGGCGATTGTATTTTCAATCAAAGAATCAAAATGAGAAAATCCAAACTAAAATTTTTAGTTTAACCAGGTTAAAATAATTAGGATTATGTTAATCATGGACTATTTTGGTTCGGACACTGTAATAGAAAAGCTGTAACAGGCATAGTATTTTGACTTGACGAGGGCGTGGCCAAGCAGGCAGCGTCAGTTTCGGTTGGCGTCATCGGGTCCTCTCAAACATCCACTTGCGGACAGTCACTCTCACCAGCAATAGTGGATTCAGAGAACCGTGACAAAGATCATGATATCTGACATGAAGAGAGAGAGAGAGAGAGAGAGAGAGAGAGAGGATTAAGCTGATAAAAGATGGTGGATAAGGACAAAATTCCTTTCTTTACCCTGTTGAATATAAATATGTATGGCATATGTTCGAGCTCATATTACACATAATTGTGCTATAACTAGCTTCTCTTTTATTAAGAGTCGACAATGATGTACATAGTTTACCTTTTTATTAATAATTTTTTTCATGAGTAAGGTCCTTGCCCAGTAATGTCTCTGAAAAAACAGATAAAAAGATGGGTAATTCCTCAAATATATTTATATTATATATTTAGTGACTAAGTGCAGAAGTAATAATCTTGGAATCTACTAACAGGTGTTCTCTGAATCTACAAAGAACGATCTCCGAAACCACGAAGAACTTCAAATCTATGAAGAAAATATTAAAAGTGAAATTTTATTGATAAAAGTTATTCCTCTAGGGTTTACTATACTATGTTTAAATAGAAAACAAACAAGACTTCTACTATAACTGAAACTTTACCAAAAATAGAAATAACAAAACTCTTCCTAAAAGACTCCCTAGGATTAGGAAAGTAGATCATGTCAGATTTGAAATCAACCCGGATTTGCTTCCTATCAAAACAGACTCCTAAAATATTAACTAAATAGTAAAAAACTAAAAAAATACTGTTATCTCTCAATTCGGAGGGAATTTGGTGAAACGGACGGCGGCAAACCAAACATCGGTGGGTTTGGTTGACTCCGTCTCGAAAATATACACGATTTACGTATAGAATTCGTCCAATCCTGACTTACGGTTTGAGAGATATGACCCGTTTTTCGGTGTAAGTTATTTTCCTCGACCGGGTTCGCGTGTGGGCTTATGTTGGTCCCGCTTCTTCATAAATATATCCGTAGTATGTTCTACATCATTTATTTATTTACAGGTGAATGGTACAATCTCTGCCTTATTGGATGCTCCACCAATCAATACTATACTAATAAAATAATAACCTGGCTGTAAACTCTCATGTCCGTAGCTATTTGATTCCTATAATTAATAAAATCAATTTTTTTTCACCCCTTCGTTTCAAGCACAGCTCAACACAGGGCTGAGCACGGTCCGGTTCGGGTCGGTTTTTACCAAATTTTAAACAACCGAACCAAACCGCATATAATTCAAAACCGAACCGAACCGTTGCAAGTCGGTTCGGTGCGGTTCGGTTCGGTTTGTTCGGTTCTAACTTCATTTTAAGAATGACTTAAATAGTAGACTCGCTAAATGCTAAATCAAATAGAATATATCGTGACGGGTAAGGGATCCCATGAATATTAAATAGTAGTATTTCAGGGGTTGCGAACTTAATTTGAAAAAACAAGAGGGGAAAAAAGGAACAAAATCATCATCCGTGAAAACATATATACCAGAAAACAAATTATGGATCATTATCAAAGCACAAACTCAGAAATCATAAGAGAACAGGAGTGCATAAATGAACAGAAAACTGATAGGCCTATATATCAACTTACTAGCTGCTGCATCCAAGGAAATAAATAAAAATTAAAGAATAATCACAGTCAGAAGCTTGAAGAAGAGCAAAAGATAAAGTTTATACCTCGGCCTCGGTGACGGCGACGGGTGCAAGTGTCCCCCCCCCCAAATCCGGAGACAAATCCTAAGCCTGAGGAAATGTTTCAGCCTTGGCCATGAAGACTATGGAAGTGAGGAAGAGGAAGAGGAAGCGAGAGAGGTGGACTATGGAACTGAGGAGTGAGAGAGAGTGAAAGAGAGGAACTGAGGAGACGGCTGGGAAAAGGGGAAGAGAAGTTTAGGTATTTAGGGTTTGAGAGTTTGAGACTTTGTCTTTGAGGACGGGTCGGGTTTGAGCAGAATGAGTATTTAGACTATGGGGTATTCAGTCGGTTCGGGTTGAAAAGTTTTTAACCCGACTTGAACCGCCCTACTCTTAAAACCGATTTTTTTTGGGTCGGTTCGGTCAGTTTTTTCGATTTGGACCGAACCGTGCCTAGCCCTAGCTCAACACATACACTTAGTGAGCAACCCTTCCAATTCTCGAGGCCGGTCCATCTCTCTCACAATCCATTTTATATCCTCTCACTACTACTAGTTCTTTTTTACCTTAGGCCCATTCAGTAACACCCAAAAGCCTCGCTTACTCTCATACATCTTTATATTTGCTCATCAACTTTTCTTTCAAATTTAGAAGTTGAGATTTGTTCTCTCTTTTTGGACAATTATTTTATTTTATTTTTTCATTTAGATCCACCCATGACATATCTAAATGGTCTCCTGTTTTAATTTTAATTTTTAAATCTTCTCTTTCAATTTTTTTTCATCTTTGTCCTCAAACCCATTTGTTCTTCTTGATACTTTCTGAATTCTCCACAAATTCTATTTCATTATCAATTCATCAATCTTTATACTCTATATCAATTAAAGGTTCGATATTAATTTCTCTTTCATTCGTCTTTTCATGATTAGTATAGAGCATCTGTTCCAAATGAAGTGATAATAACATTTTTATTACAATTTTATACCCTCAATTATCTATTTTACATGAAAATATACTACTAATAATTATTTTATCTTAATTTGTAGGTTAATGAAAAAATATGAAAGCCCAAAAGACTCTAACTTCCTCATTTTATAACATTTTATTGAAGCCCGGGATCAAGCCAAAGAGCCTATAGAAGCCGGAGAAAATAAAAATCAAATATGAAAAGAAATCATATTCAAGATGGTTGGCCAAAAAGAAACAATGTTATCTCCCAATCCGGAAGGTAAAATTTAACATATAATATATGAAAATCATCTATCTCAACAAAACGAAGCCATCTGTCAAGTCAGATTTTTATACAAGTATCGATATTAGTATTAATACCGGTATTGATACTAGTATCGATACCAGCATCGATAGGTGTATCGATACCAGTATCGATACTAAATGTGCAGTTACAATTTAAACGCTGAAATTAATTAACTTGGGAATCAAGTTTAATCTAAGAGCTCTCATTCATTGCTGTAGTGTAAAAATAGGGGTAGAGAGTGAGGGGTTAGGGTGTGAAATATTTTGTAAAAACTCTTTTTGGAGAAGATGATTATTCTTAATTGAGAAGACCTTCCAAATTATAACATTTTATTACAAAAAAAATATTTTCACCTCTTCATATTGTTTTTTCTTCTCTTTGTTTGATTATAAAGATGAAGATATGATGAAGATGAAGATCAAGATGAAGGTTTGCTATCACATTGAGGCTAGAAACCTCTTGGGATGCAAATTTTCTCTTTGTTAATAAATTTAGCTTTTGCTTTCTTTTCTTGTTTAAATAGCCAAGATGCTAAAACCTTCTTGCTTTAGATTTATTTTCATGCTTAATAGAGTAGATTTACTTTCATGTCTTTACTTTCTTGCTTTAAATTTTTGTATTTATTTCTTACAATTTATTTTGTAGTTTAGATTTTATTTTTTTATACTATTCACCTTGAGGCTAGAACCATCTCGGGATTAGTTTTTATTTTTTTTAATTCTTTTCTTTGATTCGCCTTGAGGCTGGAACCCTCTAAGGAATTGCCTTTTTTTAAGATGTGGAACTAATACTTGTGGGAACTCTAGAAATTGCATGAAACTAGCTAGTGGATTCAATCCTAGATTCCCTCATATCTCTAATTTTTTTGAAGCAAAAAGTAGGGTAAGGTACCCTACTCAAAACTATATTGATATATAAAATGATAAAGGTAAAAAAAAACCATACAAAATTAGGAGTGATTCGAAACCGACAAAAGCTGTATGGGGTGAGGATCAGATCTAGTCGTCACCCACTCACAGACAACTTCCACATTTTCAAAACTCCGTAAGGCATAAAACCAAAAGTATCTGCTGCCCTTGCAGCTGAAAACCAAACTGTGTCAACAAAAGCCTAAAACATAGAGTATCCGATTAGTAGAAAAAAAATACAGAAACAGGAGAACTTAGATTGGCTCTGTAGAAGAAGGGCTACCAGTCTGCACTAAGATTGGCCAGGGCTTAATGTCTACCATGAAATTGTCTCCCACTGCATCAATTGATCCATCTTTTGTCAGGTCGTTTAGGCCCAGATCAATGGCTGCTTTGTGAAGTCTCGATGCTCTTCTGCTGCATGATGTTCCTATCCAAAATAATGTAAAACGTGCAATGTTAGAGGCTATCATATGAGGAGTGACATGCTTATCATTGAAAATCAGGTTATTCCGGCAAGTTCATCTTTTACTTTCTTTATTTTCGTCTTTATTCTTGATTTTTCTCTCATGTGTTTCTTGATTTTATTTCCTTCATATTTCTTTCTTCCCTTTTGTTTGTTTTGTTTAAATTTACACATTATCACATCCACTCTTTATCTCTTCATTCTCAATCTTATTTTGTTTTTTATTTACATTCAATCACTCTCACTCTCTCTATCTCTCCACAATCACATTAATCCCTCCTAATTATCACACACACAACATACTAACAGATTTTTATTTTCTCCTACAAATACCTTACTCATGGGATCGATAAATTTTTATACTATAACTTGATTGATTGTGCACTTGTAACTTTAGAGGTATACATTTATGCCTCGTTAAGTTTTTAGCGCTGTTGTTGGGGGATAGTGTTTATAAGTAGGATTTTATTTATTTTGATTCTTTAATTTGTGTGTTTTCTTGTGAAGGAACCACTTAGAGATTGAAGATCAAGGATTGGAGATTAAAGATTTGAAGATTTGCTTGTGATAATTCTTCTTGCTAGTATTTTTAATTCCACCCTTGGTTAGTTTCTCACAATTAGAGACAATTAGGATCTACAAAAAAGATTTTATTTTTGTCAACCATAACAAAATTCACCCCCCTTGAACATTTACTAACAAGATAATAAATTCAAACAAAATATTCATTTTCCTCACATTTGTTTGATTGTTAACCCATATTAAAAAAAAAGAGATTTTCTTTTTTGCAACCTTTGTAGTTGCTTTTAACTCTTAAGGTTGCATTACATAGTAATAGGAATCCACCCAAGTGATTTTAGTATCTTGATTTGACACACACTTGAAAATATTTTTAAGGAAAAAACCCCCTAATCAAGATAAGGTGAGAGATTTCATCACGCTTAGCTCACAAATCACTAATTCCTCTCTACACAAACCCAAATCTTTAAAAAATCATTAGACATTGGCCCCTAATGATTCGAGCTCATTAAGCAATAAGAAATCCCTAAACAAACTGGTTCAAGCTTACTTGAATCAGTTGGTTTCTATGGTGATGTTTAGGGGATGTGTAAAGTACTCCGTAAGGAACGAGATACTTAATTGATCTTTGATCTCCTCTAGTACTATCCTTAACTTGCTAACTGACCAAGTAAACTTTAATCTTTTCACAAAGGGAGTTTTTGGTTAAGATCTAGCCTAACTGAGTTTAGGCTTAAACCCTAGAAGTTAGAGTGATTGACATAAGTGATTGTTTTCGATTTGTTTAAGTTAGGTTTTTCTTTTCTCTTTTTCCTCCACCTCATTATCTTTTAGAATTTTTTTAGTATTCCTTTAAAAAAACTAACTTTTAGAATTTTTTAATAAACTAAAAAAAAGAATTTCCCTTAGTGTATGCAAGGTTGGATTAGGGATAATACTAATCATTTAATCTATTTTGAACCAATTTTCGAAGAAATGGATAATCCTAATCTACCGATTCTTCTGTTGGCCCTATAGTTTTGATGATGATTTGTCAAACAATTTATCGCTAATCCATTCTCTAGTTTTTGTTGTTTTGTTTTTCTCTTTACAGGTAATTCAACATACGACAATCAAGCGTTAAAGATTCAAGTTCATGTGTGTGCATTTACCTAGGTATAAGTTTAGTTTGCTTACATATATCGTATGTTTATATGTAAGCTTAATATATGTACACTTAACACATTTTTGACGTTTTCTATCATATAAATGATTTTTTATCAAACTTTGTTACAATAGTATTTATTTCATGTTTACAACTCATTCATACTTTATTATATATATAATGTATGCATGATATATATATACGTATTTACAAGTCATTTCTCAATTTTCATATTCACGAAATATAGGTTTTCTGAATACTTTTCAAAAACAGGGAGTTTTCACAAACAAAAATTGATTTTCCAAAAATTCCTTTTCAAACATGTTTATTTCATCATTTAGAAACTTTCCCCAAAGTTTTACTAATTTTGGAATTAATTTGATATTTTTAACGCAATTTCAAAATCAGCCCAAAACCTGTCATATGCCATGTATCAGTTTGCAGTCGACCATCACGGTCGATCGCCAGCATCAAATTTCAGAATATGGCTTTTATGTGCTCGCGGTCGACCGTGACGGTCAACCGTGAAACCATTCAGAGACTTTTGCGGTCGACCGTCGCGGTCGACCGCCGCGGTCGATCGCTAGCTTTTAATTTCTATGCTCAGCCTTTTTGTGTTTAGAGGTCGACCGCGAGATTTCCACGGTCGACTGCCGATCTCATCATTGTCTTTTAACGGCTATTTTTTGCAACGACTGTCTGAGGGTATTTTTGTCTTTTTAGTTGGTTTTGGATGATATTTTGAGTGGGTATAAATACATCATTGCTGTTCTCTTTCAAATAACTAAGTTTTGTTTTTACAGTGAAGTTTTAACAAAAATCTTAAGTGTGTTTAAAGAGCTATTTAAGCTGATTTTATCTGTCTGTTTCAAAAGAAGTTTTCCTACTACAAGAAGAGGATTTTTAATCTCATCATCCATTGTTCTTCTTGTCTATGGAGAAGTTTTCCTAACTCATCTTTTCATATAGCTTATAATTTCATTTTTATATCTTAGCTATATTTATTGAGTTACATATTTTTTCATTCACTGTTATCACACACACAATATTGAGCTTAATATCTTCATACTATATAGTGTGGGTTGTGAGGTGTGATTTAGTGAGTGTGAGCTTTATTTGAGTTCTCATTTGTTGAGAACAAACTATTGTATTTAATCTTTATTTGTGAGTATCACTTGTAATACACTTGTACACCGAGAGAAGTATGAGGCGAGAGATGGGGTCAAATCCAATAGGAGTGGCGTCGGTTGACGAACCTAGGGAGAGGTTGCATCCTAGCACTTGAGGAAGAGGACACGGGCTAGGTTCCTACACTTAGTGTGTAAAGTGTGATTGCATAGTGTTTGTTGTGTGAGAGTTTTCGGTAAGCATGTAAACCGAGTGTGTAGAAGTTCTGGCTTCCAAACCGGATTGTGATAGTGGAGATCTCCTCGAGGTGAGGAGCGGGGACGTAGGTCGTGGTGACCGAACCTCGTAAACATATCGTTTTTTTGTGTTTTGCTTAGCATTCTTTTTATTTATGCTTTTTCATATCTCTCTTGCTCATATCTATCTTATATCATTCTTGCAAGAACAAATTAATCAATATTATTTTTAATTGGCTTTTAATCGGATTAGATTAGCATAAGACCCTAATCACCCCCCTCTAGGGTCTAACAATTGGTATCAGAGCTTGGTGTTCTTTGATTTAAGGACTAATCGCCTTGAGTTAAAGATCCAAGTTATCGTTTTTGTGCTAATCTAGTGTTGATTGCTTTTTGCTTCTTGCATATAAATTATTATGGATATGTATGATGCATCTAGTCTAGGTTATGCTATTAATGTTGCTTATCATTTGGATATTTCCCCCCATGCTCAATGGCGTATTAGGTTCAAACTTTTTGTTCAATCTAAACAATTCGATTTATGGGAAATTATTGAGGATGCTTATATTACTCCGATTTTGGAAAAATCCAAATGGAGTGAAAATGATAAAAGATCGTTTAATATGAACAAGCTTTTGTTAGAATATTTGCTTAATGCTTTTCACTCTTCCTTTTCTAACAAATTTGCTAATTTTGATAGTGCTTACGCCTTATGGAAATTTATTGAAGTACATGAAGGGGACTTGGAGGCTATTCAACAAGCGTTGGAAAATCCCGCTTTAAGCTCTAAAGAAGGCTCATCTCCATGTACAATACCACTAGGTGATAACCCTAGTGAGGTATGCGAGCTTGATAATGATGATATTATTACTTTTGATGAGCTTGCTCTTTAGTTTGAAAAGTTACAAAATTGCTATATTGATGTAAAGAGTAAGTATGTAAATATGAAATCCACTCATGAAACACTAGCCACTAAGTTTAATTTTATTACAAATGAAAATATAATTCTTAAATAATGCAATGAAAATTTAAGAATTAAAAATGCTAGTTTGCTTCTTGAAAAACGTGATGCCATGTTAGAAGTAGATAAGTTGAAATCTATGATGAAAAATCTTGTTTATCCTATTTCTAGTAGCAATGCTTGTATGCACAATGATGAGTTGAATCAAATGAGAAAACGTATATCTACCTTAGATTCAACACTAAACACTTGTATTGCTAATAATAAAAAGCGTATGAACTTGTGTGCAAAATACAATGTTAATTCTTCTAAGAAACCTATTCACTATGCACACATGTATGACAAAATTCACAAATATTCTATTTGCGGTCTTAAAGGCCATTTAGCCCAATTTTGTCATAATGCACAAAAAATTAACAAGCCTATTCATGATTGTGTATCCCATCAAGCTTCTTCATCACATATACATGTACACACACATAGTATAAATTATAAACATGCTCATGTATACAAATGTGATTATTGTGGCCGTTTTGGTCATTTGGCCATGTTTTGTTTCGATTTGAAAAGAAATTCTCGTTTGCAAAATAATTACAAAGAAAAATCTATTTTTGCAAATGAACAACGTGCATTTCATTTCGGTCAACGCAAACCATTCAAACCTTTACATTGCACAAATTGTAATCGTATGGGTCATGTTTATGATTTTTGTTTTGACCATATCGGTGCACAAAATACGCCCAAATGGGTTCATAATCCTAGGACCTTGGATTTACATGATCGGGGTCATGTCCCAAACTTTAGTGGTACCAAAATAATTTGGGTACCAAAATGAGTTTTGAAACTATCGTTGTAATTTTTTCGTTTTATAGTTGTTTTTGAATTTTAATGATGATTGAGTTTTTATTAAGCTAAAATAAAATATTTTCGTGATTTAAATAGATAAGAACTTCTTATATATTCTTATATATATATAATTTACATAAAACAAATTTTTATTAAAGTCCAATTGCATTTCTCTCAAATTCTAGAATTCTAAAATTACCTATGCTCTTATTTTTCTCGCGGTCGACCGTCGAAGTTTCTGGAAGTTGTTACGGTCGGCCGCAGCGGTCGACCGCAAGAATTTTTTCTGTGTCTATTTTGTTTTGACTTCGGGTTTCGGTTAATTTATGGATACTGTTCTTAACCCGAATGAATCTCCACCGTTGATTTCATCCTTGAACCGATCTGAGCCGCTCCTTCTTCATCTCAATAAACCTGACCCTCCTCTTCTTCCTCATTCGAAAGTTTATCCCCAAATCTGACAGTTCTTCCCTTGGTCGCCCGCAGCTCCTCTTCGGTCGACCGCGACCATCATTTCATCAAATTTCATGTTGGAAATTCGCTGGGTAATCTCTCATCTTTCAATTTCTTTTCTTTCTCTAGAGTTTCAACATTTCAATTCTAGGGTTTTGGTTTAGGGTTTGTTCATTTGTACTTATCGTGCTCTATTTTCATTTCTAGGGTTTTATATTTCTGTTTAATTTCATTCAAACCCTAATTGATCATATCTGTCACAATGCCTCCTAAGAAGAGATCTAAGTCTGAGTCTGGTTCCTCATCTTCCATTGCCTCCCACTATGAGGATTATCTTCTGTTCAAACCCCTTATTAAGAAATATAGGGAACTGTGTAAACTGAAAATCCTGCCTTATCGATATATCAAATATGAGGAACTTGCCATGTATGATATTCATGATATTATGTATACTGTTGGTTTGCATAAATTGCTAGACGTGGAACGTAAAGTTCCTTATTACCTATTCCTTGTCTATTTATTTTATGCAAACCTGTCTGTCACCTCTTCTGCCGATAGTATTCAAACCATCTCCACATCTGTTAAGAACATTCAGATCTCATTTTCTGCCGACAAACTTGCGGGAATCCTTAAGATTCCAATAAGTGACGTCGAGCTTATGTCTATCGATCACACCGATCAGGCTATGAACGATATCTTGTTTAAGCCCGGTTGCACCTATCCTATGAACAACAAATCACTCAATCCCATTGCTAAAATAATAGCTCGTATCATTGCTCATAATCTCATTCCCAAAACCGGTAGCTTTGACCACTTTGCTCCTGATAAGGTTAATGCTGTTTATGCCATCTTTACCAAAATAAAAGTCAATTAGGCAAATGTTTTTCTTAAGAACATGGCTTGCAAGCATTACAAATTTCTTCCTTTTGGCAGCTTCATCATCCTCATTCTTCAACACTTCGGTGTTGCTCTGACCAATGAACCCAAAGTTGATCCGGGTAAGGAATACTTTGATAGAGTCTCTCTCTCCCGTATGCAACTTTCTCACTCCTTATCTGATCCCGCTAAGCCATCATCTTCCCGTTCTCGGTCTAGAGCTTCTACCTCCTCCACTTCTGATATCTGTTCCCGTTTGGATCGTCTTGAGACTCAGGTCTTAACTATTTAGAGGGATGTTAGGACCATCCTCAGCTATCAGCATCAGTCTCTTGGGATTCCAGATCCCTCTTCTAGCTCTGACTCTGATTCAGGTGAGGGCTCTGAAGGAGGATCTTCTTTTGGCTCTGGTTCGGGATCTAGCTCTGGCCCTACTTCTGATAATGGTGGAGATTGATTCTTGTTGTTTATTGGATTTTATGCTTATAGTTATGTTTATGTTTTGGTGAAAGAAAACTTGATACTTATAGTTTGTTTTGTGTTGTAATAACTCTATGGTTTGGTTGAAAAACTATGTGTTATTATGGAACAAATTATGTATGGTTTGTGTGGTAAACAATGTAGGTTTGTGGGACTAATTTGGTTTAGTGTGATTATGTTAGTTTATCATGGTGAAAACAATACTTATACCTTGCTTTGTGAAAACAAATATGTGGTATTGTGAAAACATGTTGCTAATGATGCTTTATGCTTGGTTTGGACTTTAAATTTCAAATGTTTACGGATGTGATTATGATTATTTAGCTCCTATATATGATATTTTATATGTCATTTATGCAAACTGACAGGGGGAGCTTTTGACCATACACTTGGTTATTATCTGTTCTTGTATGCAGGGGGGCGTTGCTCCTTTTTATATCTTTTTTCTCTTTTTTATGTTGTTAAAGGGGGAGAAAATCTACATATTGATGTTCAGATTAATGTTTAATTCATATTGATGGAATATTATGATATGTGGTTTAATATATGGTTTTTGATATGTGGTTAATATAGCTTATTCATGTTATGTGGTTTATTAATACGTATTTCATATTATTAAATAAATTGTTTGCCATCATCAAAAATGGGGAGATTGTTGGCCCTATAGTTTTGATGATGATTTGTCAAACAATTTATCGTTAATTCATTCTCTAGTTTTTATTGTTTTGTTTTTCTCTTTACAGGTAATTCAACACACGACAATCAAGCGTTAAAGATTCAAGTTCATGTGTATGCATTCACCTAAGTATAAGTTTAGTTTTCTTACATATATCGTATGTTTATATGTAAGCTCAATATATGTACACTTAACATATTTTTGACGTTTTCTATCATATAAATGATTTTTCATCAAACTTTGTTACAATAGTATTTATATCATGTTTACAGTTCATTCATACTTTATTATATATATATAATGTATGCATGATATATGTACGTATTTACAAGTCATATCTTAATTTTCATATTCACGAAATACAGGTTTTCTGAACACTTTTCAAAAACAGTGAGTTTTCACAAACGAAAATTGATTTTCCAAAAATTCCTTTTCAAACATGTTTATTTTATCATTTAGAAACTTTCCCCAAAGTTTTACTATTTTTGGAATTAATTTGATATTTTTAACACAATTTTAAAATCAGCCCAAAACCTATCATATGCTATGTATCAGTTTGCGATCGACCGCTACGGTCGACCGCTAGCAGCAAATTTTAGAATATGGCTTTTATGTGCTCGTGGTTGACCATGACGGTCGACCGTGAAACCATTCAGAGACTTTCGCAGTCGACCGCCGCGGTCGACCGTCGCAGTCGACCGCCAGCTTTTAATTTTTATGCTCATCCTTTTTGTGCCTCACGGTCGACCGCGAGATTTCCACGGTTGACCCCCGATCTCGTCATTGCCTTTTAACAGCTATTTTCTGCAACGACTGTCTGAGGGTATTTTTGTCTTTTCAGTTAGTTTTGGCTGATATTTTGAGTGGGTATAAATACCCCATTGCTGTTCTCTTTCAAATAACTAAGTTTTGTTTTTACAGTGAAGTTTTAACAAAAATCTTAAGTGTGTTTAAAGAGCTGTTTAAGCTGATTTCATCAGTCTGTTTTTTAAAAGAAGTTTTCCTACTACAAGAAGAGGATTTTTAATCTCATCATCCACTGTTCTTCTTGTCTATGGAGAAGTTTTCCTAACTCATCTTTTCATATAGCATATAATTTTATTTTCATATCTTAGCTATATTTATTGAGTTACATATTTTTTCATTCATTGTTATCACACACACAATATTGAGCTTAATATCTTCATACTATATAGTATGGGTTGTGGGGTGTGATTTAGTGAGTGTGAGCTTTATTTGCGTTCTCATTTGTTGAGAACAAACCATTATATTTAATCTTTATTTGTGAGTATCACTTGTAATACACTTGTACACCGAGAGAAGTATGAGGCGAGAGACGGGGTCGAATCCAATAGGAGTGGCGTCGGTTGACGAACCTAGGGAGAGGTTGCATCCTAGCACTTGAGAAGGAGGACACGGGCTAGGTTCCTACACTTAGTGTGTAAAGTGTGATTGCATAGTGTTTGTTGTGCGAGAGTTTTCGGTAGCTTGTAAACCGAGTGTGTAGAAGTTCAGGCTTCCAAACCGGATTGTGATAGTGGAGATCTCCTCAAGGTGAGGAGCGGGGACGTAGGTCGTGGTGACCGAACCTCATAAACATATCGTTTGTTTGTGTTTTGCTTAGCATTCTTTTTATTTGTGCTTTTTCATATCTCTCTTGCTCATATCTATCTTATATCATTCTTACAAGAACAAATTAATCAACATTATTTTTAATTAGCTTTTAATCGGATTAGATTAGCATAAGACCCTAATCACCCCCCTCTAGGGTCTAACATCTTCAATATATGTGTTACCCAACTAGAAATACAATCTCATCTTGCATTAAGCTACCCGAAGTCAATGGAACTACTATATTATATAAACATGCTTACAAAATTCTTAGAAAATAAAACTGAAGACGCTTACATCATTATCTCTGAGTTTGAGGAAGTTTGTCTTATGATTAAGATTAGGGAACTATATGAGGTTGTGATCAAGACTCAATTTATTCCATTTACTCTTAAGAATAAAGCCAATAAATAGTTGTATAGCTTACCCAGGAATTCTATCTCAACTTGGGATAAATTTGCTACCGTCTTTCTGAAGAAAATTTTCTCTATCTACAAAACAGTTAAGCTTAGAAACAACATCATGAATTTTAAAATTATACTGGGTGAGCCATTCTAGAAATATTTAGATAAATTTAAAGATCTCCTTATCCAATGTCCTCACCACGGTCTTGAAAAATAGTGATTATACTAAATCATCTATGAAGGATTGGATTAATCTTCAAAAACTTCCTTAGAATCAATGTGTCAAGGGGATTCATGAAGAAAAATATTGATGAAGCTTAAAAATTTTTAGAGAGTTTATCTGAGAAAACCATGCAATGAGAACACTGTGATGATAGAGTTTTATCAGATCCTCAACCCAAATCCAGTGGTCTGTCCCTAAAGACAAATATTATCTCTGAAGCAAAGATGACTACAAACATGCATAGGTTAGAATCTCTAGAAATCAAAGAACGAACCCCTGCTCAAATCAATCAAGTTTCTACCTTAGGTTGTCACAACTTTCTTTCTCCATCACATGTTTCAGAGGAATGTCCTCTCTTATAAAATAATCAACCACTAAGACAGCTTAACGCTATATTCTAGCATTCCGTGAATGATCCATTTTCTACAACCTACAATCCATGTTGGAAAAAACACCAAAACTTTACATAGAATTAGGAAAACTACTCCGAAAATCAAAACTCCACTCCCTCATCAAACTAACAATTTCCTAGGGGAAACACGGTTTCTTTCAGTTCTCAACCTAGTTTTCAATAACCAAATCTGCCATATCCAAATAAGTCTCCTCATCATCAATCTATAAATCATATCCCTCCAAACTTGGATCATGATAAACGTCTCAATGTTTTGAGAAAAGGTTTGGAAACCATAATCAAGGCCTATAGACAAATCACAAATATGTTGACTCAAACATCCAACACTTTGAATGTGACGTTCCTAGGTTCACACAAGACTGCAGTCTAATGTGAATCCAAGAATATCAAATCTGCCATGCACCAACACCGTGTAATAACATGTTTTACTATCACAGTTACTATCTCTCTAGTGGAATCAACAAACAAGTGAAGGTACAAAACATGCAAAGAATAATAGAGTAGTACAATGAACAAGATGAGTACAGAAAAGATGTATAAATGATCATCATCAGGGTCCAACTAAAAATAAAATATCTCTGAAACTGGAATAAATGTAATAAATCTCAAAGTAAAGAGTCAAGTGAAATCTTACTAAGGCACTCAGCCTCTACAAAATAACAAAACAAACTCTAATGTCTAAAAAATAAACAAGTACTGTGGAGCTCTGAAAATAACTACAAATATAATAAAATAGATAAAAGCTAAGATACAACTCCATCAACCTGCGACTCTCCGAGCGCCTGACTCGCCGCTTAAAAAGAAGGGAAACAAAGAGTGTCCAAGCGCTAGCGAGATCATCTCTACCGCCACAAGGGGGAAGGGGTAGGAGTATATAAGAAAATATTGTTAGTACATATAGGTATAAAATCATCTATACTATAGTAAGTGGAAATTAGTATTTAACGAGAATTAGTACATCGAGCGAAATGATCCAAATAAGGAAACCCTCATGTATATACCATGTCTCAAATTGTGACTCGTTAAATACCAATTCCAATCCTATAAATAAAAAACAACACATACCAGAAATACTACAACTCTAAACCTCAATCATGATGAACCAATATCACAATCTCAGACTACCCTCGGGTAGTTGGCGCAGTCATACGAAAAATATCATCCAACATAAACATGTCTATAGATCATGCCAAGTATCCATAAATATACCCTACTCTCGGGTAATCTAGCATGGGATCAGCACTACAACTGTGTATGTATATATATCTACATCTCTACATGAAATAACAATACTTTTGTAAGGTACTCAAAATATCATGTGGAAACAACATCCTTACTCAATCATTCCGCGGAGATAGATAAATCACCCTATTTCAGAATGATGCATCCAGATGAGCGTACAACAGAGTGTAGGTATATCAGCCCAATCCAGAAACCACGACCATCTTTGAGTATGGTAAAACCGTGGTCTCATTGTGGGAAAACACTCAACTCTAAGTGTGGTACAACCGTAGTCTAATTATGAGAAAACTACTCATCACTTAGCATCCACCACTGATGAATTATGTATTATATGTGTGTTATTCCAACACTATCAACTTAAACATGTGTCATGCATCTCAACTATTCATGTAAACTAAATTTAGAACATGTACTCAAATGTTCGTGCACGTATCTCGATGTGCGGATCAATATCTTGTGTTCACAAACACCTCAGGTGTTACACGAACAACAAAAAACATAATACAATGTGGATTGATTGAGAAAATTCCTTGAATCGAACAAATACAACTCAAACACGCACAAGTAGATAACTACTGGTCGGTTGACCGACCACTATGTCGCGGTCGACCGACTAGAGGCCAGGTGCCTGATTCTATAGGCTGTGTTTATGTGGCGTGTTCATGATTTTAACTTATTTAACTTGCTGTAAAAACATATAAAATACATTTTAAATACTTGATTACCATTACTGAAGTTAATCTAACACACAAAACAAGAATTATTACATTAAAATTCATATATGAACCCTAAACATGTACAAAAGCATCAAAACGTCAAGAGAATCATCAAATCACAGTTAAAAATCATGTTTAATTATTTTTAGATCTTAATCTACCTCTGAATATTTGTTCATAATCATCTAAACACGAAAGATCAGATCTTTAATCTCATATATTACAAAAGAACTATTTTTATGCATGAAAATAGGTTTTAGGCTCAATAAAAACAAATCAAAACTCATTAAAACAATTTAAAACATAGGTGTAGGATTAGTAGAGATAAAACTCGCCTGAAAACTTGTTGAACAGCTTGAGGGTAAAAAACAACTTAGATCCCTAAGCCACATGCCAAAGATCTCGTCTTCACGTTGGGATTTTGCTTCACAAAGCTCTTGGAATCACTAAGATTTGATCTAGGGTTAAGAAGAGGAGATGGTGGCTGCTAGGGTTTGAAAGTTCTGATATAAGATGTGTAAAATTCGTGAAAAAGTGATATATATATATATATATATATATATATATATATATATATATATATATAT
>BQKN01065843.1:220915-269460 GCA_022839385.1 Asparagus kiusianus | reverse complement strand
GTGTGTGTGTGTGTGTGTGTGTGTGTGTGTGTGTGTGTGTGTGTGTGGAGAGAGAGAGAGAGAGAGAGAGAGAAATGGGTATGCTTGGTACCAAGCACAAAAAGTTATGCATGGTAGTGAGGTGACATAATCTCCTTCACTAATTCAAATGGTTGCGTAACCACATGCACTCCTCAACCCATGTGAATATGGTCCCTTATTTGAATGAGTAGAGGGGATTGTGCCACCTTACTACCAAGCACAAAATTTGTGCTTGGTAACAAGCATACCCCATTGCTATTCTCTTTCAAATAACTAAGTTTTGTTTTTACAGTGAAGTTTTAATAAAAATCGTAAGTGTGTTTAAAGAACTGTTTAAGCTGATTTCATCAGTCTGTTTCAAAAGAAGTTTTCCTACTACAAGAAGAGGATTTTTAATCTCATCATCCACTGTTCTTCTTGTCTATGGAGAAGTTTTCCTAACTCATCTTTTCATATAACTTATAATTTCATTTTCATATCTTAGCTATATTTATTGAGTTACATATTTTTTTATTCACTGTTATCACACACACAGTATTGAGCTTAATATCTTCATACTATATAGTGTGGGTTGTGGGGTGTGATTTAGTGAGTGTGAGCTTTATTTGCATTCTCATTTGTTAAGAACAAACCATTGTATTTAATCTTTATTTGTGAGTATCACTTGTAATACACTTGTACACCGAGAGAAGTGTGAGGCGAGAGACAGGGTCGAATCCAATAGGAGTGGCGTCGGTTGACGAACCTAGGGAGAGGTTGCATCCGAGCACTTGAGAAGGAGGACACGGGCTAGGTTCCTACACTTAGTGTGTAAATTGTGATTGCATAGTGTTTGTTGTATGAGAGTTTTCGGTAAGCTTGTAAACCGAGTGTGTAAAAGTTCCGGCTTCCAAACCGGATTGTGATAGTGGAGATCTCATCGAGGTGAGGAGCGGGGACGTAGGTCGTGGTGACCAAACCTCATAAACATATCGTTTGTTTGTGTTTTGCTTAGAGTTCTTTTTATTTTTGCTTATTCATATCTTTCTTGCTCATATCTATCATACATCATTCTTACAAGAACAAATTAATCAATATTATTTTTATTGGCTTTTAATCGGGATTAGATTAGCATAAAACCCTAATCACCCCCCTCTAGGGTCTAACAAATTTGACTGCTGATCTCAACATTTTCAACCTAGGGAACCAACCAAATGATTAACCTTTAGAAATAAATTATATTCAGGAAAGACCAAAATAAGAAGAAGAGAATAAGTCAGATCTTAGTTTTGAGGAAATCTTTGGTGAGGACCTGAAGATATTAGAAAAATCAGATCAGGTATTTCAGAGCAAGAAAACTGTGTTAAATACATGCTTCTTTAACCCAACTTTTGAAGAACTCTTTGTTGATGAACTTAGATTCTTAGAAAATAAACAACAACTAAATTTTTATACCTCAACCATGAATCTTAGGTTGAAAAAATTTTCAAAGAAGAATTGGTTGTTAGAGGACAAACCTTCATAAATAAAGAATCTAAGTTCAATAAGAAATTCAAAATGTATAACACCAGTGATACCTACCTTCAATTACTACAAAAATTATCGAACCCTTCGGAGAATGAAGAATTTAAACACATCCTCCTCATGCCAAAGATAATTACAGATTTTTATCACATTGTTCTAGGTCGACCGAACAAATATAAGTACTTTATTTCTTATCTGTTTTACTTCATGCTTCATAGAGTTTGCATTTAGGACAATGTAAAATTTAGGTGTGGGGGTGGGGACTAGTTATTTTTCCTCTTTATTTCTTTTCTCTTCTTTCTACGCCATAATTTTTTATTCCTTTTCTCTTCTTTCTATGTCATAATTTTTTTCTTTCTTTAAAACGTCATAAAAATATTATCACTTGCCAAATTAATAGAGTTGATTAATAATTGATCTATTTGATAAATTTAAATTTCCTAATCCTTAGTTAATTTTATACTCAAGTTCACCTTTTATGATAACTACTCCAAATAAAATTCTTAAGAAATAATTTTCAAAGTAGTATACTTCACTTAAGCCTTAACTTAGACTTTTAATTAAAGTAATGAAATTTTTGCATGCTTAGCTTAGAGGTTAAAATACTTTTTTAAGTTGTCTTGATCTAAATATTTTTTAGTATATGTTCATATATACATATATATATTTTAATAAAACTAACTTTACAAAAGAAGAGTGTGAAAAATGGGCACCAATAAAAACTCTTGAATTCAAGGTAATTCTATCTTATAAAGCCTAAGTTGACCAAGTAATTAAGCCTAAGAAGTATTTTCATACTTAATAACCTAAGCCCAATTGGGTTTGGATTTATTGGCTAAAAACTAGTTAAAAGGTCACTTAGAAAGTCAGATAAAGTAGAAAAATCACCAAGGAATAAAGAAAATAAAAAAATATACTAACAATGTTTTTATATATATTGTTATATTTGTATATATGCTCTTGAAAAATTATTTTGATTAAGAGACTTGAAAATTGTTTAAAACAAAGTGTTAATGTGTTTTTTCAAAAATTTTAAATTAAATTTATAAGTTAGACTTGGTTTTGTATAGCTATAATGTAAAGATTTTCTTAGAGATTTACCTTAGAGTTATATATAAAAATGTATTCTTGAGTAATAACTAGCTTCAATTAGAATGTTTAAATATATCCAGTAAATTAATTATTCACTAACTTCTTTAAATTAGCAAGTTGATCAAATTTTATGAGTATATTCAATGCAAACCCTCACGAGACTACAACTCGTCCACTAGGGTATCCTAGGGGTTTAAAGGCTTGTTGTATGCACTAAATATAACCATGATTCCTACTAAAGTGAGTTAGGATTTATTTTTTTCTTTCTCTTTTATTTTCTTTCGTTGCTAGAGGACTAGCAAAAGTTTAGGTGTGGAGGTATAAAACAACCTTTTAAATAAAATAATATTCTAATGGATCATAGCCCAAATGTCTGATAACCTAGGCATACGAAACATAGCTTTAGAGTAATTGTTATGGTGTTCACTCACCCAAGATATAGTATTTGCTATGTAATGTAATAAGAGTCCTAGTCAACTCCCAAGAGTTCTAGGTAGTCAACTCCTAAGTCTACTAATAAGCCATTGGCTCTTTATCAAGGTAAGCCTAATGCACCACATATGGTCGATTTCTCTAGTACAACTCAACCATCATGGCTAGATTACACGACCTTGGTACCTTATCAAGGTATAAACCTAAGGCATAATTACGGAGACCTCGGCCCCATCGACTCATCAAGCCAGTACCCTGGTGTCGATACAAGAGGCGATATTAGCCGATACGAGAGATCCTGACATTCCAGACGAGTTGACATCTTTATATCGACTCGAAAGACGGTTATTAAGATGAGATAAGATGATGTTTTGCCCAGCCGGAGAGACTGACACTCCTAAGTCGACACGAAAGGCGGTGCCGGTCGACTCTTTTATCAATGACGATCCTATTTAGGACCACTCGATCACTCACTGGATATTTCTCAAAAACAATTTAAGGAACGTTCCCTGCTGTCGACTAAGTTGAGGACTCGATCCCGGCCTCAAGCATCTCCTCCAGAGCAAATTTTGACATCTCAGTCCACCTCGAGTAAGTCTTATCCAGGTTTTGGCCTGATAAGTCTACATGACTTGTCGGCTTAATCACTTCCCAGAAAATACGAAGATACATTCTTCCATAATGAAGAAACTTCCCCTCCAGTCGTCAGTCGATACCTGTAAAACGAGGGATGACTCAGTATGCCCACGTGCCCTCTGTCACGTTCACAAGTCACTTCCTAGATATCACGGAGACAAAATCTCCCATGCTGAGATGACTTCTCTTCCAGTTATCGGTCGACACTTGTAAAGAGAGGGATGACTCATCTTCTAGCACACTTTGTCACCGCCATTCTGCATGGCCGAAATAACCAATCTGCTATGGGTATCCACTATATAGATGGATGCTATTCACCAAGAAGAGGAGAGAGGAAAAGAGAATCCTAAAAAAAAGAAAGCAACACAAAAGGCAAGAAACAAATAAAAATCTAAATCTTCCTCCTGACCCAATGATGGGACCGCTACCATAACCTTGAAAGACCTCCTGGAAAAGATATACCACTATGGTGATTGTCTGGCTTTGACATGCAGCACAGGCTTCTTATCATCGCCACAAACGAAATCCAGACGAACTCCATCTTCTGGACAACCAAGAGACTTGGAGTTGGATCACAAAGCAGAACCCTACCTCCTCCAAGGGTTATGAATAGATCCAATATCACTGAAGCTTTCACTGATAAATAGCTCATATGAGTATAGGAGCAGTGATTAAGTCTGTGGTAGATGCCTTGGACCAGATGAACTTTTTTTAGAGAACTCCCAGTATATCATGGGTGAGATTGCGGGAAAAGCTTAGGGCCTATCAACTGATTGTTCTCAGAAAGAATGATCTTGGCCCTTCCACTGACGCCTTCACCACTAAAGTTGCCTAAGCTCTGATGGTCGAAGCATGCGACTCACATGATCCCCATATGAGAGAGTTCTCCATCCACAGCATGGTCTAATCCCCTAGTACTTCCGAAGCTCCTTTAAGAAAGCCACTGTGGTTTGTCATTTTTAGGGAGTACAATACCGGTTGGTGGATTCCCTCCCCAAGAGAGATTCCACCACAAAAGGTACCAAGTAGCTTCTGGTCGTTCCCTCAACCCTCACATGGAAAATGTCATTCAACATAATTCATGGCGTAAGGGTAGTTCATTTTGCCAAAAGCCGACATGTCAACCATCCGCCTTCAAAGCCTTACTAGAGATTCAGACTCAAAAGGAAACTTAGCTGATAAGATGGCAAATAGAGTTTTAATTCATCTTCGCCATACCAACAAGTTGTCTACTAAGAGAACAAGCAAAATCCACCTAAAAGAGGTTCTGTACTGGCGGCTTCACCCCCTACAAAATTGCCTTTGAAGTAGTTCCAAAGTAAGATCATAAGTGGTTCAACACCTTTTTTAAGCATCAGATGCCTGCAAAGGATATTTTTTATGGCAATGTAAAATACAGAACTAATAAAATGTTATTCAAATATGAATTAACTCTGATCTAGCAAGGATCAAGTCTTCATTATGGCCAGGTGTCATATAAAACCTAGGCACCTCAATCAAGCCCTTGGCTCTTTATCTAGGTAAGCTCAAGGCGCCACATATGGTCAGATCCTCATAGTGTGACTTGACCATCATGCTGAATATCAAGACCTTGGTACCTCTTCAGGGTAAGCCTAAGGCACAACGACTTGTCAGTCGAATATCAAGCCATTAGCTCTTTATCAAGATAAGCCAAGGCACAACGACTCCTCAGTCAAATATCAAGCCATTGGCTCTTTATCAAGATAAGCCCAATGCACAACGACTCCTCAGTCAAATATCAAGCCCTTCGCTCTTTATCAAGATAAGCCCAAGGCACAATAATTCCTTAGTCGAATATTAAGCCCTTGACTCTTTATCAAGATAAGCCCAAGGCATAATGACTCCTCAGTTGAATATCAAGACCTTGGTACCTCTTCAGGGTAAACCTAAGGTACGACGACTCTTCAGTCGAATATCAAGCAATTGGCTCTTTATCAATGTAAGCCCAAGGCACAACATATGATCAACTCCTCTGGCTCTCATCGATCATCATGGATAAGTCCGTGGTACCTTATCACGAAAAAAACCAAGGCACAACCCTTTAGCCAACTCCCACAGTTATCTCTCGGCCTTACTGGAAGGAAAGACCTAGTCGACTCTCTCGAGCCTAGGTACTCGACTCCTCAGTCGAATATAAAGACCTTGGCTCTTTATCAAGATAAACCCAAGGCACAACAACTCCTCAGTCGAATATCAAGTCCTTGGCTCTTTATCAAGATAAGCCCAAGGTACAATGACTCTTCAATGGAATATCAAGCCCTTGACTCTTTATCAAGGTAAGCCCAAGGTACAACATATGATCGATTTCTCCGGCTCTCATCGATCATCATGGACAAGTCCTTAGTACCTTATTAGGAATAAACCTAAGGTACAACCCTTTAACCGACTCCCACGGTCATCTCTCGGCCTTAGGGGAAGGAAAGACCTAGTCGACTCTCTCGAGCCTAGGCACTCGACTCCTCAGTCGAATATCAAGCCATTGGCTCTTTATCAAGATAAGCCCTAGGCATAACAACTTCTCAGTCAAAAATCAAGCCCTTGGCTCTTTATCAATATAAACCCAAGGCACAATGACTCCTCAGTTGAATATCAAGACCTTAGTACCTCTTCAGGGTAAACCCAAAGCCTAATGACTCCTCAGTTGAGTAAACAAGCCATTGGCCCTTTGCCAAGGTAAGTCCAAAGCACAACCCTATGGTTGACTCCTGCAGTCCCTACTCAACCTTAGGGGATTATGAAGACCTAAGCATCCAACATCAGAGTTTCCATTCTGCCAAAAAGGTATTCATAAACTTAAGGTACGAATATTAAGCGTATGGCTAATAACTTAAGTAGCCGTCTGTCAAGTTCTGGTCAATTAAACGCTTAGCCAAAATAAGGCATCAAGTGAACTAGTTGTCATAATTCCCTAATACAGTTGGACACGTTATAACTAACTCACTTCAGCCAACATCTCAGATGAGAACAAAGCTACAAATCGAAAAGAATACAAATAATGAAGGCAAGCTCAAGAATGGAGATAAAATTTAATTTTCATTCAATAAGAGTAAACTTCGTTACAAACTTCCCTACAAAAAAAAGAGAAGAATAAAAAAAAAGAAAGAAACATGCAGGTCGTCAAAGCTCTTGACCAGGCTTGGGAATCAGACTTGGCGAACTCTTGGTGGCAGCAAGGGTAGAAGATTTCCCAGGGACCCCAGTAACAAGCTTGACCTTATCGACATTCATTGATAAATCCAACCCACCTCTAATTTTCTAGACATCCTTCAACAAATCGAGACAACAGGAGACGTAGGAAGGATAGAAGCGATCTGGAGCTGGATAAGAGTCATGAGGCACTAAGGAGGCGTAGTAATCAACCCCAGCTTTACAAGCTAAGGCTAATTCAGCCTTCCCTATAGGGTCGTGATGCCAGTCGTCGACCACTTTCTTTCTATGTTGCTCTGAATCTAGATGAGCGAGTTGGTCCTCTAATTTCTCGACAAGGACCATGGACATCTGATGATTTGATTGCAGCTCTTCAAAGTCCCTACTCGTCTTTACAAGAGACAGGTGACTTGTTCGAGCCTCTGCCTCAGTTGTCGTCCTACGACGCTTCTCGTACTCGGCTTCCGCCTATAGCTGAACCATCTTCCTTTGAAGGTCCTCGATGGTCCCCATCTGCTTGGAGAACTGGATCCAAAAACTCTTGAGGAGCTCTTCCGTCTCATCCAGACTCCGGCACCAAGCGCCTTCTTTATGAGCCAACTCGGCCTCCAAAACAGTGATCCTCTTCTCTGCCTCTTCCTTGGCCGACCTCTCCTTAGCCAGCTCTGCGTGGCCTTCCAAGGGACGCTCAAGTCGATTGAACAGGGTTTGTCCTAGCAAAAGTCCTCTAAGCTAGACAAGCTTGAAGAGCTTGGTGTATGCTAACACTTGGCGTATCCTCCAAAATCCTCCTGTCAGCACCATTCTCCATCTGATTTGACGTAGTTCTAGCTCTCCCCTCGATACCATCGTCAACCCTAATCGGCTCCTTGCTAGGATGACGAGACGCCTCAGGATTAGCGCTAGGGCTGACAGCATCCTCCTCGACCACTTGGGCTGTAATCTCCCTGCCAGGAGAAGACTCGTCTATCCATCCCATATTTTCCAAGCGGTTAAGCTGAGTTATCAACGGACCATCCCAACTGGTCTAACTAGGTGCCGCCTCTCAACCCTTATCCTTCCCTTCAATTCAGAGGTAATGTTAGCTGCTTGAGGCATCAAGACAGCCACCTCCTCTGTGCTAAAAGACCCCCTTGGCTTCTTATGAGGTCTAGCAGTGGAGCTCACCCCCTCGATCCCTGTATTCCTCTCGTGATTTTCGGCTAACAGAGGAATGGAGGTCGTCCTTACCTCAAAGCCAGTGGAAGGCAAAATCATGGACATACCCTCCGTTCAGAGAGACACATCGTCAAATAGAGCATAGCTCTCTTGGGGCCCAGCATAAGAGTGGATCTTTTCCAGATCCGTCATCTTGGATTCACTAAGGGTGACTGGCCGTAAGCGTCTTCACTCGCCACCGGCCAGTCCGAGCAGGCGAAGACACTGTCACCACCATAAACCCACACAAACTGCCTCATCCAACTCCAAAGAGTCAGAAAGATAGTGGAAATAGTAATGTGGGTCCTTCTCAGCCGACCCATCCTAATTAAATGTGATGCGGTATAATTATGTACCAAAAATTACAAGTGCACAATTGATCAAGTTATAGTATAAAAGATATCAATCCCACGAGGAAGGTGAATTTAAGAGATTATTAGAATTGGTTCTTGTGTTTTGTGCATGACAATTAGAATTAAAGAATAAGTATGATTATGGAGAGAGATGTGATGAGTGATTTTTGTGAATATATGCAAGAGATAATAAATTGAATTTTAGAGAAGAAAGAATCAAAGAATAAATGAAATCACAAGGTAAGAAAGAAGAATGAATAAAATCAAGAAATAAAACCAAGAACGAAATTTTTTTTTAAGAAAGTTAAGATGGAGGATTCAAAAGAGGTAAGAAACCTAGAAAGTAATCCACTAGCTAATTTTAATTACAAAATACAAACTATTCTCTTTTTATTATAACTCAACTTAGATTTATTAAGCATAGACTATCAAACCATTTAAGGAAAATATAACCTATCAAATTATCATCTAAGTCAAAATTACTATTCATGATAAGAACAACAATAAGATAATAATCCTAGAATTCATAAGCATAATCTATCAAACCATTTAAGATAAGTATAGATTATCAAATTCTTCTTCTACCGATTAGTTCTCTAGTTGATTATCCTAAACATGAACATTTTAAGTGAAAGAGAATAATTTGCATATTATAAAGGAAATTAAACTAGCATCATACAATTCTAAGATTCCTACAAGAATTATTTTTACATCTTAAGAAATAAAAACAAGAAGAAAAAGAACTAATTACAAAAAGAAAATAAAAATCTAAACTATGAACATGAAATAAATCTAACTACAAAGAATTAAAATCTAAACTACAAAAATATATTACAAAAATTAAATGCAAGAAAATAAATCTACTCTACAAATTAAAGTACAAAAAGAAATAAAAAGACAAGAAAATAAATCTACACTACAAGCATGAATTTAAATCTAACTAATAAGCAATAATAAAGAAATTACTAAAAAGAAATAAAAGAGAAAAGAAATACAAACCTTCAAATTGCTCTTCATCTCCATCCTCATCATTCAACAAAGAGGAGAAAGAACAAATTTAAAGTGGAGAAAAATTATAATTATTAATTACAACTAAAGTTATAATTTTTAGAAGAACTTCTCAATTAAGAGTAGCCCTCCTCTCCAAATGGAGTTATAAAATTTTTTACACCTTTAACCCCTCACTCTCTACCCCTATTTATAGTAAACATCAGTGAATGAGAGCCATTGGATCGAAATCTTATCCAAAAACATCAATTTTCAGCCATAGATTCGTAACAAACTGCCAAGGGTATTGATGCCAGCATCGATAGGGGTATCGATGCCGGCATCGATACGGGCATCAATGCTGGCATCGATGCCCCCATCGATGCTGGCATCGATGTGTAGATCTCTTCTTTTTCAGCCCGCATCTTCTTTTCTTCTATGGACTTGTGGGCTTTTGGCATTTTTTTGGCAATTCCTTGGCGTTTTGGGCTTCATTGCTTCATGGGCTTTACTTCTTCTTTTGGGCTTTTGGATAAATTGGAAATTTAATTTTCCAATGGGCTTCTTGATGCATTTCTTCATTTAATCAATGAGTTTTTGTTGAGAGATGACAATTTGAGATTTATTCTTCATTAACCTGTAATTAAAAGATAAAAACAATTATTAGTAATATATTTATTCATATAAAATAGATAATGAGGGTATAAAACTGTAATAAAATGTGATTATCAAAATACCCAAGCAATCTCAAGCTTGGTTGGACTCCAACACGGTGGCAGATGATGATAAAGCCACCAGAATTCCTACTACATTCGGATAGAACTAGGAAGGAGAGACCCCTAGAGCAGCGTGCACCTCCTTGATAAAAGGGTGTAAGGGCAGCCGTAAGCCATACTCCAAATGGGCTAAGTATAGCTGCACTCGACCCTCGCCATGGTAGTACACTGGCTCGCTCATCTCTGACACCACCAAAGTAAGAGTTCGAGGGATATTGTATTCATCATATAATCCCATAAGGTTGTCCATATGGACCTTCGAGCAGATAAGGAAAAGTGCAGTAAGGCTCTCCTTACTACGGCCAGAGTTTGAAGTTTGGGAAACCATGGAAGATTTCTTCTTAGAAAAAGCTTGGAGGAATATTGGGAATTTTTCAGAGCAAAGGTTCATAACAGAATTATCTTATCATTGAAAAGCTATTTATAAGCTTTCAAGGAAGAGTTTAGAGGGATTTTCAAAAGACGCAGCGATTTCCGAAGCAACCAAACCAGATCCACATCAAAATCTAAAGCGGTTCACTCGAAACACGAAGCATCACCCTCATTTAAAGTCCCACGTCCTAATATTTGAAAAGTGAAAGATCCACCCTTTTATCCATGACGCTTCATCTCCTAAAAAGACGGTTCAGATCTTTTGTTGACGTTAACCATGAATAATGGAGTTATCAATGGGTGTCCAATTAGGACAAGCCACATGTTCAAGGTTGAGACCTCTCAGTTTCTCGTCCTCAGCAGGCTTTAATTGATCAAAGCATATCTTATTTCTTTCGGAGTCAACTAAAAGCCAACTCCAAATGAAAGGGGCTAACTGTTATGGTGTCCACTCACCCAATATACAATATTTTCTATGTAATACAATAAGAGTCCTAGTCAACTTCTAAGAGTTCTAAGCAGTCAAGTCCTAAGTCGACTAATAAGCCCTTAGCTCTTTATCAAGGTAAGCCCAAGGCACCACATATGGGCGATTCCTCCAGTACAACTCGACCATCATGGCTAGATTACAAGACCTTGGTACCTTATCAAGGTATAAACCCAAGGCACAATTACAGAGACGTCGGCCCCATCGACTCATCAAGTTGGCACCCTGGTATCGATACAAGAGGCGATATTAGCCAATACGAGAGATCCTGACATTCCAGACTAGTCGACATCTTTATATCGACTCGAAAGATGGTTATTAATATGAGATAAGATGCTGTTTCGCCTAGTCGGACAACCGACACTCCTAAGTCGACACGAAAGGCGGTGCCGGTCGACCCTTTTATCAAGGACGACCCTATTTAGGACCACTTGACCACTCACTGGACATTTCTTAGAAACAACTTAAGGGACTTTTCCTGCTGTCGACTAAGTTGAGGACTCGACCCCGGCCTCAAGCCTCTCCCCTAGAGCAAATGTCGACATCTCAGTCCACCTCGAGCAAGTCTTATCCAGATTTTGGCCCGAGAAGTCTCCATGACTTGTTAGCTTAATCACTTCCTGGAAAATACGTAGATACGTTCTCCCATAATGAAGTGACTTCCCCTCCATTCGTCAGTCGACACCTATAAAACGAGGGATGACTCAATATGCCAACGTGCCCTCTGCCACATTCACAAGTCACTTCCCGGATATCATGGAGACGCGATCTCCCATGTTGAGATGACTTCTCTTCCAGTCACCGGGCGACACTTGTAAAGAGAGGGATGACTCATCTTCCAGCTCACGCTTTATCACCGCCATTCTGCATGGCCGAAATGACCAATCTGCCATAGACATCCACTATATAGATGGATGCTATTCACCAAGAAGAGGAGAGAGGCAAAGAGAAGCCTAAAAAAATAAAGCAACACAAAAGGCAAGAAGCAAATAACAATCTAAATCTTTCTTATGACCCAATGACTATCTCTAATGCATATAGAATAAGAACCACTATTTCTAAACTCCACTCAAGTTCATGTTTATCAACTGATATGATCGTTAGAGGAATCACGGGGGAAGCAGACCCCGCCCTCTCACGAGTTATTTCTGTCAATGCAGCGCGGACACAAGGCCCTCGTTCAAGAACTAGGCATAAAGTTGGAGAAGGGAACGGACCCTCCATCACCCCGCAACAATCCTTTTATAGATTAATAGTCTATTTGATATCAAGCATCAACAATAATGGTTTTGTATAGTTCTACGATGTTATTTTTAGGGGAACAAAAAAATTATTTTAGTATTTTTCTTTAGATGTGAAAGCAAAAAAAGATTATCAGAATCACAATATTATAAACATTTGGAGACAATAAAAATTTAATACAAATCACGGCAAAAAGACTAGTAATATCTATAAAAACTACAAACATGGAGCTCTGGTGTTACACTTACTTTGGAGTTTTGATTGTTTTGGCTCTATTTCTACAAGTTCTTCCTCTTTTATTTATTTTATTTTATTTTATTTTTTGCGGAAATAAGTTCTTATATTTTTTTGTTTTGTTTATCTATAATTACATTTTTATTAATTTTTATTAATTTTTATACCCTCATTTTCTATCTTATTTAAATAAATATGTCACTAATAACATGTTTTATTTTAATTTATAGGTTAATAAAGAATTAATGCATAAAAGCCCAAAAGAATCAAATCTTCTGATTTTCTACAATTTATTGAAGCCTAAAAATGAAGACAAAAGAAGGCCTAAGAAAGCTAAATGATCCATGAAGAAATTGGGTCAAGAAATAGACAAAAATAAAAATATGTTGCAAACTAATTGGACAACCGATGTGTGCACAACATAAACAGTTATATGGTTTAGATTTTATCTTTGTTCTCTAAGCAAAATTCAAGGGTTCTTATTCATTGTTGTAGGCTAAATTTTTTTATAAAAACTCTATTTGGAGAGGAGCGATACTCTTAATTAAGAAAACCTTCCAAAATTATAACTTTGTTGTAATTAATAAAAAAAAACTTACCTCTTCATATTTTTTCTCTTTATTTGTTTATGAAGATGAAGATAAATATAAAATAAAGATAGGAGATTTGCCTTCAAGGGGCTAGAACCCCTCTTGTAATAGATGTTTCCTTTTTCTCTATCATTTTTACTTAGATATTCATATTTTAGGATTTTAATTTTTTAGTGGATTATATTTATTTTGATGCCTTGCAGAGTAGATTTACTTCCATGTTTTTATTTTTTATTATTTTTTGTATTATTTTATAGTTAGATTTATTTTTATGTTAATAGTTTACATCTTTATTTGTTTGTTCTTATTCTTACTTTCGTAGTTAGTTTTATTTTTTCTTACATTTTATTTTCTTTCTTTCATACTCTCTACTTTAGATTTTATCTCTGTATTTTTCAAAATGTGTAACTAAAATCTTGTAGGAATTCTAGAATTGTACGAAACTAGTTTTGATTTTTTATAAATTTTGAATTGCTCTCTGGTGCTTAAGATGATCATGTTTAGGATAATCCACTAGAGAACTAATTTGTAGAAAAAAAATTAATAATCAATGCTTATCTTAAGTGGTTTAATAGGTTATAACTATGAATTCTAAAATTAATATCTAGTTGTTGTTCTTTTCATAAATATTAATTTTATTTGGATGATAATTTAATAGGTTATGCTTTCCTTAAGTGGTTTGATAGTCTATGCTTAATAAATCTAAAGTAAAATATGATAAAAAAGAATAGTTCATAAATTCTAAGTGAAATTGACTAGTTGATTCAATTCTAGATTCCTGTTTTCTCTAATTATTTTTCTCCATCTTTTACTTGTGATATTCCTCTTAATTCTTGATTTCCCTTTATTTGTTTCTTATTTTCCTCTAATTTCTTCTTCCTCTTAATCTAGTTTTATTTTATTTGCATATAATCACACTCACTCTCTTTATTTGTCCGTAACAACATTTATCACTCTTAATTATATAACACGCAACTTAGAAAGCAATTTTGATTATCTCCTACAACACCTTCTTCGAGAAATCGATATCTTTTATATTATGATTTGATAGTTATTAACTTATAACTTAGGTTTTATTTATGTCCTATCAATTATTAAGACTGTATTCCTATAAGTGGTCTGGTCTATGGGAAGAGTTCCATTGTTTTTCCTGTCTTTTTGGACAGTAAGTGATAACATTTAAACTGGTTGGTTTAGGGTAGGATTTTCTCGATATTATTCACGTAGATCATCAATATTTTGAAACTATAGCTAGCCCTCCAATATTTTAAAATTAGTCCCTCAAATTCATTAAGTATTTTTTTAAATTAGTCCCTCTAGTTTGCACCATGTTGAAAGATTTGGGGGAATAATTTCAATATGTTACAGATTTCGGGAACTAATATCGTAAAAACACTTTAAAGTAAAGGTCTAGGTATGGAAAGGAAACCCTCATATGCCATCAATTTTGATATAAACAACAAGAGCTGATGCCAATAATATATGAATATTAAAGATTAGTTTAGTTCTCAGGTTCTAGCTCCTGTATTTATTAGGGAGAGCAACTAGCAAGATGCCATGGCGCATTGTAGCATGATTTGATAAGTCACCTTAATTATTTCCTTATATCTTGTTGTGGAATATTTTCTAGCAACTAGCAAGGCGTTGTCATTGTATATATTTGCAACTGCGAGGCTAAGGACGCCCAGCAAGTCCTCTACCTTAACAGGACTAGAAAAAGAAGCAAATAGAAAAGGTTGAGCTTGAGAGCAATAATTTTGAGAAGCTTTGAGCTACATATAAATATATATATTTAGTAGTTTATTAACTTTAAGGGCATGTTAATTTGGATTTGTAGGGGGTGAAGGGAAGTTAAGGGAAACTAGGTGAGAGAATGGAAGAGAAGGGAAGGGAGTTCCCTTCCCCTTGGTTACACCCCAATTTGGGGGTAACAAATTTTACACTATTAGGGGGTGAACCAAGGGGAACCAGGCTGAATTAACTTCACCTCCTAAATGCTCCCAAACAAGGTGAATGGTTCCCCTAACTTTCCTTCACCCTTATTCCCCTCAATCCAAACAAGCCCAAGGCCTTGTTTGACAATCTTACAAAATTAAATCAGGCTCAAATCTCATTTAATTTTGAGAAGAATTCGGTTTGAGAAACACTAGACTACAGTTGGTCTAGTTTTTCCTAAGCTAAAAAAAATAAAATAAAAATAAAATAAAAAATAAAAATAAGAAACCTTTAAACTGGTTCTATTTTGTACCACTCTCTATTAGCTACTCAAAACTAGGCAATGATAGGTCCCAGCTTAATTTTGTGCAGTTTCACAAGACGACGCTAAGTGTGTGTTCGTCAACACATCCAAAACTAGGTCAAGATCACTTCCGACCTAGTTCTATCTTAGATTATATCTGGTACTAACTAGGAGAGTAACAATCCAAACTAGATATGCTTTATTGACCAACTTTTATCCTATAAAAGTTAGGTCGATTCTAGCCCATTTTTTGTCAACAATTCAATACCGAGTCAGGTACAATGTTGGCTTAGTTTAAATAATTGACAAACACACCCAATAAAACATATAACTCAGACGAGTTCTGGCACATCCGTATAAGTTCCTTAATTTGGGCATGTTTAGTTGGTTTCTTAGAAACCAAAAGAAAATAAAATGACAGGAGGAAACCAATTTTGATGGTTTCCACCCGTATTCTTAAAAAAATTATCTAATTAAGTTTCCTAAACTTTGAATCACATCACAAATTAAGAAAAAACTATTACAAAAAATATATTTTCTATAATTGTTTTCCTTGATTTTTTGGCAATCAAATAGCCCTTTAATTTCCAGCTACGAAAGTAGCTGCTGAAACAAATGATTGTTAAAATTTCATGATCAGAATATCTAATTTATTAAGGGGCTGTTTGGTTGGCTAAAAAGTAAAATAAGGAAATCAATTATAAAAAACATATTTTATAATAGTTTTTTTTTGTATTTGATTCCCTTTTTAAAACTAAGAAAAAAGATAAGATGAGATGAGTTGTCACCATATTATTGGATGATGTGACTTATTTTTAAGGAAACTCATTTCATGACTTTTTTTTTTTGAAGAAATGGATGGAAATAAACTTTTAATGGCTTCCTTATCCTATTTTATTTTCTTTAATTTTAGGCAATTAACCAAACATGCCCTAAATTTAAAAAAACATGTTCGTTATACATGAGAAATAAACACACATGAGTTTTAATTAGTTTATCAATATATGGAAATATATTTAGGAAAATGCACAAAAGAAACTACAGAAGGTTTTAGTGTGCTAATTGGCCCTTTTGGGCCAAGCTCATCGGGCCTGGCTTCTGACTAAATTAAATAGACTGAAAATTTAGTTCATGTTCAACTCAAAGTTTGTAGACATGTAGCCAAACCCAGTAAGACTACTCGCGAGCCTTCCATGCTTCCATGAAACATTGATATGAGTTATAGGGTTTTTGTTAAGAAGATCCGTTTGAAATAGGTTCAATTATCAGAAAACCCCCTTTTAAAAAAAATTAGAAACCCAAATTAAGTTAGAAATTTATTAGAAAATCTTCATTTAGCTTTGAGATATTATATCAAGGAACCTTCTTAAAAGTATGTAATTTCAAAGTTAAAAACGGATTCCCAATAAAATCTTAAAGTTAAAAAAAATTTTTGATTGCCCTTTTGGCCTTGGGGGCTTTTCTTATATTTTGAAAGTTATGGTTAATTACTCTTGAGCCAACTTGAATCCAAACAGATTATGCCTAGCACATCTCTACAGATAACCCAACTTATTGGCCTTTGTAAGAGGATAGGCGGAGGTTTAAGGTTAAGGATTATTCTCATCCCTTTTTTATTCCTTCATTTCGTTTACTTTGACTCTAATAAATATTTGGGAAATAGTTGGGGCTATGCTAAACCTCTAAAACAGCAAGAAACACAATATAGAGAAAAATACATCAAAATTTACGAGGTTCGGCAAACTTGTCTACGTCATCGGGAGCCACACAATTAATTTCTTATTAATCAAAGAAATTACATTGCAAGAGCAGATCTTAAACTTGAGATCTCTCAATAAATACAATACCAACACTGTAGCTACAATGTTATTTCCCTCTCTTTAATTCTCAACCTCCTACAATGCCCCCTTCTTAAATCCTCCCCTCAAATCTCAGAGCGCTGGAGCAAAAAATAAAAGGGCAGAGAGAGAGGGGGGAGAGAGAGACAGAGAGAAAGAGAGAGAGAGAGAGAGAGAGAGAGAGAGAGAGAGAGAGAGAGAGAGAGAGAGAGAGAGAGAGAGAGAGAGAGAGAGGTCGCCGCCACCCCCTGGGTCTGAAATTGCGAGGAGAGAGAGAGAGAAGAAGAAGAAGCGTAGGAGAGAGGAGCTCTGGGTTCCCTTAAATAGGGAAATCCTAGGTTGGAAAACGACAAGCTGGCGATAGGCTGTCGCTAAACACGGGTGTGCTCGAGCTCGCCTAAACCAACCCCGCATGCGTCGACCTCGCATGAATATTCGAGCTCGTCTGAGCTCCTCGACATCACCTGTGGAATTTGTTAGACTCTAGAGGGGGGGTGATTAGGGTCTTATGCTAATCTAATCCGATTAAATACCAATTAAAATTAATTAACAAGTTATCCTAGCAAGTATGAAATACAACAAGATATATGAGCTAGGATAAGCAATATGAACAACAAGATATATTCTAACAAAGAGATATAGGTAATGTATGTGCAAGGATATATAAACTCAAGGGTAAACAATCTAAACTAGATAGTGGGCAATATAATCAACAAGCAATATACAAAGGCGATATAAGATATGAACATAAAAGTAAGTGCGCCAATGCAATCACAAACAAACAATATGATTACGGAGTTCGGTCCCCACGACCTACGTCTCCGCTCCTCACCTCGAGGAGATCTCCACTATCACAACCGGGTTTTCTACGTTCACCCGAACAATGTTTACATCTCACAATACAATCACTATGCAATCACACCTCACACACTAAGTGTTGGTCCTAGCCCGTGTCCTCCTCCTCAAGTGCTTGGTTACAACCTCTCCCTAGGCACGTCAACCGACACCACTCCTCTTGGATTCGACCCCGTCTCTCACCACACACTTCTCTCGGTGTACAAGTGTAATACAAGTGAATCCTCACAATTAGGCTCAATACAAAGTGTTTGTTCTCTACAATGAATGAGAACGAATTATAAGCTCACTCTCTAAGATACACAATCCCACAACCCAATTATACTATGAATGTAAATACAATAAGCTCAATGGTTGTGTGTGTACAAAGAGATAAATAAAATCAACTAAACTCAATATAAACACTAGCTTAATAAAATGATAATCAAACAATAAAATGTAAAGCTAGATTGAGTTTAGAAAACTTCTCCAATAAATGACAAGAGTGAGAGAGAGATGATTTGAAGCCCAAACACCAAAGATTATCTCCTCAAGCCCTTGTGAAATTATCTTCACAAACCAAACTCTTAAACACACTTAGAAAACCTTAAACAAACTTGTAAAAACTCTTTAAAACTTTTCTCTTAGTTAGTTTAGAAGTATAAGGACATGAGGTATTTATAGGCTCATCAAACAACCCCAAAAACCCAACCAAAACCCTTAAACACATTAAAATAATTAAAGCTGGAAACTAGCCGTTACTGTTCAAACGGCTATATATAAGTCGACTTAACAGGTGACACAAGTCGACTTGACAGAAAGAAAAACAGATGCAGAAAGACAGTTTATAAGTCGACTTATAGTAGACTTATAACAAGTCGACTTAGAGTAGACTTATGATAAGTCGACTTAGAGTAGACTTATAACAAGCACAGAACAGTAAAAATTAACTTTGAAGTGCCTTTAAAAATAGCAAATAAATTCCAAAAACTATGAAACTTTGGGAAATTATTATAAACATGTTAATGAACATGTTACAAAAAGAATTTTTGGAATTGCACTTTCCAAAAGTGAAAACTCATCATTTTATAAAACTAGTCCAAAACATGAAAAGTAAACATACATGTTTTTGACATTTGACATAAACCATGTTTTGAAACTTTGTAAAATGATTTTATAGACTTGATGGAAAGTATAAACTATAGTTGTTAAGTCTATAAGCCATATAAACCAAAAACACAATATTTTTCCAAATGCAAAAGAATATGAAACATATAAAAGTATATATGAAGATATATATTATTTCATATCTATATAGCTAAACCAAAACATATATGTATATATATAACTATATATATACAAAAATCAAAACGTGTATGTGTGTATATAATTAAGCTTAAAGTACTAACACACATAATATAAAACCTAATCTAAATTACCCAAGCTTGATGATCTTCAACGAAGCTCTATCTTGGTACACTTGCGGATGAAGCGGGATCTTGGATCTTTAACTTGAATGTAATGCTTCACTCCACAATTCCGCCAACCTCCATTTGATATGATCGTTATAACGCAATCCATCCATCCTCCAACTTGTTGTTTGCCTAGAATAAATATAAAAACACAAACACTAGACAAACAATATTAGAAGTAAATTGTTTGTTAAACATCATCAAAACAAGAAGGCCAACAATCTCCCCCTTTTTGATGATGACAAACAATTTACAAAAAGGATATATGCATGAAAGGAAATGAATATACAATGTATAATATATCATGCATATAAACAAGAAAGAATATACTCACAATATTTCTCCCCCTTTGACAACATCAGAAAGGGGATAAAGGGATGAAGAGAGCGAAAGCTCCCCCTACAAATAAGCATAGGTGAGTATAAAACAAGAAATATATAGAATAGGGAATAGCTCCCCCTATCAAAATGCCATATAAAATATATGCAATAAAGATCATGGCAAAACATGTGAGCAAGCATAGATGAAAAATATGTTAAACACAACTCACATACATAGAGACAATGAGAACACAAATGAGTATATTAATGTAAAAAATAGTGTCTCATATCAAAGAACATAAAAACATGTGTAAAAGTAGATCTATGAAATCAAAAGAAAAAAGAGCATGAGAATCATGCAAAAATGTTTTCAAATGAGAACAAATCAATCAAATGAAATCATAAATAAAAATTTAAATTATAAAACCAAATCATCATTGATTTTCAAAAATCAAGAGAGGCAATCATATCTAGCTCTTGAGCTAGTAACAACCCATATAAACGTTTTTTGCATCCGGTAAACAATGTTTGGGAATAAACACCCAATAAATCCGGAGGGTTATATAAACATAGTCCTCTCATCAAAACAAAATTAATAATCATGAAAACAAAAGAATTTGATCAAAGAAAATTTGTTTTCATAAAAAGTTTTAAAGCATAATTTTCAAAACCAAGAAAAAGAAAATTTAAAACCATTAAAATTCTTGGTTTAAAAATCAAATTTGTTTTGGTACCCAAGAATTCTTGGTACCAAAAGATTTAGGAACATGACCCCTATCAATTAAGCTTAAAGCCCTTAGGTTTTGAACCCGTTTGGGCATATGTGGTGCACGGGATCGGTCATAGCAATAATCACTCAAATGACCCTTCCGATTGTAATATGTACAATGGAAAGGAAGCATTTGCTTATGTTGACCATTAAAAAGTGCACGTGGAACATTTGCAAACAAAGGTAAATTATTTGAAGCTTTTTGCAAATGTAAAACATTATCAAAACAAAACTTTCCTAAGTGGCCAAATCTACCACAAACATTACATTTATAAACATGTGGTCTACTAGAAGCATTTGGCAAATGAGACTTATTTTTCAAATCAAAATAATATTTGGCCAAATGACCAAAACGATCACAAATATCACATTTAAACACATGAGCATGCTTATGTTGAACATGATGAGTATGTGCATGTGTATGTGATGAAGAAACTTGATGAGATGCACAAGAAGCATTGATATTATTATTTTTAGATTTTTGTGCATCATAGCAAAATTTAGATAAATGGCCTTTACGACCACAAATTGAACACTTGTAAACTTTGCTATATATATGTGCATGGTGTATGGGATGTCTAGATATGGTAGCATGAGACTTAGCACATATATCCATAAGTTTCTTGTGATTATTAATACATGTAGTAAGAGTTGAATCTAAAGAAGAAATACGGTTTTTAACATCATTCAACTCATCATTAGACATATGTGTATTTTTATTAAAAGTAGAACATATATAGTCATCTATAAAAGAAGCCGTATCATTTTGTATGTTCTTTACTTCTAACATGGCATTATCTCTTTCATGAGTTAAGCTAGAAATGGATGATGTTAATTTTTTGTTTTCCAAGTTTAACATATCATTGTTTTCTTTAAGATTTTTATTTTCTTTAGCAATGATATCAAACTTGGATACTAGCTTCTCATGATCGGATTCTAAATTATCATGCTTGCATTTTAAATCATTAAAATCTTTATGCAATTTGTTGCAGGCATGCAATAATTTCTTAGATGCACAAGTAAGTTCATCACTAGATAACTCATTATCGGGTTCGAACTCGCAAACCTCACTAGGGCTATCGTCTAGTGCTCGTGTGCATGATGCTCCATATGAACTTGAAGCGGGATCCTCTAAAGCTTGTCGGATCGCCTCCAAGTCTCCTTGATGTGCTTCTATAAATATCCATAAGGTGTAAGCACTATCAAAATGAACAAACTTGTTAGACATAGAAGAGTTAAAAGCATTTAACAAATATTCTAACAAAATGTTGTTCATAGTAAACATTCGATGATCATTTTTATTCCACTTGGATTTCTCCAAAATGGGCACAATATAAGAATCATCTATAATTTCCCATAAATCAAAATGTTTAGATCTAACAAATAGCTTAAATCTAACATACCATTGGGCATAGGGGAAATTATCTAATCTAGGAGCAATACTAGAATCATAGCCTAAACAAGATGCATCATTCATATCCATAATTTGTAAAAAATATGCAAGCAAGATGCAAATGTAATCAAAACAAGATTAGCACAAAAAGAAAACTCGGATCTTTAACTCAAGGCGATTAGACCTTAAATCAAAGAGCACCAAGCTCTGATACCAATTGTTAGACCCTAGAGGGGGGGTGATTAGGGTCTTATGCTAATCTAATCCGATTAAATACTAATTAAAATTAATTAATAAGTTATCCTAGCAAGTATGAAATATAACAAGATATATGAGCTAGGATAAGCAATATGAACAACAAGATATATCCTAACAAAGAGATATAGGTAATGTATGTGCAAGGATATATAAACTCAAGGGTAAACAATCTAAACTAGATAGTGGGCAATATAATCAACAAGCAGTATACGAAGGCGATATAAGATATGAACATAAAAGTAAGTACGCCAATACAATCACAAACAAACAATATGATTATGGAGTTCGGTCCCCACGACCTATGTCTCCGCTCCTCACCTCGAGGAGATCTTCACTATCACAACCGGGTTTTCTACGTTCACCCGAACAACATTTACACCTCACAATACAATCACTATGCAATCACACCTCACACACTAAGTGTTGGTCCTAGCCCGTGTCCTCCTCCTCAAGTGCTCGGTTACAACCTCTCCCTAGGCACATCAACCGACACTACTCCTCTTGGATTCGACCCCGTCTCTCACCACACACTTCTCTCGGTGTACAAGTGTATTACAAGTGAATCCTCACAATTAGGCTCAATACAAAGTGTTTGTTCTCTACAATGAATGAGAACGAATTATAAGCTCACTCTCTAAGATACACAATCCCACAACCCAATTTTACTATGAATGTAAATACAATAAGCTCAATGGTTGTGTGTGTACAAAGAGATAAATAAAATCAACTAAACTCAATATAAATACTAGCTTAATAAAATGATAATCAAACAATAAAATATAAAGCTAGATTGAGTTTAGAAAACTTCTCCAATAAATGACAAGAGTGAGAGAGAGATGATTTGAAGCCCAAACACCAAAGATTATCTCCTCAAGCCCTTGTGAAATTATTTTCACAAACCAAACTCTTAAACACACTTAGAAAACCTTAAGCAAACTTGTAAAAACTCTTTAAAACTTTTCTCTTAGTTAGTTTAGAAGTATGAGGACATGGGGTATTTATAGGCTCATCAAACAACCCCAAAAACCCAGCCAAAACCCTTAAAAACATTAAAATAATTAAAGCTGGAAACTAGCCGTTACTGTTCAAATGGCTATATATAAGTCGACTTAACAGGTGACACAAGTCGACTTGGCAGAAAGAAAAACAGATGCAGAAAGACAGTTTATAAGTCGACTTATAGTAGACTTATAACAAGTCGACTTAGAGTAGACTTATGATAAGTCGACTTAGAGTAGACTTATGATAAGTCGACTTAAGTCGACTTATCATAAGTCGACTTAGAGTAGACTTATAACATGCACAGAACAGTAAAAATCAACTTTGAAGTACCTTTAAAAATAGCAAATAAATTCCAAAAATTAAAACTTTGGAAAATCATTATAAACATGTTAATGAACATGTTACAAAAAGAATTTTTAGAATTGCACTTTCCAAAAGTGAAAACTCATCATTTATAAAACTAGTCCAAAACATGAAAAGTAAACATACATGTTTTTGACATTTGACATAAACCATGTTTTGAAACTTTATAAAATGATTTTATAGATTTGATGGAAAGTATAAACTATAGTTGTTAAGTCTATAAGCCATATAAACCAAAAACACAATATTTTTCCAAATGCAATAGAATATGAAACATATAAAAGTATATATGAAGATATATATTATTTCATATCTATATAGCTAAACCAAAACATATATGTATATATATAACTATATATATACAAAAAATCAAAACGTGTATGTGTGTATATAATTGAGCTTAATGTACTAACACACATAATATAAAACCTAAACTAAATTACCCAAGCTTGATGATCTTCAACGAAGCTCTATCTTGGTACACTTGCGGATGAAGCGGGATCTTGGATCTTTAACTTGAATGCAATGCTTCACTCCACAATTCCGCCAACCTCTATTTGATATGATCGTTATAACACAATCCATCCATCCTCCAACTTGTTGTTTGCCTAGAATAAATACAAAAACACAAACACTAGACAAACAACATTAGAAGTAAATTGTTTGTTAAACATCATCAAAACAAGAAGGCCAACAGAATTCCTTGAGCTCGCCTGCCTGGTCCTCACCCACGCTCACTTGTGTGGATCTCGATCTCATCTGGAGCGCTGACCTCGCCTGCAACTTCAACCTCGCCTAAGTTGGAGCTAGAGCTCACCTGTCCTCGTTATCGATCTCGTCGGATCTTGACTAGACTTCGAGCTCCTCGCTTGCAGGTAGGTTTGGGCAACACCCAAATCAAACAATCTCCTACTTGAAGACCAAACCGCCGTCAGCAAGCTATCTCAACAAGCACCTTCTCCTGTGTGGCTCCGCCTTCATGACCTATGCATGAAGGCTAACTAAAATTATGCATAACTCTAGTTTTTGAAAGGTCACTGCCTTTGTCAACATATCCGCTGGATTCTTACTTCCTTGGATCTTCTGTTGAAATCCTTTAACAACTTGTCGGGCTCTGTATCTTCTGAAATCATCCTGTTCCTTTTTTACTCGATACATCCACTTGTTGTGATGTGCCTTCTTCCCCATGGGCAACTCAGCTAATTCCCATGTCTGGTTGGAGATCAGAGATTTTATCTCTTCTTTCATAGGAAGATCTCACTTGTTCGCATCTTCACTCTAACAAGCTTCATCATAGCTTTCAGGCTCCCATCCATCTGTCAGCAACATATAATTCATGAATCTGTTGTTAGGCACAGGAGAATGAGAAGATCTTCCCAATATCGGATCTGGTGCGTCGGGCTCCTACGCACCATTCTGTCCAATATGCTCTTCTGGCTTAGGACCTTCTGCATTGGTTTCTTCTGAGAGTTACTCGGGATATCATATGCATCTACAAATGTTAACTTGCTCTCTGATTCATCTGTCTTGTGCATGTCCTTATACATTACCTTCTTGTTGAATATCATATCTCTGCTCCTGATCACCTTCGTGTTTTTGTTGTCCCAAATACGGTAGCTGAACTCATCTTCACCATACCCGATGAACGTGCATTTCATGAACTAAGCTTATTCCTGCCTTGATCACTAATATACATATAAGCTACACAACCGAAACCTTTGAGATGTGAGAGTTTTACCTCCTTTGCGCATCATACCTCCTATGGTATTTTGTGCTCCAATGAAACCAATGGACATTGGTTGATCAAGTAAGCTGCTATATTAACTGTTTCTGCCCAAAACTGCTTCGGTAGGGCTGACTGTATACGGATGCTTCTACCTCTCTCTGTCAACGTTATATTCATCCTCTCATCTACACCATTATGCTGAGGCGTACTAGGCACGGTTCTCTCTATTCTGATCCCGTGCTCATAATAGAACTTTTTGAATTCGGTGTCTTCATACTCACAACTATTGTCGGTCCTGAGCTTCTTTATCCTCAAACCGGTCTCATTCTCGACCATGGATTTGCATTTCCTGAAAGCCTCAAAAACTTCTGACTTATGTTTCAGAAAGTAGACCCACACTTTCCGAGAGTGATCATCGATAAAAGTCACAAAGTAGTGTTTCGTACCAATAGACGTGGTGATTGTTGGTCCCCAAGTATCCGAGTGAATGAAGCTCAAGCTTCTCCGTCCTGGGGGTTTTGCCACTTGTCTGAAAGCTGACTCTTTTCTGCTTTTCAAGTATGCATTCTTCACACATGTCTAATTCAACTAATTCTAGACCTGGGGTTTTCCCTTTATGTGCATGATCTTTATCCCCTTCTCACTTATATGACCGAGTCTCTGGTACCACAGTCTTGAAGTCTCATCACCTACTGCAACTAAGATCAAATAACGTGCACCTGTTGTCATATACAGGGTACTAGTCTTCTTCTCTCGGTTAATCGTCATTGCACCTTTAAAAATCCTCCAATCATCACTATAAAAAGTCGTAGTGTAGCCTCCACTAGGCAACTGGCTTACTAAGATTAAGTTCTTTTTTAGGTTGGGCATATGCTTGACATCCTTCAACTCCCATACTGACCCGTTCAACTGAATCTTCACTACACCTTTGCTAATAATGACACACGGTTGATCATCATTAAGGTATACATTTCTAAGGTTTTTGGGGATATACTTCTCAAGGAATTCTTTCTTAGAAGTAGCATGAAATGATGTTTCAGAGTCCAACACCCAAGACTCCTCTTTGCTCTCCAAAGAGCATATCAATGCACCATCTCCTCCGGTGGTGGAAGCAACATTTGTTGGCCTCTTTGTTTTGATGATGTTTAACAAATAATTTATCACTAATATTATTTGTCTAGTATTTATATTTTCTTATTTATTATAGACAAACAACATGTTGGGAAAATGTTTCAAAGTTGTGTTTATGTCAAAACATCAAATTTCATATATTAACTTTTCATGTTTTGGACATACTTGCAAAATACATGAGTTTTCATAATTGGGAAATGCAATTTGAAAAATTTCTTTGTTTACATGCTTATATTATACAAACATTTTTCTAAGTTTTACTAATTTTAAAGTTGTTTTGTTATTTTCAATTGAATTTACAAAACCGAGTTTTCAGCAGTTTTTTAGAAACTATTTATCTGTGTTAAAACATTTCTTTCTCTCAACTGGGAAGAGATTTTTTAGATATTCTTTCTCTAACATGTTTAGATACATGTCAAGAACCTTTCCTCAAAATTTCTTGATTTTTGGAGTTGATTTAATGTTTTTAATTGTTTTTACAAAATCAGATACGCAAATTTCCAGAATCTGTCAAAACCTAAAACTATTTGTTCACGTTGCTACAGTGCGGTCGACCGTGGTACAGTATGGTCAACCGTGACGGTCGATCATATGTAGTACAGAGATCAGTTTTTGAGTTTTTCTTCTCGCGGTCGACCACGACGGTCAACCGCCAATGTTACCGTTGCACAGTAACGGTAACTTGCTGATTTTTATCTTTTAGTGGTTTTTTGGGTTTTTAGGGTTGTTTTCTTCTACCCTATATATACCCCATTGTATTTATAATTTCACACACAATAAGAGAGTTTTAAATAAGTTTAAGAGGGTTTTATAGTTTGTTTTAAGTTTGGGGTTTGTGTTTACAAAGGAGGAAGCTTATGTTGTCAATTGAGGGATTCATCCCCAATCTTCTTCATCCTCTCCTTTGTGTTTATAGTGAAGTTTTCTAAACTCTTATCTAGTTTTACATTTGCTTAGTTATTTGATTATCATTCGTTAAAGCTAGTTTTTATATTGAGTTTAGATTTGATTTTATTTCACTCATTGCTTACACACACCCACATGAGCTTATTGTATTTTTATACATAGTATATTTGAGTTGATGAGAGTTGTAATATTGAGTGTGAGCCTACATTGAGTTCTCATCTATTATAGAGAACAAATCATTTGTTATATTGTGAGATTGTAAGGTTTTCGGTGAAAAAAAAACAGAGTGTGTTGACTGTAAAGTTTTCGGTGAGCTAAAAAACCGAGTGAGAGTGTAAGGTGTGAACGTTAATCAGTGAGCGTTAAAAACTGATATTGTGAGGTGTAAACGTTATTCGGGTGAGCGTAGAAAACCTGGTTGTGATAGTGGATTTCTCTCCGGGAGTGAGGAGCGGAGACGTAGGATAGAAGGTCCGAACTCCGTGATCATTTGAGTGTGTTTGAGTTTGTCATTGACGGATTTTCTTTTGCATTTATCTTATATCGTTAATTGTGCATTGCTCATTTATTTTATCTACTATCTTGTTTATGTTTATTTTACCCTTGTGTTAGTTTATATATCCTTGTATATATTTTTATCATATAGGATATATCTCATTGTTCATATTGCTTATCCTAGCTCACATATCTTGTAGCACATCATACTTGCTAGGATATAACTTATTAATTAATTATATTTGGTATTTAAATCGGATTAGATTAGCATAAGACCCTAATCACCCCCCTCTAGGGTCTAACAATTGGTATCAGAGCTTGATGCTCTTTGATTTAAGGTCTAATCGCCTTGAGTTAAAGATCCAAGTTATCTTTTTATGCTAATCTTGTTTTGATTATATTTGTATCTTGCTTGCATATTTTTACAAATTATGGATATGAATGTTGCATCTTGTTTAGGCTATGATTCTAGTGCTGCTCCTAAAATCAATATTTTCCCCTATGCTCAATGGTGCTTTAGATTCAAAATATGTGTTCAATCTAAAAATATCGATTTATGGGAAGTCATTGATTGTGCTTATATTATGCACACGTTAGAGAAATCCAAGTGGAGCAAACATGATAAAAGAATGTTTACAATGAACAAGATTTTATTAGAATATTTGTTAAATGCTCTTAATTCATCTATGTCTAACAAGTTTGTTCATTTTGATAGTGCTTACAATTTATAAAAACTTATTGAAGCACATCAAGGAAACCTGGAGGAAATCCGACATATTTTGGAGGATTCTTCTTCAAGTGATATTGGAGCTGTTAGCCCTTATATTTTGATGATGTTTTACAACCACCATTATCGGTACTAATGGCTTATTGAGTGCAAATATAGTGAATTCATATATCAAGCATGTTAGTGCCACTAATGGAGGATTAGATGGAATATGCGCTACAACGATGATATCCAAAGGAGGAGGAGGTATAGTGATGAAGCAACGTTATTTCAAGAACACCAAACTCTAATAGAAGCTTCATCCAACTCTAGCTATATCAAGACTCAAGAATTGTATGCGAGGATATTAGCTGGTTTTTATTTTCTCTCTAGTGCTAGAATGTAGACAAAGAGTTATTGATTTTACTTGAAGCTATTGGGACATCACACACACGTTTTTATACTTATAGTTTTGAGCGTTTTTTCATAAAATACTATTTTTCACAAGTATGAGGATCTACTTGCAAAATTTCTTTTCTAAACAATTTGTTTTTAGTATTAAAAATATTTTACAAAGTTTCACAATTTTTAGAAGTCAAATGAATATTTTACAAATATTTTAAGTGAGTCAAAAACTAGTTTTTGGAATGTATCAGTCTACGGTCGACCACTACGGTCGACCGCACCTGTGTTCATTCGTCAGTGGGCAGCAGAGAGTTTGACGGCCGACTACCGCGGTCGACCTTGAGCTAGCCAACACATTCATCAGCCACCTCTAAGTAGTCTGCGCGCTCACCGGCCACCTCCAAGTAGCCCGCGTGCTCACCGGCCACCTCCAAGTGGCCCACACGCTTATCAGACACTTCCAAGTGGCCCGTGCGCTCATTGGCCACCTCAAAGTGGCCTGCGTGCTTATCAGCCACCTCCAAGTGGTTCATGCACTCACCGACCACCTCCAAGTGGTCTACACGCTCATCGGCTAGCTCCAAGTGGTCCGTATGCTCACCGGCCAGCTCCAAGTGGCCCGCGTGCTCATCGGCCAGCTCCAAGTGACCCACACGCTCACCGGCCAGCTCTAACTGGCCCGCGTGCTCATCGGCCAGCTCCAAGTGGCCCGCACGCTCACCGGCCAGCTCTAAGTGGCCCGCGTGCTCATCTAGCTCTAAATTGCCTACACATCCATCATCCAGCTCCAAGTAGCCCGCACACTCATCAGCTACCCAGCTCCAAGTGGCCTGCACACTCGTCGACCATCTCCAAGTTAACGAAATGCATCAAGCGAACCGATGAAGCGTACAAGTTACACTGAAAGGACTCGGTCAAAGCCAGGGGCTCGGCCAAGGCCGAGCCACCACCGAGCCACCATTTAGTTTCTCGCACAGTGCCGAGCCACCGTGAGATAGCTTGCGCCCAGAAATGCTAAAAACGCATTTTTTGATGGTTTTTTATAGTTTTTATGGGATTCTTCTGTTCCAGAGCCTCCCAACTGCTTTGATGTTATGTCAAAATGTGGTTAAGCAGTTATTAATAGAGGATAAGGTTAAATCATCAATTCTTATCCGAAAACACTATAACCAAAGCTTATAAATACAAGCCTAGGGCCTTATACATAGGGGATCGAAAATCAAAGGCGTAGTGCTGTCAAATTGAAGAGTGGAGCATGAGTTTCAGAGGAGGGCCAACATATCTTGGTGAACTTCAACATAAAGAGGAAGCTATTCAAAAGATCTGAGGCTCGTTCCCCTTTTCTCTGGGTCAAACTTGGTTTTGATCTCGATAAGAGTCGTAATCTCGCTTGGTAGAGATTATCACTTTTGTGATTATTTCCTTTGTGAAACAAGAGCATTGATATGATCCGTGACGGTCCACGGACTAACACGTCACCGACACAGGCAAAGATCCCACACAAGTAGTGGGTGACAAGCGTCCTCTACGTGTGTTTGAAGAGAGTTGTAATTTTTATTTTATTTTTTTTGTAACGACGGATCTTATAAAGAGATACACTCTCTTGAATCTGTAATTGATAAACAATTAGTGGATTCAGCAATGAATAAACCAACTTTCCACCAAAACATTTTGCAGCTGGATTTGAGCTGCGTTTGAAGCTGGATTTGAGCTACATTTGCAGTGTTTGGAAGCTGCGTTAGTGGCTGGATTATGTAGTGGTTGCATTGCTTTGACTCTGGAATGAGGCCACTTGCATTTTATTTCTAGGATGCAGTGATGAGCTCCACATCTTAGACTGAAGAGATCGTTGACTTGTAATCTCTTTTGTCAGAGCGTTACAAAGATTGTTGTTTTATAATCTTTACTTTAGCTCCTTAAAATATAAGAGTCATCAAATTGTAACTCTCACTATTGATTGTGAAGACTGTTGAATTAGAGCTTTCATCAGTTGTCGTGAAGGTCATCGAATTATAACCTTTCTCGATCTATGTAAAAATCTTCTAATTTTAGCCTTCATTTGTTGATAAGAAAGTCATTTGATTGTAACCTTCATCGTTGAGTTGTTGATGCGGAAGTCAACAGCTTGTAACTTGAATCATTGGTGCTTGATGGGGTCATCTATTTGCAGTAATTTTTAGACAGCCTACGTTTAGTTTAGTTCTGTTTTCTCATCGCTCGAGGACTCGTTTCGTTGTCGACCACGGTTTCGCATGACGCACAACAATTGGTATCAGAGCTCTAGGGTTTTAGATCTAGAGTTTTGCATTAGGTGGAGAAAGATTCATTGTTTGAAGCTTGAATCTTAGAGTTCTAGGCTTTGGTAAAGATATGTCATGCCCCGCTTCCCAAAATACCCGGGAATCAGAACGTGAACAAGCCCGTGACGTATTAGATTGAGAAGAAATATACACTATCATTATTTTTTTCCTTCTCAATCCAATACGCTAAGCGTCAAACATATAAATCTCAATCACAGGTCCCCGATCACAATAGCAAGAATATAAGGACAACCCAGAATAAGAAATAGACATATCATCAGCAGTAAATCATCCCAAACATAAAAATATGGGTCCAACATACACTTATTACAAAATAGTCCAACTAGGAATAAGAAATACATAGTCCATAAAGAAAGTACTATTAAAATACTAAATCCATCATCAACAAAAGAAAAGTACTGTAAAAGAGTTTTAATGTCAACCTACTACTACAGAAGGAAATCACTATACTTCAGTCGGATCTTCTACTCCTTCTACAAGGCACCCCTGCTAAGAATCCTCTGACTCCTGTATGATTCCGAACTGAGACTGTCAGTCTCCTAAATCTAACGTACACCATAGAAAATAGGTGTACGTCAGCGTGCGTGGCACACGACAAGATCCCACAAGGGAGAAAAGAAAACGGTCGAACGACCAAGGCGAAACAGTAATAATAAATAGAAACATACAATTGGAATACTAAAAACTAGATGAAACCCACCATTAGCATATAATAATCAAAGAATCTAAAAATCAACCAAGTAACAAGATCATGTAGCTAACCATCAGAATAATCATCCAAGTAACAATGTCATACACTATATGGAATTAATACTTAAAAATCTACAACTCGAGACGTAGCACGTCAAGCGAAATAATCCAAATAAAGAAACCCTCATGTATATACCATATGTCTCGAATTGTAAATAATTAAATATTAATCCCGATCTATGTATGGAAAGAAATACAACTGATCTACGTCTCACAAGAATCATACTTAGCCAAGAATCTAAGTCATGTAACTAGCCATTCTAAGCAAATAACTGGTTCACATCTTACAGAGTCAATGCTCATATCATCAGACAACTGATTGTTCACATATCTCCTACGTGCGTCCCATCAAATAAATTTAGGAATCAAAGTAGCGACACCGATCTACTTTGACCCAACCAACCAATCCTAGTGGCAACACCGATCCACAGTGTGACTCAACAAACCAACCCCAGTGGCGACACCGATCCACTGGTACGAACCTGGAAGATATATCAATAGCCTTATTCGATTACATAAACATAGACTTTCTCATCCCAACTCTTCTCATTTTCTAAGTCAACAATCAAAGTCCACAATATCTCTGGTTCATCACCTAAATCAGTCAACACACCGACACATGTCACTAGGTCTGTTCATGATGCACGAGACCACTAAGTCATGAACTACTAGGGGTTATCAATCACAGCATGACACAACAAGTAATTAAGACTAATACAATAATATAAAGATTACAAAACATGATTAGAAACTACGAACAATTCGTTATGCATGAACAGTATAAGAGGGATTACATTCAGTAGTTATCATACACATGAAATATCAACGTCACTCCTAAGAAAATCCTACGACTTGTCGGGCCGGGTCTCACCGCTCTTCGAGTTGACTTATGGTGTTGACTCAAAGATCGGTCGTCACACTCCGTCTTTTGTGTCGACTCACGTGTGTCGACACGTCAGGTCGGGTCGACTCAGGCACTGTCCAAACGATTATCTTTCCTAAACATGTTATTCTTTTTTTGCATGAAAATAATATTTTCCTATTTTATAAAGTACCTTTAATTTATTTCTTTTTCAATAATATTTTATAAAATCTAACTTTAACACCTAACTTGTCATTTCATGCCCTTAATCTCTTAAAATGCAATTAACAACATTATCAATCTAACTTTTACCCGTGCGCTCATCATTTCATGCTTGTCAACTTTCAGATATATGCTAGTATCACACATCCTCATTTCATGTAGATATTTAAAAATACAATTTAACCACAACAATGATATTAATCATAATAAATATCTAACTAAGATAATTAACAATATAAAAGACATACTAATTGAATGGTGAGATCTTGCCTCGGCGCGTCGAACAAATCGACGTCGGCGGCGTGGGTCAGATCCGACACGATGGACACAGCATCGGGAAGAGCTCCGACGAGGGCTATAGCAATGGGGCTGCGACGAACTTGGTCGACGTCGGGCAGCGGGTCGGCGGGATCTCGACAGCGATGTTCGGCTCGACGACAAACGGAGGACGGCACAGCATGAAGGCGGCGACGTAGGGTTGGTTGGTCGGCGAATGGGGGGAGGAGGCGGTGGAGATGATCCGGAGGTGGGCGGATCTGGTGGTGGTTCAGGGGAGGCGAAGGTGGAGGCCGACGGTGAGAGGACAGAGGAGGCCGGCTTGGGTTCGAGCTGAGGGGAGCGGTTCGACGATGTGGGCGGCCGGAGGCAGGAAGCTCGACGACGAAGTCGAGGGCGGCGGGTTGGGGGTTTGATCTTGGTGGAGAGTAGGGCGGCAGAGAGGGGATGGTGTTAGTGGAGGGCATAGGAGAGCAGTGCTCGTTGGAGCTGGTGTGCGCGACGGCGGCGTTGGCTGAGGGAAGAGGAGCTCGGGGATGAAGGGGGTCGGAGGTAGAGATGAATAGAGGATGAGAGAGAGAAAGGGGATGGAGGCTGCTGAATTTAGGGTAGGAGGAGAGAGAATGTTATATATAATATACATATATATAGATATATATTAGGGTTTGGGTTAGGGTTAAATAAGGAAAAAAATTAAAATAAAATAGTTATGGGTATTTAAAAATTAAACTAAGTATATAATAATTATCTATAAATAAAAACGTACATGTTGTGCTAATACAACATTTGATACGAAATAGTCGAAATATACACATATTGTATAATTAAACAAGAATAATTAATAATAAAATATATTTTTATTTATATTTAAAATTAAATAATTATAGGACAATTACGTACACATTAAAATGTACTATTTATACTAATATGACAAATAATATGTAACAATAGAAATAATACAACAAATAATACCAAAAACACGTAATTAATAATACCATGTATTATATAAAATAATTTGTAATAATATTAATAATATAATATATTATTTAAAATAATATGTAATAGTACCGATAACATAACAAATTAATTCCATAAATTTTTACCACACAAAATAAATTTATAAATATAAAAATCATTTAAATAAATATGTAATTAGATTTTTAAATCATAGAAAATTATAAAAATCAAGAAAATACAAAAAATCTTTTAAAAATAATAATTAAATATTTTAAAATATCAGAAAATTATTTTAATTAGTATCAAAATTCTTGATCCTTACATTCTACCCTCCATAAAATAAATTCCACCCTCGGAATTAAAATAAGAACCCAAGGACAGAGATATGGAACGAGAGTGGATACTCACAAATCGACGAGACTGTAAAGCTTCAGAGTCAAAGAGTGATAAGGCAACAACGGAAGAAACAAGAACCTTATCTAGTATAGAAGGAAAATACATCTAAACTAGCACTCAATAATAAATCATATCATAATATCATAAGGCAATACGAAATAAGGAAGTTCATATGCAAATAAAACTAAGAATAAACTATTCTTACCAGTGATAACCTGTTTGTTCGCCTCAGTTCCTACAGCTGACATCATAAATATCTGTCGTTGTGGTTGTTGCCTTTATGCTTCCTGATAAACCTGCTGCTGTGGAGGAGGTGGTCCTGCTCGAGGGTAAGGTCTATGCTGAGATGGAGCTGTTGAGGCTGACCGAGGTGGAGCTGGAAGAGCTACTCGAACTAGAGGTGGGGGCAAGCTGGCTTGTTATCGTTGTGGACAGTCCTGGCTGACATGGTCTGGGGATCCACATGCGTAGCACTGACGAAGTCGCCTGCGGCACTCCTAGTGGGTATGCCCAGCGTGGCCACAATAATAACACTTCACTTAAGACTGGTCGCGGGTCTGCACTCTAGGGTGCTAATAGGGATGCATAGGAGGAAGTGGCTGGCGCTGAGAAAACTGCTGTCGTTGCGGATTCTGCTGCTACCTCGAAGGTGTACGCTCGTCATCTCGGGTCGGAGCTGCTGGTGTCCTGCTCTGGATCACATGCGGGTCTTCAGGTTCCTTCTGTACGCTCTCATTCTCGCGTGCTACATCCAGTACCGCATCATGGGTCGCCAAAGCTCTACCTACCAGAGCCATCCTAATGTACTTGTCCAGACCCTTCTAAAATTGATGCCTCCTAATCGTAGGGTCTGTAACCAAGTGGGGAGCATATCGGCTCAAAGAAGAAAACTCGGCCTCGTACTCATCAACAATTCGTCCTCCTTGCTTGAGTTCAACGAATCTACGTAGGAGCTCGTCCCGAGCTAATTGAGGAAAATATTTCTTGTTGAAGCGCTCGGTGAACGTCTCATATAGGATTGGCCTCTCCAAATGGGTCTTCTCAGCTGCCCACCATATCCGAGCGGTATCGATGAACTGAATATCCAAGAGATCCACCTATTCAGCGGGGGCAATACGGGTCACCGTGAGAATAGTCTCAGTGACCTTCAAGAACCCCTCTGCTGCTAAAGATCCCTTGCCGCCAGAAAAGGAAGGAGACCACATATATCGAAACTCTCTAACTCCAGACTCTGCACGAGGGGGAGGTTGGTGCTGAGGCTCCCTGTGCAGCTGCCCAACCAGGTGCTGTTGATTCGTCACCAGTCCCTGAATCATCGCTAGAAGTTAGCTCGGGTCCACTTTAGGCTGCGGGGCACTGCTACTAGACGGATTACTATAGCCACACGTTCCTACCATGGTTCTAAAGGAAAGCAATATCAAGAGGAAAACTAAGGTTAAAATCAAAACAATATATCAGAAAATAGGATCTAAAACATAGTTATTAAAATAATAGTATCAGAACTTAATAGTAGTCTTACGGATGAGATGTGATATGTATCTAAATTATCTACTATATTCTTACTAGTGAATACTCAGGACCGTGACCTGCATGGGCCACCAAAAAAACCTGTCACGCCCTGCTTCCTAAAATACCAGGGAATCGGAACGTGAACAAGCCCGCGACGTATTAGATTGAGAAGAAATATACACTATCATTATTTTTTTCTTTTCTTCTCAATCAAATACACTAAGCGTCAAACACATAAATCTCAATCATAGGTCCCCGATCACAATAGCAAGAATATAAGGACAACCCAGAATAAGAAATAGACATATCAATCATCCAAGATATAAAAATATGGGTCTAACATACTCTTATTACATAACAGTCCAACTAGGAATAAGAAATGCATTGTCCATAAAGAAAGTACTGTTAAAATACTAAATCCATCATTAATAAAAGAAATGTATGGTAAAAGAGTTTTAATGTCCAACTACTACTAAGGAAGAAAATCATTATGCTTCAGCTAGATCTTCTACTCCTTCTGCAAAGAACCCTTGCTAAGAATCCTCTGGCTCCTGTATGATTCCGAACTAAGGCTATCCGTCTCCTAAATCTAACGTACACCAGAGAAAACAAGTGTACGTCAGCGTGCATGGCACACAACAAGATCCCACAAAGGAGAAAAGAAAACGGTCGAACGTCCAAGGCGAAATAGTAATAATAAATAGAAACATGCAACTGGAATACTAAAAACTAGATGAAACCCACTATTAGCATATAATAATCAAAGAATCCAAAAATTAACCAAGTAACAAGATCATGCAGCTAACCATCAGAATAATCATCCAAGTAACAATGTCATACACTAGATGGAATTAATACTTAAAAATCTATAACTCGAGACGTAGTACTTCGAGTGAAATAATCCAAACAAGGAAACCCTCATGTATATACCATATGTCTCGAATTGTAAATAATTAAATATTAATCTGCATGAAAAGAAATACAACTGATCTATGTCTCACAAGAATCATACTTAACCAAGAATCTAAGTCATATAACTAGCCATTCTAAACAGATAACTAGTTCACATCTAACAGAGTTAACGCTCATATCATCGGATAACTGACTATTTACATATCCCCTATGTGAATCCCATCAAATAAATTCAGGAATCAAAGTAGCAACACCGATCTACTTTGACCCAACCAACCAATCCTAGTGGCGATACCGATCCACTATGACTCAACAAACCAACCCCAATGGGGACACCGATCCACTGGTACGAACCTGGAAGATATATCAACAGTCTTATCCGATTACATAAACATAGACTTTCCCATCCTAACTCTTCTCATTTTCTAAGTCAATAATCAAAGTCCACAATATCTCTGGTTCACCACCTAAATCAGTCAACACACCCACACATGTCACTAGGTCCGTTCATAACGCATGAGGCCACTAAGTCATAAACTACTAGGGGTTATCAATCACAGCATGACACAACAAGTAATTAAGACTAATACAATAAAATAAAGATTACAAAACATGATTAGAAACTACGAACAATTCGTTATGCATGAACAGTATAAGAGGGATCACATTCAGTAGTTATCATACACATGAAATATCAACGTCACACCCAATAAAATCCTATGACTTGTCCGGCCGGGTCTCACCACTCTTCGAGTTGACTTACGGCGTCGACTCAAAGATCGGTCGTCGCACTCCGTCTTTCATGTCGACTCACGCGTGTCGACACGTCAGGTCGGGTCGACTCAGGCACTATCCAAACGATTATCTTTCCTAAACATGTTATTCTTTTCTTGCATGAAAATAATATTTTCCTATTTTATAAATTACCTTTAATTTATTTCTTTTTTAATAATATTTTGTAAAATCTAATTTTAACACCTAACTTGTCATTTCATGCCCGTAATCTCTTAAAATACAATTAACAACATTATCAATCTAATTTTCACCCGTGCGCTCATCATTTCATGCTTGTCAGCTTTCAGATATATGCTAGTATCACACATCCTCTTTTCAGGTAGATATTCGAAAATGTAATTTAACCACAATAATGATATTAATCATAATAAATATCTAACTAAGATAATTAACAATATAAAAGAAATACTAATTGAATGGTGAGATCTTGCCTCGGCGCGTCGAACAAAACGACATCGGCGGCGCGGGATGGATCCGATGCAGTGGGTACGGCGTCGGGAAGAGCTTCGGTGAGGGCTACGGTGATGTGGCTGCGGCAAACTTGATTGGCATCGGACAGCGGGTCAGCAGGATGTCAACGGCGACGTTCGGCTCGGCGACGAACGGAGGACGGCGCGACTTGAAGGCGACGGCGTCAGGTTGGGTGGTTGGCGAATGGGGGAGGAGGCGGTGGAGATGATCTGAACGTGGGCGGATCTGGTGGTAGTTCAGGGGTGACGAAGGTAGAGTTTGACGGGGAGAGGACAGAGGAGGCCGGCCTGGGTTCGAGCGGAGGGGAGCAGCTCGGTGACGTGGGCGGCCAGAGGCCGGAAGCTCGACGGTGAAGTCGAGGGCGGCAGGTTGGGGGTTCGATCTTGGTGGAGGGTAGGGTAGCTGAGAGGGGATGGTGTTGGTGGAGGGGAGAGGAGAGCAGCGCTCGTCGGAGTTGGTGGGTGCGGCGACGGCTTTGGCTGAGGGTGGAGGAGCTCGGGGATGAAGGGGGTCAAAGGTAGAGATGAATAGAGCTTGAGAGAGAGAAAGGGGATGGCGGCTGCTGAATTTGGGGTAGGAGGAGAGAGAATGTTATATGATATACATATATATAGATATATATCAGGGTTTGGGTTAGGGTTAAATAACGAAAAATAATTAAAATAAAATAGTTACGGGTATTTAAAAATTAAACTAATTACATAATAATTATCTACAAATAAAAACGTACCTGTTGTGCTAATACAACGGTTGATACGAAATAGTCAAAATGTACACATATTGTATAATTAAACGAGAATAATTAATAATAAAAATATTTTTATTTATATTTAAAATCAAATAATTATGGGATAATTACGTACACAGTAAAATGTACTAGTTATACTAATACAATAGATAATATGTAACAGTAGAAATAATACAACAAATTATACCAAAAACATGTAATTAATAATACCATGTATTATATGAAATAATTCATAATAATATTAATAATATAATATATAATTTAAATTAATACGTACAAATTTAAATAATATATTAATTTTAGAAATTTTTATCGTACAAAATAAATTTATAAATATCAAAATCATTTAAATAAATATATAATCAGATTATTAAATCATAGAAAATTGTAGAAAATCGAGAAAAATATAAATACTCTTTTAAAAATAATAATTAAATATTTTAAAATATTAAAAAATTATTTTAAGTAGTATCACAATTCATGGTCCTTACAAGATAGCGTTGCGGAGTTACCGTTGGGATCTCGCTTCCCTTGTGTGGTTAGAAGATTGTGTTGGAATCCTATCTGGGGTTCAGTTGGGTAATTTCTTAATTCTATCAAAGTTTAAATCTTTCTTTACAATTTAGAGTTTGAAAGCATGAGAGAAGAAGTTGGTGAAAGCAGCGACATAATGATGAGTACAGTTTAGGTTGAACTTATAAATACTAAGATTAGTGTAGTTAAATATGATGGCAAGATCAATTTTGGTTTGTCGATGAGCGACGTACAGGACACTCTTAATGCTCAAAATTTGGAAGAGACCATCATGGTCCATTAGAGGCTATCAAAGTACGATAAGGCGATATGGGACAAGATTAATAGGAATACTTGTGGGGTGATCAGGTCTTGTTTGGAACAAGAGCTGAAATACGATATGATTAGTGTGATGTTTGCGTTGAAGATGTGGGAGATTCTTAACAACAAGTAACTTATGAAGAGTGTTGAGAATCGATTGTAATTGCTGTGGAGATTATTCAGATTCTAGATGTCCAGGGGAACCTCACTTGTGGCTCATGTGAAAAAATATACAAAGTTATTGTCGGACTTGGCAAACGTGGATGAGAAGATAACGGACGAGTACAAGGTGATTATTTTGTTGGACTCCTTACCCAATGAGGAGTATGATACCTTCATGCTCACTTTTTTAAATGGTAGATCTCCCATCACCTACAGTAAAGTGACTAATGTATTAACAAATTATGATTTGAGGAAGGGCAAAGAGACTTCTCGAGCTAGCACTTCAGAAGAGACCTTGTCGACGAGAGGAAGAAGTGCATATCCAAGAGGTGGCAATAGAGGCAAGTCAAAATCAAGAGGCCACCACCAATTAGCAAAGAACTAGTGTGTGTTCTACAAAGAACAAGGACATTGGAAGAGAGATTGCATGAAGCTCAAAGAGAATGAGAATAGCAAGAAGAAGAGCCCGAAGGCCAATGAGGTGAACATCGCTAGAGGTGATAATTCTGATGATTTGTGCTTTTCTCTATTGATTACTCTAGAGGTGAACCATGTGGATGCATCTGATTGGATGCTAGATTCTGATGCTACTTATCATGTGACTCCCCGTTGAGATTGGTTTGCATCGTTTGAGAGACTCGATGGGGGTGTGGTAGTCATTGGAAATGATCAATCCTGTGGTATTTGTGGGATAGGTATCGTCAGGATCCATATGCACGATGGATTTGTTCGTGAATTGAATGAAATAAGATTCGTTCCTCAGTTGAAGAAGAATCTTATTTTCGTTGGAGCTTTGGAGGCTAATGGATTCAATCTAACCATTGAGAATATTGAAGTGAATGTTACTAAAGGATCTTTGGTGGTGATGAAGGAAGTTCACAGTAGGAATTTGTATTATTTGAAGAGAAGTAACTAGATTGGCCAGGTAGCTTAAACTATATCATAGGAGGACGCAAGAAGACTTTGGCACTATAAGATAAGGCACACAAGTAAAAAAATCACTTCAAGCTTTGTGCAAGCAGGGGCTATTGAAGGGAGCCAAGAGTAGAAAGATAAAATTCTGTGAGCACTACGTTCTTAGTAAGAAGACAAAAGTGAAGTTCAGGATAGCCGTACACAGGACGACGGACATCTTAGACTCGTGCACACAAATGTTTGGGGTCCCACCAAGACGGCATCACTTGGTGGTCGACATTGCTTCGTCACTTTTATAGATAACTACTCTAGGTATTGTTGGGTATACACCATGAAGCATAAAAATAAAGTTTTAGAGTTATTTGTGGAGTGGAAGAGAAGGTTGGAACTGCTGATAAGGAGAAAGATCAAGACATTATGATCTGACAATAGCGGTGAGTACACTTCAGTCCCCTTTCAACAACTATGTCGAGAAGAGGGCATAGAGAGACACTTCACAGTTAGTCATACGTTGTAGTAGAATAGGGTGGTAGAGAGATTGAATCGGTGTTTACTAGAGAAGGTTCGATCTTTGTTATCATAGAGTGGTTTGGAGAAGATCTTTTAAGCTGAGGCACTTTTATATGCGAATCACCTCATTATTAGGCTCCCTTCATCTGCAATTGAGGGGAGAACCCCTATGGAGATGTGGCCAGGAGAGCCAGCACACGATTATGATCATCTCAAGGTATTTGGATACCCTACATTTTATCATGTGAAGACTGAAAAATTAGAACTTCGAGCTAGAAAGGCCTTATTTGTTGGCTTCAAGCGTGGTGTGAAAGGATGCAAGCTTTATGATCCAGTTGATAAGAAGATTGTTTTGAGTAGAGATATTACATTCTATGAGGCTTCGATCTTAAAGCTTCACAGCTCTCATCAGGTGGAGAGCACCCTAACCGAGGAGATATCTCAGGTGGTGAAGATTAATGTAGCTTCACATTCTCCAGATGGGATCGTATCCATTAGAGTGCTGACTAAGATGACGCCAGGTGAGCACGATGATGATTTGGCGGATACAGATACAGTTGAGTAGGATCAGGGACCGACAGCTCAGGTTCAGGATTCTATTATGGTTCGGAGGCCGAGGAGAGACATATGTCCAGTGAGGTATACAGACATAGTTGTTGCGTATGCACTTCCGGTGGGGAGTATTAATGAGATGATTCCTACTATATTCAGAGAGGTCGATCAAAGTTCATAGGCTGATTTGTGGCAGGTAGCTATGCAGGAGGAGATGGAGTCTCTTCATAGGAACGACACATGAGAGCTTGTCGATCTTCCAAAAGGACGGAAGACTATTGGTTGCAAGTGGGTGTATACGAAGAAAGAGGTCATTGAAGGTACTCCCGTGAGGTTCAAGGCTAGGTTAGTTGTGAAGAGACATGCATAAGAGGAAGGTATTGACTATAATTAGGTCTTCTTTCTAGTAGTGAAGTATTCTTTGATTCGGATTTTGCTAGCTTTGGTGGCACAGTATAGTTTAGAATTAGATCAATTGGATGTGAAAAAAATATTTCTTTATGTTGATCTTGATGAGAAAATCTATATGACTTAGTCATTGGGGTTTCGAGCTGTAGGGAATGAAAAGTTGGTTTGTAGGTTGAAGAAATCACTATACGCTTTGAAGCAATCTCCGTGATAATGGTATAGGCGAATCGATGGGTTTATACTCGATCATTTATAGATTTGGAGCCAGTTTGATCCTCGCGTACATTTACTTATTGCTTTATATCGATGAGATGTTGGTTGCTTCTACTTTCAGATCCGTGATAGATAGATTGAAGAATTAGCTTTCGAGCAAGTTCGAGATGAAGGATTTGGGTGAAGCGATGCACATTTTGGGAATGTAGATCGGCAGAGACAAAGATAAGGGCAGAATTTGTTTGACACAGGTGACTTATTTGAAAAAGGTTCTATAGCGGTTCAATGTGAGCATGGAGACGAAGCCAGTTAGTATACCATTGGAAGCCCATTTGAAGCTTTCAGTTGATCTTTCACCGAAGACAATTCAAGATAGAGAGTTGATGTCGAAGACTCCATATGCGAGCGTAGTGAGAAGTTTGATGTACGTCATGGTTTGTACAAGGCCAAATTTGTCACAGGTAGTGAGCATGGCTTCGAGATATATGCACAACCGGGGTCCGAGTCATTAGGATGCCGTGAGATTGATTTTAAGATACATTCAAGGTACTCTCAACGTTTGTTTAGTTTTTGAGTGGGATACTAGCGGTGGGCAGCTATGTATTGGATACGTAGATTCAGACTACGCTGGAGATTTGGATAAATATCGGTCGATGATGAAGTATGTGTTCACTTTAACACGTACGCCAGTGTGTTGGAGATGCACCTTGCAGTCTACGGTGGCTTTGTCTCTGACTAAGAAAGAGTATATGGTGATTACGGAGGCTATTAAGAAGGCGATTTGGCTTCGAGGACTTTTGGAGGATCTTGGTGTTTCACAACGATCCGTCACCATTTATTGTGATAGCATGAGTGTTATTTGTTTGGTGAAGAATCAAGTCTTTCATGCGAGGATGAAGCATATCGACGTTCAATATCACTTCGTTCGAGATGTTCTTGAAGATGGGGATGTGGAGCTCGTGAAGGTCCACACAAAAGACAATCCAACAGATATGCTCACAAAGGTGGTTCCGAGCAATAAGTTTGATCATTGTAAAAACTTATTGCAAATTTGTGATTGTTGAGGCCGTTCGCGATCATTTGGATGAACTACGGACGGCTTGATCCCTTGGGAGAGAGGGTATGTGGGCAACCATATTGGTGCAGCCGAATTTGATGAGACGACGCAGTGGTGCTCATATTTGGTGTCAGCTCAGTTTTTTGGGAAAATTTCGCTGCGATGGAGAATTGTCAAAATACGGGAAAAATTAGGAAAATTGAAGCTGAGAAGCAGCTACAGGGTTCATCGGGTTGGTCGGCCGAAGGAGCAAGGCCGGTCGACCGACGCAATCGCCACAAAGTTGGTTTTATAGGATTTGCGGGTCAGTCGACCGATGGGGTGTGACCGGTCGACCGATCCCGTACGTGCACATTACAGGGTGAGAAATTGAGCTTATGTCCGGTCGACCGATTGAATATATGTGGTCAACTAATAGCGGTTATGGGCCTGATTTGTTTTCCTGGGCGGTTTTGGATTGGGTGTTTGTATAAAATACAAACACGATTTTTAGGGTTTCAAAACCAAAGAATTAGTATTGATTTGAGCATTTTGAGAGTGAGATATTGTGAGGGAGTTGAGAGCTTTGGTTAGGGTTATATTTGAGTGATTTTATAAGTTGTAACCCGTTATTTTTCTCCTTTATATAGTGAAATCTCTCCATCCTCTCCCCGTGGACGTAGGCAATTGCCGAATCAGGTAAATCTCTATGTTTGGTTTGATTTGTGTCGTATTTTTTATGAATTGCACTCGTGTTTGGCTTAGTTCTCTTCTCTCATCACTCGCGGACTCGTTTGGTTGTCGAGCACGCTTTCGCATGACGCGCAACATCTTCAAAGTAGATAAATAATTTCTACAAACGAGTAGGATGCTACCATTCAGCTAGCTAGACTTGGTTTGATTTGCATGTCTCACTTGTAAGACATTAAATATTTATAGGAGAGCTCTTAACTCTTCACCTCCATATCGGAATCCTACACCACTAACTTCTCCATCTAATCCACACTTAATTCATGGTCATTAATCTTTCAAAACTTCCAAAAAAAAATAAATAAATAAATAAAAAGACACCAACTCTTCATTATAAAAAGAAGAAGTTAAAAATCCATATTTGAAACCACTTATGAAATATATATAAAATAAAAACTAACAGGATAGTGACCAAATGAATATAGGAAATGGCGTAGGCACGCACTGATGGAGTAGTTGCACCTTTTGTTTTTTTTTTTTTTAAATTTGCTTGGGATCGATAAGCTCATGCTAGCCTGTAAAGGGAATTATTATGCCATTCTTGTTGCCTATATACATAAACCCTACTCTTCACTAGCTCCACAACACTTCACGATTACTATATATAATAATATAAATAGAATCCGACTCTTTATCACCAGCTCAATAATACCTTTGAGAGAGAGAGAGAGAGAGAGGGAGGGAGAGAGATGGAAAAGCTGGTATCAGATGGACTTAGCCGTGGAAGTGTAGTGCCAGAAACATACATATTTCCCGAGGAACAACGTCCAAACACTGTGAGAACTTGCGAAAGCATTCCTGTCGTAGATCTTCAAGGAGGCAGTGAAGATGAAGTTGTCCGAGAAATCCTCAAAGCTGGGAAAGAATATGGTTTCTTTCAGGTTATTTATTTATACATCATTTTTTTCTTCGGATTCACGTTCTCTCCACTATAAAAAAATAGTGAAGAGATGACCAAATGAATCATAGTCATCCACTAAATAAATTAACGATTACGGTAAAAGTTTCACTATTTTTTAAGCAGCAGAGAGAATTCAGATCCCATATTTTTCTTGTTTAATGAGTTCACAATCCAAATCCAAATACTTAGATACTTATATTCACCGAGCATCCTATCCACTAATACATGTTTCTTTCAGAAATCAAGTATACATCAAGTTTAAATTTTATTAATTAATTTTACAGATACATAAACTATTGAATGGTTAGATGAACAAGCCAATTCTATTTGTCATTTGGAACTCGTTTCCAGCCCTGCACACAAGCAACGCAGTTCACTTGTATATTGAAATAGTGCTCAAAATCCCAATTGCAATCTAATCTTTATTGCGGAGAGCGTGCTTAGCTGTTTTGATGAATCATGGACTGCAGGTAATTAATCATGGAATTCAAGAAGATCTGGTTAATGACATGATCAGTGTTGCTCAGGAATTCTTTGAGATGCCTGCTGAAAACAAAGCTTGTTATTATTCGGAAGATCCAAGAAAAGAGCCCAGACTTTTTACAGGCCAAGGTTATGGAAAAGAATTATCTCTCTACTGGAGGGACTGCTTCATCATTTCTGCATATCCCGTGGCGAAATTCGAGCATCTTTTTCCAGAAAAACCTGATAATTTAAAGTAACGTATATAATATTAATTCATATATATATTGGTGGATATCTTGCAGTGAACGAAACTAGTGCTATATGTTTCAGTAACATTTTTTGCTTTTGTATCTGAAGGGAGATCATGAGCAAGTTTGCACCAGAGGCAAAGGGGTTAGCGGCTAGACTTTTAAGGCTCATCTCCATTGGTTTAGGGCTGGAGGAGGATTATTTGACTGGAAATCGCAGTGGAGGCCCAGTGAAGATGGTTTTTAACTACTATCCGCGATGCCCGGATCCAAGCTTAACATTAGGTTTGCCGAAGCATTGCGATCCAAATCTCATCACTCTTCTCCTTCAAGGAAAAGTTAGCGGGCTCCAGGTCCTGCACGATGACCGATGGGTCTCTGTCGACCCTCTCCCTAACGCCTTTGTGGTAAATTTTGGACTTCTATTTGAGGTAACTTGTTCAATCTCTTACAATTTGGTTTTATATATGTTTTTCTTTATTTAACTATATTTAAATCGATCCATTTATACTTCAAAATTTTCGTGCATGGTAATATTTTGTCGTAAATCACTAGGTTTGCTTTAAGTTGGTACATTTCGTAATAAATTGATACGTTTTGTTGTAAGTTGGTCGTATATAAACCTGCTGAAATGCACGATATATTCAATTGAAAAGTAATTCAGAAAGCATTTGGTTTAAGAGTGATTTTGACAGTGGGTAGCCTAAATGTTAATTAATAGGTCCAAAGTGTTTGGTCTGTCAGCAAAAGATCGTGCAGTTAACTGGATTGGGATAAATTTATTAAAGAGAACCGCGCAATAACTCACTAGTACAAAACAAGGCAGTCCAAACGGTTGCAATAACCGTTTGGACTGTTCTATTTTGTACTAGTGACTGGAAAACCTTTTTCCTTTGGTCTTTTGTGTTGCCGGCGCAAGCTTGATGTAGTATGCTTATATACACACTTTTTTTAATGTAGCTTAGTTACTGTGAAATATTATTTCATCGGAACAGGTAGTAACTAATGGATTACTAAAGGCGGTGGAGCATCGAGCTGTAACGAACCATAGTTTGGCAAGAACGTCGATCGCCTTGCCCATCAGGTCCGCAGATGATTGCATAATTTGTCCAGCCGATGCTCTTCTAAGCAAGGATAACAACCCTCCCCTCTACGGATCCTTCTTGTTTCCAGAATTCTTCAAGATCTTTGCCACCAAGAAAACTGACGATAAAGAAAACATGATGGAAGACTTTAGGATCAAAGGTTAACTTATGCATAAAAATTAAGGATCCCATTATGATTTGTGCGTAAAATTTAGTTGTCATCAGTTTGTGTTAAAGTTATTTGTGGTTAGTTTTTGTAAGCGTACGTGAGGGATTGAGTAGTTTGGTGTTGCCTTTTAGTACTACTCAGAAGCTAGAAAACTTGGGGCGTTGTTTCTGTAAAATTGCATCTGGGCTTTCTATTGCTACAAAGTATTATTTTGATGCATCATTACCATTCAGAACTAGTGGATTGTTTTTCTTAAGGGAGCGTTTGGCAATCGTGGCGTTTTTACCGTTTCTGTTTTTTTTCAACAAAAACAATAAAACACGTTTGACAATCGGGACGTTTTTTTGACTTGACCCTTTATAAAATCCAAAAAATAAATACTTTTCTCAAAACATCAAAAAGGTGTTTTGAGATTCCGTTTTTTCATCTAAGCCGCCCGCCACCGCTACCCACCGCCGCCGCCGCTCGCCCAACGTCCGGCTGCCGCCGCCACAGCCCGCCCGCTTGCCGCCGCCCGCACGTCATCCGGCCACCCGTCACCTTCGCCTGCCCGCCCGCCGCCGCCCATCACTACCGCCGGGAGGCCACCGACGCCGACCTCCCATCGTACGGCTGCTACCGGCGCTGGCCACCCGCCGCCATTGCCGCCCGCCTGCTTGCCTCCTACCGCCGGCCGCCGCCGCCCATCTCCCGCCGACGATCGTTGTCCGCCCGCCGCTCATTGCTCGACCACCCGCCGCCGTCGCCCGCCCGTCGCCGGCCGTCGTCCACCCGCCGCCGTCCACCGCCGCCTGGCCACCTGCCACCCGCCCGCCCGCCGCCCATCGTCGGCCGCCGACGGTCATCGTCCGCCCGTCGGCCGCCGACGGTCGTCGTCTGCCCGTCGGCCGCCGACGGTCGTCATCTGCCCGCCGCCCGTCGGCCGACCACCCGCCCGCCGCCGCCGCCGCTTTATAATTAATAACTAAAAAAACATGACATGATATTTTTCTAAAAAAACACAACAAAAATAAACACCTCATTACTAAACACACCAACTAGTCCTCCGCTGCGTGCGTGACACAAGAAACTTGTGTATAATTAAAAAGTTGACAACACTTTAATAATATTTTCTAATTAAAAAGTGAAGGT